>CM031567.1:20107483-20498460 GCA_018467065.1 Ephestia elutella | reverse complement strand
ATATTCGATTTATATTCGTAAATAAGTGGTATGACTTTATAACTTATATTCGTAAGTATCATCGGGACATTGAATTATTGAAGAATAGCGTAGAGTAGACGTTATTCAATACTACTATCCAATATGTTATGTAATTAGTAATAGATAGATACTAATCACTTCTGGAAGAGTTTAGCAGTTGAACTACATTTCATAATTGTTTATATTGCAGTAAATAAAATATATATATATTTTTTTTCATATTAAGTAATTGTTCTTGAACATCTTGCTCTATAAGAAATAATCTCCCTTGATGGCACAAAAAAATATTTTTTCCTTGGGGGAGGCCTTTGTTCAGCAGTGGACGTCTTTAGGCTGAGAGAGAGAGAATTGTTCTTGACCAGAAAAATAAAAAAGACCTGCCATGAGGTGACTACAATACATTTTTAAAATTTACTTATAATGTAAAAGAAGAACGTTACTTTTGTACGCAACATGGCGAAGCATTTTATTTTTCTGGCCAGTTATTTCTCAGTACATACTTTTTTTTATGAAATAGTTCGTTTTACTGGCCAGTTATTATTAATATTTTTTTTATTGTGCTAGTTTTTTTTCAAGTTACAATACTTGTTATAGAAGGTAGCATAGTGGAATGTGGTCACTTGGTCCATCCGCGCCACATGGAGGCGAGCGAGGCGGCGGCCGACGTGACGAGCGAGGGGGCGGGCGGCGCGGGGGGCGGGGGGGTCGCGCTCAGCTGCTCCAGCTGCGGGGGGGAGCGGGGTTTCGTTTACTAGCAAAATCTTACTTACATTATTAGAGTGAGAATGGATGGATGTTTGTTACTTTTGGACGCAAAAACTAATAGACGAATTTCAATGATATGCACGTAAAGACTTTGGCGCTGTCAAGAAGCCACGAGTATAATTTAGCAGATCTATGCACTGACCTCCATGGCCTCGGGCCAGCTGAGGTGCTCGGGCTCTGCGTCGTCGTCCCCGCAGTCTGCGACACCACTCTGATACACCAGCAGTATAACCTGGTAGATGTACAGCACTGACCTCCATGGCCTCGGGCCAGCTGAGGTGCTCGGGCTCAACGTCGTCGTCCCCGCAGTCTGCGACAATACTCTGATACACCAGCAGTATAACCTGGTAGATGCACAGCACTGACCTCCATGGCCTCGGGCCAGCTGAGGTGCTCGGGCTCAGCGTCGTCGTCCCCGCAGTCTGCGACACCACTCTGATACACCAGCAGTATAACCTGGTAGATGTACAGCACTGACCTCCATGGCCTCGGGCCAGCTGAGGTGCTCGGGCTCAGCGTCGTCGTCCCCGCAGTCTGCGACACCACTCTGATACACCAGCAGTATAACCTGGTAGATGCACAGCACTGACCTCCATGGCCTCGGGCCAGCTGAGGTGCTCGGGCTCAGCGTCGTCGTCCCCGCAGTCTGCGACACCACTCTGATACACCAGCAGTATAACCTGGTAGATGTACAGCACTGACCTCCATGGCCTCGGGCCAGCTGAGGTGCTCGGGCTCAGCGTCGTCGTCCCCGCAGTCTGCGACACCACTCTGATACACCAGCAGTATAACCTGGTAGATGTACAGCACTGACCTCCATGGCCTCGGGCCAGCTGAGGTGCTCGGGCTCAGCGTCGTCGTCCCCGCAGTCTGCGACACCACTCTGATACACCAGCAGTATAACCTGGTAGATGTACAGCACTGACCTCCATGGCCTCGGGCCAGCTGAGGTGCTCGGGCTCAGCGTCGTCGTCCCCGCAGTCTGCGACACCACTCTGATACACCAGCAGTATAACCTGGTAGATGTACAGCACTGACCTCCATGGCCTCGGGCCAGCTGAGGTGCTCGGGCTCGGCGTCGTCGTCCCCGCAGTCTGCGACACCACTCTGATACACCAGCAGTATAACCTGGTAGATGTACAGCACTGACCTCCATGGCCTCGGGCCAGCTGAGGTGCTCGGGCTCAGCGTCGTCGTCCCCGCAGTCTGCGACACCACTCTGATACACCAGCAGTATAACCTGGTAGATGTACAGCACTGACCTCCATGGCCTCGGGCCAGCTGAGGTGCTCGGGCTCAGCGTCGTCGTCCCCGCAGTCTGCGACACCACTCTGATACACCAGCAGTATAACCTGGTAGATGTACAGCACTGACCTCCATGGCCTCGGGCCAGCTGAGGTGCTCGGGCTCAGCGTCGTCGTCCCCGCAGTCTGCGACACCACTCTGATACACCAGCAGTATAACCTGGTAGATGTACAGCACTGACCTCCATGGCCTCGGGCCAGCTGAGGTGCTCGGGCTCAGCGTCGTCGTCCCCGCAGTCTGCGACACCACTCTGATACACCAGCAGTATAACCTGGTAGATGTACAGCACTGACCTCCATGGCCTCGGGCCAGCTGAGGTGCTCGGGCTCAGCGTCGTCGTCCCCGCAGTCTGCGACACCACTCTGATACACCAGCAGTATAACCTGGTAGATGTACAGCACTGACCTCCATGGCCTCGGGCCAGCTGAGGTGCTCGGGCTCAGCGTCGTCGTCGCAGTCCGCGCGCGCGCCGAGCGCCGCGCACCACGCCTCGCCCGCCGACACCACCGACCCGCTCAGCCAGCCTTCCACTCTGAAATACAGTTTTAAGGGCCATTTAGACGGTACAAGTTTCTTGCCTGTTGAATACGATTAAATTGAAGCAATAATTTACTTGCCTAGTCGAAACAACACGTAACATTCTTGAACTGGTATGCAAGTTTGGATTCAAAACTTTTCTTGATGTAAACAATACATGCCAGAAAATGTCATTCAATTCTTGTATGAAAATTTGACAACGCAAATACGTGCAATTCTTGAAGCAATATAATAAATATTGTTGTGGTAGAGCCACGCTACCGGCAAAATTCATTCTGCTGGTAGCATGAATGGGCCGGCTCGTCCGGGGAAGTACCACCCTCTCACAGAAAATCGACGTTTGAGTAGTAGCTTCATGGCTTCTATGCTTCGTTCGGTGAGTGAGAGAGCCGGAGGCCCATCCCCCCTCCCCCCAAATATGGCAGCGGAATTTAAAAGTAATAGAGTACCCCAGGACGGTACCGGTACGTCACGTACAGGAGAATCCCTCCCTGAGCATTCATGCTTGGGCCGCCCTACGTACTCTGGGGAGGGCAAAATCCCGCTCGTCATTGCCCAAGATAAGGCTACGGCACCCCCCCATGCACTTCACATCCATATGTGCAACATCAGGGGTATTCATTCCAACCTTAATTCAGTCCACTACCATCTGGAGACAGAAAAGCCGGCCTTATTCTTTTTAACGGAAACCCAGATATCGTCTCCGGCAGATACGTCATTGCCACATGCTGGCGTATGCGTATTTGTAAGGGACGATGTCTGTGTTCGCCGTCTATGCAATCTTGAAGGCAAAGACCTGTCTACTCTATGGCTTCGTGTAGATTGTGACGACCACCCTCGCGTCTATGCATGCCTCTACTACGACAGATTACGTTCTGCAGCAGATCCCATCCGCAGAAATTATAATTCTTGGAGACTTTAATGCCCACCATATAGAATGGCTCCAATCGGAAAAAACCGATCATGCGGGTAGATCTGCTCACGCCTTTGCCGCGGCCTATGGTTTGACACAGATGGTTTCTGCCCCTACTCGCATACCAGATGTGGAAGGCCATACGCCCTCACGGCTTGATCTTCTGCTGACTTCCCATCCGGACGGGTATAAAGTCTCTGTTGATGCTCCATTGGGCTCATCAGACCATTGCCTAATCCGGAGCATAGTACCATCCACACGCAAATTACGGCCCCGTTCTGTCGGTAGCCGCCGTGTTTGGCACTTTAAGTCAGCAGATTGGGATGGGATGCGGAACTTCTTTTCTTCCTACCCTTGGGACAGGGTTTGTTTCTCGCAACGAGATGCTTCTGCCGTTGCCGACTCTGTTGCTGAAGTGGTGCTGCAGGGCATGGAACTCTTTGTTCCAAGTTCTGTTGTTTTTTTTTTTTTTTATTAAAAAACCTGTGTGTGCCTGTTGGTGGCAAGTCTCAGCCCTGGTTTGACCGTTCTTGCAAAGAGGCGTATAGCCAAAAGCAAACGACCTTAAGATTGAGTATAATTTTGCCTCCAGATCCCTAAAAAAAGCTGTGACTGCGGCGAAGGCGAAACATATCGGGAGAATTGGTGAGAGACTGGCCCAACTTCCTTCGGGTACACGATCATTCTGGTCTCTTGCCAAAGCTGTCCAGGGAAATTTTTGTCAGCCATCTTTTCCACCATTGCGCACGGCAAATGATACCTTGGTCCACGATGCAAAAGAGAAAGCCGATCTCCTGGGCACCTTTTTTGCGTCTAACTCGACTTTGGATGACGGGGGGAAAATACCCCCGAATATTTCACGTTGTGCGAGTACTATGCCGGACATCCGGTTTACTCAAAAATCTGTCCGGAAGACACTCTTCTCCCTCGAAGTCCATAAGTCCAATGGGCCTGACGGTATCCCTGCCATTGTGCTCAAAACCTGCGCTCCTGAGTTGACTCCGGTTTTGACGCGCCTTTTTCAACACTCCTACGCTACAGGCGTTGTCCCGTCGGCTTGGAAGACTGCTTTAGTTCACCCAATACCCAAGAAAGGTGATCGCTCTGATCCTGGCAATTACAGGCCTATTGCCATTACCTCCCTGCTCTCCAAAATAATGGAATCCATTATAAACCGCCAGCTTCTATCTTACCTTGAGGAGCACCAACTCATAAGCGATCGCCAGTACGGATTTCGTCAAGGGCGGTCTGCTGGCGATCTTCTGGTATACCTGACCCATAAATGGGCGGAAGCGGTTGAGAGTAAGGGGGAGGGCCTGGCGGCCAGTTTAGATATGGCGAAAGCCTTCGATGGGGTCTGGCACAAAGCTCTTCTATCGAAGCTTCCTTCCTACGGGTTGCCCGAGAAATTATGCCAATGGGTTACCAGTTTCCTCACAGGGCGCAGCATTAAAGTCGTTGTTGACGGTTCATGCTCTGCATATAAGCCCGTGAATGCTGGTGTCCCACAGGGCTGTGTTCTGTCCCCAACGCTTTTTCTTTTGCATATCAATGATATGCTGCAACCCAGCAACATCCATTGCTATGCAGATGATAGCACGGTGAATTCCTTTTATTCCGGTCAAGGTAACATTTGTCGGGCACGCGTCTCTGAGTGTCGAACTAAACTTGTATCTGAGGTTGAAACTTCCTTAAACCAAGTTTCAAACTGGGGTAATTCCAACTTAGTTCAATTTAACCCCAAGTAAACACAAGTCTGTGCGTTCACCGCGAAGAAAAGCCCCTTTGTCCTATCTCCTTCTTTCCAGGGCGCTTCCCTACATACACAGCCAAAAATCGAAATTTTAGGCGTTGAGATTTCGTGCGACGTTCAATTTCGCGGTCACCTTGAAGATAAGGCTAAGTTGGCTTCTAAAAAATTGGGTGTCCTCGGCAGAGCGAGGCGATATTTCACTTCGGCGCATCGCCTTCAGCTGTATAAGGCACAAGTCAGGCCGCACATGGAATATTGCTCTCACCTCTGGGCCGGGGCTTCTCAATACCAACTTCTCCCTTTTGACCGCGTTCAACGTCGTGCGATTCGCATGGTCGACGACGAGATTCTCGTCGGCCGCCTCGATCCTCTGGCTCTGCGCAGGGATGTTGGATCCTTGTGCATTCTCTACCGCATTTTTCATGGGGAGTGCTCTGAGGAATTGTTTGACTTAATACCCGCCGCAAAATTTCACCACCATACCACCCGCCATAAACTGAAATTTCACCCAAACCACCTGGATGACTGGCTGTCAACCACCGTGCGTTTCAAGACACTTCTTGCCACGTACGACCAAACTGTGGAATCAGCTTCCTGCGGCGGTGTTTCCGAACCGATACGACATTGGAACCTTCAAAAAACGAGCCTACGTCTTTTTAAAAGGCCGGCAACACTCCTGCGATCCTGGTGTTGTGGTTGTCCATGGGCAGCGGTGATTACTTACCATCAGGTGACCCGCTTGCTCGTTTGTCGCCCTATGTTATATAAAAAAAAAAGCAAGTCGCTAAAAAATGACACGTGCCCATACAAATCTGTGTTTTAAAAATGGAACGCAATAATTGCCTAAACAATTGTATACGTGTAAACAGAACAATTATTATTTGTATTGGCAATTATTGTATGTCAAGATTTGCATTCAATAATTGCATTCAAGTTTTTTATTTATATCACCATGTAAACAGTTGCTTTCAATTATTGAAAGTCAATTCTTGCACGGCAACACAGAAATATTTTATTTTAAATATAAGCAGAAGAAACATAAATTTCACACACATTCTGATGATATTTGATAATATTTGCATCCTGTTCATGATAAGGACTGTCACATAACTCTGTCCCTTTCCTTCCTTAGCATTGCAATGTATTGCAACACGAACCACTACACTGAAAGATTTATCATCCGAGCCGGTTTTTTCATGCGAAATGTTCCTTAACTATCATATTTGTTGTGTTGTCACAGTTGTCATAAATATTTAAAATTATTTTTTACTGTTTTGTACTTTTAAACTCAATAGAAATGATAAAATGCAACGTGTACAATGTGTGGAAGTGTTTCATAAAAAAATATTCGTGGAATATCGTTCCTTCGGTAAGCAATTCATGTTTTTTTGACGTGCCCAATGATAATATACAATTTCGTGTTATTTTTTAAAACAATAACCATTATTAGACTTTTGAATGCTATTTATCAGCAATATCATTATTTATTTTATAAAGTAGTGTATTAATTATAACCATTTCATAAGAAATACTACAAGTAATTTAATAATTTTGTAAATAGCATAGATCATTTGACAGATCCAGTTTAGTTTACTATGGCTGGGCCGAATCAAGGCAAATATACAAATTTAGTACCTATTCTATAAAAATCTCAGGAATTCTTTCTTCAAGATTAAAATGCACATTTTATAAAAATACTGACAGTGAATTTTATTTCAGGACAAGGAAAATATGCTAGAAAATAATACCTCAAGAAAGAGAACTGCTATGGGGAGTATTTCTCTTACGTACTGGACATTGAATAGACGCCAGCAACCATCAACATCATTGCAATGTTTCATTGCACGTGATTTTAAGTAATTTAAAATAAATTTTATTTCTTTAATGACTAGTATTTTTTCCCAAAAGGGATAGAATGTCCCATTGTAAAAAGCTGATGCAGATCCGTCCGCATACCGCGCACGGCTTAAGATTCAGCGTCTCAAAATTTTTGGTTTTGCTACACTGTACTGAATATAATTAATTATCATAGATCCGACCCTGTATTCTGTCGTTGTGTGAATAATAATCTTAGTGTGTGTTTTTGCCATGCAATAGGGATGATGACTGGGTAAAAAATAAAATATATGATGCTATTTAAATAATTAAACATTATAATTGAATGTCACTTTAATTGATCAATTTTATTTATAATATGGTTTACTATTTTTTAGTTCTAATTAAAGTATATTGGGAATGCTTTTTGACTCCATTAAAAGTGACGTCAACGTTGAGTACTGTCATACAAGTCCCATATAAATTATTGTTTTTGACATTTAGAAAAAAGTAACTAATTTGACTTGTTGTCATCTACCCTATTTCAAATGACATGTTCAGTCTGCTTACTATTAATATATGTCTGTGCACGGCAATGATTGCATGCAATTATTGTTCTTGTATGTTCAAGAAACTTGCACCGTAAACCTAAATGGCCCTTTATTGAACACATTGATTGCAAACAATATAAAAAAAAATTGAATTGAATTTTTTATTTTATTTTTTTATTTAAATATTTTAGAATGTCTGTAAATATTTTAGACTGGGTACACAACTCCTACCTCAAGTTACAGCCCAAAGCATCCAAGGATTCCTCGGATATTCACGGATTAAGAAATCACCTAACACTAATCTCTCATTTGGTTCACATGTCACGGTTAGGGTCCGTGCCCTATCACGCACGGATCAATCCATTTCAACCAGTGAGTTCTACTGAATGGTCTTCCGTGCTAACTAGCCAAACACAGTTTAACCATCAAAACTGTCCAACAACGAAGATCTCCAATATCTCGCTGATAACACCATCACTCATAGTCACATCGTAACATGAGCTAAGTAACACGACAATAACACTATTCTATCACTGACTATATAACTACAGAGAATTCAACACAACCGCTCGCCAAGTCTGCACTGTACCGCGTCACGAACAAGACTGCCTGCTATAATGTCATATCGACTGCACGTTGATTTTATTACAAAATGGGGGTGACTCGAATATCACATTTCCGACGCATACCGTCTTAAAAACTGTTTTAAACCATTGATTAACTAACAAAATAAACCATAGTTAATTTAACTAATGTAATCGCTCCGATATATACGTGTATATTCTTATGAATATATCTGCCCGGGCTAACAACCTGTTACACCTGAATCTCTATTCCATCAGTCTAGTCTATTCAGCTAAGCGTGGCCTTTGACTCTCTCGGCTCTGTCTACCTCGTAACGTATGAAGACGTGATAGTGTATGTGTATACCTGCCGAGCGTGTGTTCGTCCGTGGTGGCGGCCAGCGCCAGCGCGTGCAGGCCGGCCAGCGGGGAGGGCAGGGAGGGCGGCAGCGCCGCGCGCGTGCACAGCGCGGCGCACGCGGCGCACAGCCGCCGCACGCGCCACGGGACGCCGCCTTCTGACACGCGCCAGCTGCAATACTCGCTAACAACGGAAACAACGATCTTTTTAATGAAAGATGGGTTTGCTGAAACCACAGACCACCTACCCCACAAGACTGGCAATGTAAGGCGACTAATGTCTGTAACGCATATGCGCAAATGCTCCGATGCCGATTTGAACATGTGCGCGGCACGTTTTAGTACTGACCAGACAGTAGACCCGTAAAGTGTAAGTTTACGCAACAAACAAAAATAAGAATACGACAATAATGCCAAATTGTCCTGTGAAGTGGTGTGGAAACGATAGTAGAAAAAATAATTTTAAAAATGATAATACATTATCACGTTTCACCCGTAAATAAAACATTTATTTATTTAACTAGCTGTCGCCCGCGGCTTCGCCCGCGTGAGTTTCGCTTAGATGAAAAATCTCTCTTGGAGCTTTTCATCAGATGTTCCAGATCTTCAATTTTTATACGTCAGCAGAAAATGCTCATCAGGTTGAACGACTTTTAATAAGGCGCCATTTCCATATATGTTATGATGTAGCTGGTCTCTTGCAGTTCTTCATCAGATGTTCCAGATCTTCAATTTTTATACGTCATCAGAAAATGCTCATCAGGTTGAACGACTTTTGTTAAGGAACCATTTCCATAATTCTTATAGTTTAGCAGTTCTGTTAAGGTTCTTCATCAGCTGTACCAGTTTTCAAAATAAATTATAGCCTAAATGTTGCCCAGGCTTAATAGCTATACAACAAAAAAAGTTTCATTCAAATCGGTTCAGTACTTTCGGAGATTAGCGTGATCATACATACAGACAGACAGACAGACAGACAAGAAATTCCAAAAAATTTTTTTTGCTTCCTATTATTCATTTTAAGTGTCCCCCTATCTATTTCAGTCAAAAATACTAAATGTACAGACAAAATATTTTTACTGTTTTATTATATGTATAGATAATACTAGCTGTTGCCCGCGGCTTCGCCCGCGTGAGTTTAGCACAAAAAGTCACACAACAACAACAAAACAAACAGTCAGACAAAAAGTCAAAAAGTCTTTTTGTGTTCCAAACTGTTTCAGATGTTTCGGATCTTCGATTTTTATACGTCTACAGAAAATGCTCATCCGATTAATCAAATTTTGCTAAGGCGCCATTTCCATTTATGTTATAGTGTAGCTGGTCTCTTGGAGTTATTCATCAGATGTTCCTGATCTTCAATTTTTATACGTCAGCAGAAAATGCTCATCAGGTTAAACGATTTTTGCTTAGGCGCCATTTCCATATATGTTATAGTGTAGCTGGTCTCTTGCAGTTCTTCATCAGATGTTCCAGATCTTCAATTTTTATATGTCAGCAGAAAATGCTCATCAGGTTGACCGACTTTTGTTAAGGCACCATATCCATATTTCTTATAGTTTAGTTGTTCTGCTATGGTTCTTCATCAGGTGTTCCAGTTTTCAAAATCAATTATAGCCTATATGTTGCCCAGGCTTAATAGCTATACAACAAAAAAAGTTTCATTCAAATCCGTCCAGTAGTTTTTGCGTGAAACGCGTACATACATACAGACAGACAGACAGACAGACAGACAGACAGACAGACAGACAGACAGACAGACAGACAAGAAATTCCAAAAAATTTTTTTTGCTTTCTATTGTTCTTTTTAAGTGTCCCTCTATCCATTTTAGTCAAAAATACTAAATGTACAGACAAAATATTTTTACTGTTTTATTATATGTATAGATATAGATAAATGTACAGTAAAAATTAGCGGAGTTCACGTTATACTGGTTTTTAGTACTTGAGATTCGGTAGTAGTGATGCGGAGAAAAAGTATTGATATGCGATTGTTTCAATAAGAATTAGAAATTTAATTAATTATTAATGACTAAATATTAATCAAGTTTCAAATAATTGTCATTTAAATGTTAAATTGACACGATTAATTTTGCTTAAATTTCCTGCTGACGGAGAGAAAAAAGGAATATGGATATCTAAAACTATGAGGGGTGACGACTGGTTTCCGACAACAAATAGCGCAATATGCTCCAGACATTTTACACCGGACTGTTTTATGGAAATGAAAGGCCAAAGAAAACTACTACATGCATCATCAATACCAACTTTATACTTGCCAGTCAACACTTACACTTATTTCATTCTCATTCAATTAATTTTACTTTAGTCATAATAATCTAAAAGTTCATAAACATATGATTACATTAATGTATGTCGTCACTTACTGAAGAGTTAAATTTGAAAAATCTATTTCATGTTATCTATTTTGTATTAAGAATTTTGTATTGATTATTGTGATTTTATTTACGAGAAACTCATGCTCTTTTTTCGATGGTTTATATATATCGACACGACTACATCCCTAAATGACGTCACACGCCCCGCCCGCGCACCCTTCATTGTTCTAAACTTGGCAGAACTGTTCGCTTAGAAAATCGTAAAGATTGCCAGTCTTGTAGGGAGGGTGGTCTGTGGCTGAAACGTAAAGAACAAGCTAGAAAAAAAAAATACTTAGACACACAAGACAGCTGAGCGGGATGTCAGATATGGTTTTTGCCTATGTTGGTGAAGACCAGGTAATGTCTTCTGTGAAGCTCATTTTTGTCAAGTTTGACATTTTTGGTGTGTTTTGTTTTCTTATTCTATAGAATTTGTGAAGAATCTGTTAAAAAAAATGAAATTCGAGCACACCATTATGAACGTTTTTGGGCTTCATTTGACAATAAAGTTTATATGTCTAATAAAGAATGAAAGGTTTTTTCCATGTCCATGATAATGAAAATGATTTTACTTAAATGGGCTAAAAAAATAGCACTTTTAAATCATCGTATACTTGTTTTTTAGTAAGTTGGCGTCATAAAATTACTTAAAGCTAAGGTTATTTTCAATTTAGAGAGCTTACTCAGAAGCAACCTATTCACTCTGGCTTTGAAGAAAGTCAGGTTGTATTTGCTCGGGAACACAAACGCAAAAGACAAAGTAGAATCAAAAGTGCAGTCAGACTTGAGGTGTAACCCTTGACTGTACATTATGATACAAAGTGTGTTAATAACTACAATGTGGACATCCGGCTCGAAGAACAATGACGAGCGAGGCCCTAAGGAACTTACAAAATCTTAACTAATATTATAAATGTGAAAGTGAGTTGGTTTGTTACCTCTTCACGTTTAATCCACTAAACCAATCTTCCTGAAATTTCGCATACACATAGTTAAAAGTACAGAGAAGGACATAGGGTACCTTTCATCGCGGAAAAAAACACTGTTTCCTGTGGGAAATTCACGCAGGCAAAAGCTAGAAATACATAATAGGTACTGACTGCAGTTTGAGCGCCTGTGGCAGCCGCATGTCGAGCGTCCAGGCGACGAGCAGCGCGAGCTGCGCGGCGAGCGCGAGCGCGGCGTGCGCGCGGTGCAGCGGGTTCGAGTTCGGCGCACCGCCTTCGGTCTCCTTGTCTTTGTTCTCACACACTTGGGACAAAAATAAAGAATATCGCTGTTACTATGAGCCTCATAAGAAGGCTCAAGGTCACCCAAAGGGCGATGGAGCGCGCTATGCTCGGAGTTTCCCTGCGTGATCGAATCAGAAATGAGATCCGTAGAACTAAAGTAACCGACATAGCCCGCAGAATCGCGAAACTTAAGTGGCAGTAGGTGGAGCACATAGCTCGCAGAACAGATAGCCGTTGGGGCAGAAAAGTTCTCGAGTGGCGACCACGAACCGGAAAACGTAGTGTTGGCAGGCCTCCCACTCGGTGGACCGACGACCTGGTGAAGGTCGCGGGATGCGCATGGATGCGGGCAGCGCAGGATCGGTCGTTATGGAAATCCTTGGGGGAGGCCTTTGTCCAGCAGTCGACGTCTTTCGGCTGAGAGAAAGTATATTGAAGCGGTGGTGGCCGAGTGGTAGGGCGCCCGCTTATGGCTGCAAAGGTCCCAGGTTCGAATCCTGCCCGTAGAGTGCTACATGAGTTTGCCCGTACTTCATGTGTTTCTATACCAATCTGACTCGTGTACCTATGTTGGTTTTCATCGACCACCGGTGAAGGAAAACATCGTGAGGAAACCTGCACTCTGGTTGATGATTATCAGTTAGTGTGTGAAATGGAGTAGGCAATGGCAAACCACGCTCCATTAAAATTGGCAAGAGAGTCGTTGTGTGTGTTTCATTCCATATAATGACCACGACCCTCAGTCATGAGAAAATACGACTAAAGAGAGAGAGAGAGTACATTACTGCAGGGGCCGGGAAGTAAGGGATTGCGGGACGAGTAGGTTTCAAGTTACAATAAATACGAAGCAGCAATCCCCATTCCCGCCGAGGTATGTATAGTGCTTTTCCCAATAAATGCGAGGAAATAAAGAAATAAGCAAATGAGTATCAAAGTAATATAAAACGGGCGGTACTCTTGGACACGGCCCGCATTGTGAGGAGATTCCTCTCGTTAGAGCCCGGCTGCCGATGGATTGGCACCCCTATTTTTATGTAAGTATTCTATTTTTTGTAATATTTTATATTTAAAAATGTACAGTAAATTATAAACTTCTTGTCCACTTTTTACTACAATAATGCCTACATTTCCGAGCATTTTTGATAAATAATGTATTTATTGGACAACAGCTGACAGAAAGAGTTTTTTATGTACCTGAGACTACAAGAAAAAAGCTAAATATAAAAATATAGTATCGTTGAGTTAGTATCCCATAAAACAAGTCTCGAACTTACTTTGGGGCTAACTCAATCTGTGTGATTTGTCCGTATATATTTAATTATATTTATATTTATTTAATTGAATACTTACACCACGTCTCAATAGCCGCACAGTCGAGGTCGGAGTTGACCCAGGGCGCCACGATGTGCAGCTGCGACCGTTTCGGGGGGTCCGCCTCCCACTCATCACCGACAAACTCCAAATCTTCTATACTATCACTGAAACAATTATGTTAGTAACTTTATAATTAACACCTAGTCAACTAAAGATGGTAATAACCAAAAGTTATTGTAAGTGTAAAAGAGGATATGATAAACTAGCCGCGTCCCGGGGGAATTTCCGGATAAAAAGTAACTTATGTGTTGTTTCCGGTATTTGCCTACCCGAATACCAAATTTCATCGAAATCCGTCCAGTCGATTTTACGTGATTGAGTAACACACACGCACACTCAGAAAATCATAAATTCACATCTAAACTTTCGCATTTATAATATCTGTAGGATTTCTAGGAGGGTTAAATTATCAGTTATCATTATGTATTTATTAGGAAGACCAACAGCCTATTAAACTACAATAGGTTATCACTTAAGAACTAAATTATATCACAATTTAGTTTTTGGAAAAGTAGTCATTTTAACACACAATCTAAAACAGGCGTAAATAAAAGGTTGTACTTTTAAACATTAAATATTCTAATCCTACCTTTTTTTTTACTAACCTATTGTGTCCCACTGATGGGCAAAGGCCTCCCCTCTGATTCACCATTCCTGTCTATTCTATTTGGCGTGTCAATGCCATTCCAACGATCAATTTTATTTTATTATAAGTGCATCTATCAATCCTACCTAGTCCATATAAAAACAGAAAAATGATGATAAATAATTCTTACCTAACGTCATAGCTCATGTACACAGGGAATATATACTTCATGAGTTGTCGTATCCGAGACCTCCTCAGTGCAGCCAGGGACTCCGCCTGCTCCGTGTACCGGGTCATCCGGTGATGCAGCTCTAGCCTTTGCTCCTGGCAATATTTCAAACTTTAAGACCAGGGTGTTTGATTTGAATCTCATTGAAAAACTGGCTGGTTAGAATTATGTTAAATTTTTTATTTAAAAGATAAAGTAGTATATACATTCAGGTTGGTTACTGGTTAAGGAAAATATTGTGAGGAAACCTGAAATTTAGATCAGGTTGTATGTGAATGGAGCAGGCAATGACAAACCATTACCATTGTCAAGAAAGTTGTTGTGTGTTTCATTCCAAGCAATGAAAACAACCCTCTTCATCTTTTCTTGTATTATGGCTCCATCCAAAACAATTATTTTGCCAATGTTAAGGTTGAGTTTAGCACTGTATAGTAAATCTCAGTCACAGGGCGGGCGCTTCATAGAAACGGCGCGTCAAATATGCCTACTACTACTACAAATGAAACTGTATATCCGTGAACACGTCAGTAACACGTCAATGTGTGCGTTTTCATAGTCGAACGTCCCACAGTTACACAAGAACGGGGGAGAAGTGCGGAATGAGCGGGGGGGTGCCATATTGCGGGAGGGGCAGGGAGTTTCCTTTCTGTACGTAGTACTAATATTAATCCTGTGTCTCAGTACAACTGTAGAGTGAGAAAGAGATAGAGATTCAAATTAGTTACAAAAATGGATGGAAAATATAAATCATATTAACAAGAGACACTCAATCAAATCAATATTAAGTGATCTCAAAATCTACTTTACACTTTAAGTCAACCTTGTAGTATGAATGGTTGTTAAGATTTTACAAACTGATACACTCTAAGCCAGGCCGCACACCAGCGCCACATGCTACACGCATCGAACATTTACGTCGCCACAGTTATTGCGCTACAATTCAGCTTGCTGCAAATGTTTCGTATGCGCGCACATCGGAAGCACAGTTGTTGCGTGGTACATGCGTGGAACCGCTTTGAGAATGTCGACATAATCGTCTGTCGACGACGATTTCTTAATGTGGCGATTGATGAGAAAAAAAGACGTTATTGGGTCATCAGTTTAATCAAAATTATACAATGTACAAAAAAAAACACCACTTTTAGTCTAAATATTTTCTGTAATCTGTCTGATGCTATAATGAGTGAACATATGGTTATATAATATAGGCTTTCCTTCAACCTCTGCAATAAACTCAACGTAAAATGTAATACATAATACTGTACCGTATAACGTAATATTTTTTTTTTGTCTTTAATTTTTGCAAACAAACGCGACACAAATATCGCACGTGTTCGATCTTGAAATTGTGTAGCGCGGTCAACGCCTCGCCACATAGTGCACCCGCAACAAATGTGTCCTTGGTGTGCATGCTCCTTCACAGATATACATACGTGGGCGTTAAATGTGTCGCGTTTTGAATGTGGCGCCACAATTGCCGTGATACAAGTGTATGCCTGGTGTGCGGCCTGGCTAATGGTTACATTCATTGAATAGGTTCCTTTTGAATTGTATTTCCATAGACATCTACACATACCTAATGTTTGTGATTACCTAAATAAATTTAACAACTGCCATGCTGGAATGATTTAATTATGATTAACACCACACTAACTCTTTTTTTTTTCACAAATCATTTTGTGTCCTTAATACCAATCTTCTTCTTCTTCTAAAGGTGCATCTCCACCACAATAGTTATTTAAAATACAGGTCTTAAACATCTGTCAAACTGTTGGTGAAGTAAGACCAAGATTTATCCATTTTTTAAAAACTTATAGAATAAAACTTACCTGTGAATGTTTCCCGAGGCTGGCCACTCTTTTTTGATATCTAGGCAGTTTCAATCTCAACTCGTCATTATAATGTTTTAACTCCAACAACTCCTTTTTCTTTGCATCAATGTTACTCCGCCTCTGCTCTATGGCTAATTTCAATAAGTCTATCTTGTCTCTGGCTAACTTAGCTTCTGTCAGGAGTGTGTCCTTCTTTATTTTACCAGATAATAGTTTTTCACATCTGTCCAATACATGTTGTCTGTTTACCTTCAGTCTGTGTAATTTTGCTTGTTTTTCTGAGAATCTGCAATAGGTTTTAAAATAAATATAGTGAGATAAGTGACATTTGACTTTGTATTTCATCATTTAGTATATTATGCAAGACCCCTTTCATATTAAAGATTATCAAGATATCATTATATCTACTAAAATAAATTTATCTTTAAAAATTAATTATGCTTTTTGTATGTTATTTTATTGTTAATTAAAAGTAATAAGTACTAGTCTTTTCTTGTTCTCTTAATTAACTGATATTGTTGCTCAATTAAATACGAAAACATGCATGCAAAGTAGTGTAAACACTACGCATATGGTGAGTACATACTTTATATCTTTTTTTCATGATAGTTAATCACATAACGCGCTGTTGGAATCATATAATACCCGTCTGCATTCTATGAACGAGTTATAAAATTACAGATTTAACTAATTATTAATGCAAAATAAACAAACCTGTCCGAGTAAGGCATCGACGAGTGAACAAAGCTTCCAGTTTTTACGCATTCAGTGCAGTAAAAGTTTCTCTTCACAGTGTAACATAGCAGGCACTTTGTGTAGTGTCCATCACTCTCCGTTGACGAAACTCGGAAATCCCGTGGTGCTTCGCCTTCTGATAAATAACTTAAAGCCATCGTTTTATTACACACGCTTTTTCCAGTTTTTACGTATTGTTTGCGAATGCGAAATTTAAGACGAAATGAACACAAAAACTTGTCAATGTCAGCTGTGAACAACAGTGACAGCTGTCACATAGTTTTTTTTTTTGGTTGATTCCCTCGTTTCAATGAGGAGGCAAAGAGTACTAGCCCATGCAGCCAAGCTGTCACATAGTTTTGACGTTACCCTACGCTATGTGACGTAAAAAACGTTTTGTTTTTCATTGAAAAGCTTTTGATTTATTTTACGGACAGACTGTTTAAAAATAGTTTTAACTCAACTATCCAAAAACAAATGTTATGTTTATGGTTCATATTCACATTATCTAATACTGTCTAAATCTAATCTAAATATTCACATAGGTTAAAGTTGTATCTACTAACTGCGCCCCGATATTCCGCTGCTAGTATCTCCTGTAGAGTATATACTTATTGTTAAGTACTTACTTTACTTATACCGGTATGAAAACAAACATGTGGCCGACCGATTCCACTAATACGTAGATGTCGTGTCTCAATGAGCGATTTTCTGACAGCTAAATATTAAGAAAAAAAAAACAGTATAAAAAAGTCTCAATATATCTATTGAGACTTTTTTATACTGTTTTTTTTTATAAAACGCTATCGCGTTTTATGAAAGCCGAGTCGTAATAATGGCTGAACCTACATGGTGCGCTTTTTCTTGTCAACCAGAGGCAGAAAAAAAAATCACATAACAGTTTGACAGTTGCACAAATCACAATATTGATACTTTTTAGTTGTTTTTTTTTACTAAGTTTTTTTTTTTTAATGCCAATCCCGTGAATTTTTTGCTTTTTGTATGGAACTTTTTCTCTCGCCTTTTACTAAACGCCATCTATGTAGTCATCTGGAACTATTTTTTTTTAAATTTGTATTACGGAAAATCCCTCATTGTATCACAAGAGCCAAAGAAATTGAAATAAAGTGACAAAATCTCTATAAGACTTCTATGATTTATTACGATTTCTTTGGCTTTTGAGACACAACTGAGGCACGATATTTACATTTGTAATTTGCAGAATCAAGGGCCAGGTCTCTTCTGCTTGGCACACCAAGCTTGCCCAAACCGTGATAGGTTTCTGTATGGCCAGGCATCGGTCATTGCATATTAGTGCCCGCCGGCTAACGAGCTGATAAATGTTGAATTTTTAAAGTAAGTACCTACCTAAGTACTTGGTGGCTTTTTTATGAGTTAGGTACCTCGTGATATGTTGGTATATTTTTAACACATAATAAAACACAGTGCACAGGATAGACGTACTTAAAAAATAAATGTAATTAATCACCTATTTCGGACATAGGAAATCCGTGCTGCTGTTTTGGAGACTTGATGAGCGGAATTAAAAATCGAAAAATTAATATGTATCGATCATAAAATATATTAAGTATTTATAAGCATTGTCTAGTTGTTGAAACTTACCTACTGCCGGCTGCACCCATAATGAAGAAAATAAAAATCACAGTAATTATGTATCTCAAATTATTTTTTCATAATTCATTGCACTAAATAGTATATGTATATAGGCATAGAGTATTATAATATGGATATATGTACTCAGTAAAACAGTTAAAATAGTTTAACATTATTATAAAAACACGACAGAGAACGTATGTCCAGTAGAGTATACACAACTAAACTAAATTCCAAACAATTCGATTTTCCTATCCTAAACTTTAAATCTACCTGGACGTCTCATCCCAACTTACATAAGCTCTATTGTCTGCGAATATACCACGTGCGCACAAAAGATAGTCAATTAATTTGCCACTAACTAGCTATCGCCTGTGGCTTTGTTTATGTGCTTTTTGTATTTTAGTCTATAATCTCGGATTCGATTTTCTGTCAGTAAATCTTGATGAAAACTTACTAAATAGTTTTACCTTGTTTGATCTGTGTATTTAATTAAAAAATATATATTTGTGTAGGCGGACAGGACAATAATAGCTTTATGCTTGTGTTTGTGTAAAAGAAACTTTGCTCTTCCGGTACGCCCGTAAATAACATAAGAACGTATGCACTGCACCCATTTTTATTAAAACTTCGCTGAATTTATCATCC
This sequence comes from Ephestia elutella, assembly GCA_018467065.1. Classification (NCBI taxonomy): domain Eukaryota; kingdom Metazoa; phylum Arthropoda; class Insecta; order Lepidoptera; family Pyralidae; genus Ephestia; species Ephestia elutella. Next base: position 20,479,246 of record CM031567.1, on the reverse strand, counting down.
GTTATGGAACACAAAAATGGCCGTCAAATTTAAAATTTGCGAAGTTCCATTTGATACGTTTTACTCGCGAAGTTTCGCTAGGTATGTGAAAACTTGGCGCTATTTGTTGCGTACGTCCAAATGCTTTTAAGATAACTTTTTGAAGAATACTCGCCTAAGTTTTCACTGAATTAAATCTTTTCACACCATTTATGAAGAGCTCTATGTTGAATTCTCCAGGAAAAACCATGGCACGGAGCTCGTTCCGTAACCTTTGAGTACGTAGGAAAAAATTCCTTTTTAACTCTATAACTTGCATTCTGTAGTCGATGCTTTGAATTTAAACTGCAAAGAATAAAAAATAACAAGTTTCAAGAATTGAGTTTTCTGGGTTCGCTCCCGTGGGAACATCGGGATAAAAGTAGGTACCCTATGTGTTTGTTATTCCCGGTATAGGTACTATACTACTCGTTTATCAAATTTCATCAAAATCCTTCCAGTGCATTTTGCGTGATCAGTAACAATCATACATCCTTCCAAACTTTCGCATTTACACACTAGGTATTAGTGTCCCATAATGTAATGAGATCGTACCAAGTTATATTAATTGCGTGCAATACCAGGGCTGTATCCACCAGGGCCGGATTTGTTTGTGGACGTGCTAACGGAACAAGAGCCGCCTGCTAATGTATTCCTCACCCCGGAGACGGCACGGCCGGTGATTTCCCTGGAGTTCGGCCCTGGTCTGTTAGCTGGTAAGGAAATTGACTAATACTGGTCGATATAAGACCAGTGTTGCAATTATTTTAATTGTTTATTAACGCTTCCGAAAGACTAGGGGAAAGGACATACAAAAGTTATTTTAGACAGAGAAACTCCTACTCTCGTGCTATCACTGTCATATTACATACTAACTTTGCCACGCGGTTTCGCTCTCGTGGTAATCTATAGATTTCGGATAGCCTATAGCCTTCCTCATGATTGTGGCTATCATCTGAGAAATATTTTTTAAAAACAGACCGGTGATAATTATTTCCAAATAAACTCTTCAGCTTTATTACCCAGATTATATCAGTGTAGATGTCTAGATAGCGTGGCATACTAGATGATCAACATTTCAAAAAAAAAAAAATATTTCCAAGTCCTTCATCTTGGGACCCATGTCGCTCGCCATAATACTTATACATTAGCATCGACAAAATATTAACAAGTATAGACAGATATTCTTCATATATCAAAATGTGCCTGACTGTTACTTGTTCCTGGACTAACTAGATGTCGCTACCAGTATCAATCTCGCGGTTCTCGCGTGTTTTGTCTATTTTGTCGTTAAAATTAGAAGCAACAAAGCTTGATCAAAGCAAATCGCGTAATAGTACCACACAAATTCACTAGATGGCGCAATTCTAAGGTTTCGGGCATTCATGTATTTATTTATTCCATTTCATAAGAAATCAATATTCATAAAATTAAAAATTGCAAATAAATCCTTATATTTGAAAAAAAAAGTCATTTTAAAATAATATTGAGGAGACAGATTTTTCATTAGATTACAATAATAATAATTCAAGTTAACACAAAGGAAACACATTGTTTGTATGTATGTAAGTATGTTTTTTTCCGCGATAACTCTCGAACCGTTGAATTAATTTGCTTCCATGCTGGTCTGGGAGCGAAGAAAAAACATAGAATGTGCCAGCTGCTTCTCTTCCCGTGCAGATTGTAAAAGTCAATCGAGGGAAAGGGGTTTAAACTGGGGATTCCTCCACTCATAGGCGATGGGCTGGCAACTATACCTGAATCTCCATTCCATCAGAGAGCCCACTATTTAGCTAAGCGTGGCCTTCGAGTCACACGACTTTTGGCTCTGTCTACCCCGTAAGGGATAAAGACGTGATTATATGTATGTATGTATGTAAGAATACGTGTAGCAAATCCATAGAATTTTTAAGTTCGTTGCGCAACAAAATCGATTCAGCCGTTTTTGAGATATATGTACTTACGCATATTTTAAAAATAAAAAATGCGTAAATTTTAAATTCGCGCGGCGAACCACTACTTAGTATATTGGAATGGAGATATTGTTTCGCGTGATATTTTAAGTGTAAATCTATATTAGAACTTGTATTTCGTGTTACAAGTTTACAACACGGTGAGCTACAGCAGAAACTATAAGAAACGCAGTGAACGTAATATATGAATCACATTTCCCACGTAAGTACAATACACGTCTTTTTGTGTTCAGATCTCTACCACACACTTGCATAATTATTATATTTAGTTTACGAGTCCATGCAACAGTAGGTAGGTACTTTCTATCTAAAAATCTAAAATTTTAAACAAATTATCATTTTTTAAGTACTTCGAAAGTTGTGTTGCCAATTGTAACAAAAAAATTCCCTACTCGAGTTATATTTTTGTTTAAACCCTTATCAGTGAGTAAATATCTGTAGTATCAATTACTTTTCATACTCGTAGAGTACTTTTATTGCCTTTTTATAAAAATAACTAGTGGTTCGCCGCGAACTTAGACATCGCGATTATTATTTTAAAAATATGCGTATATCTCAAAAACGACTGAATCGATTATGTTGCGCAACGAAATTAAAAATTCTATAGATAGTTGCTACACGTATTCTTGATATCATCGAAATTAATTCAACCGTTCTAGAGTTATCGAAGAACAAACATACATACAAACAAACAATGTGTTTTCGCCCCAACTTAAATTATAGCTTATAGCTATTTTATTAAATATTTATCATATTAATTTTTAAATTTGCCATTTTACATATTTTTTACTTATGCGTAATTTCCATCGAAAATGGGAAAACGTATAATGCTGGCAACACTCATTGCCAGAATGAGAAACAGCACCAAACAAATATTTTTGAAATATAGAAACAGCTATAGGTACCTAAAGGCCCCGTCATGCGCCAATAGATCGTAGAAACTTTGTAAACAAAGAATAGTGGATGACAATAATATGAGCCAATTAGGAATAAAATTCATATAATGTAGAACAGTCATTACAATCAAACAATAAAATATTAAAAACAACTTTTAGATTGCTAAATTTAAGAGAATACCATTGTTTATATTTATTTTAGAATGAAAAACATATGCCACCATTTTTATTACATACTAACTTTCGCCCGCGGCTTCGCCCGCGTGAATTTCCCACGGGAACCGTGCCTTTTACCGGGATGAAAGGTACCCTATGTCCTTCTCCGTACTTCTAACTATGTGTATGCGAAATTTCAGGAAGATTGTTCAGTAGATGAAGCGTGAATAGGTAACAAACAAACAAACAAATAAACAAACTCACTTTCGCATTTATAATATTAGTTAGGAAGTTAGGATAATAAAATATTATAGCATGAAATGAGAATAAAATAATAAATGATGACGGATCTTTTTCTAAATGGTGCGCCAAATGTTTACATTCAGATTTTTATCGCTGACGTATAATCCGACCAATTGAAATTGCCCGTTGGTTTAATATCACTTGCCTTTCAATTGAAGTATAAATATATATTTCACTTGGTCGGTCCAAAATTTTCGGCATTACTTTGTTTCTTGGTAAAAAACAAATTTTTGGTTTGGTAAGTTTAAATTTATTTAACACTACGAAATCACTCCTATAGATTGTCAGAAGCCAGACGACAGATGTTTTACATCAAAAACAAGCAAGCATTACTTACCTAAAACGATTGTACTTATGAAAATGATGTCGTAATTTATTCGTTATTCCAATGACGGATAATATCACGGATAATTTATTCGAGGCCAATTTATCCGCGGATGATTTATTCGTATATAAATTAACCGCGAATGAATTTCCACGGATAAAATTTTATTCGTATGATAGATAATTCGAGTAAAAATATCCGAATAAAAATTTGTCTATTTCTGCGCATACTCATAGTTAGAAGTACGGAGAAGGACATAGAGCGTACCTTTCATACCGAGTAAAAGCACTGTTCTCGTGTAAAATTCATGCGGGCGAAGCCGCGGGCAAAAGCTATATGAAATCCTCTTCGCATATTCATTAAAATTAATTTTATATCATTTGTCAGTATTATTAGGTACCCTCTATTTCTAATTCACACTTGTCATTTATTCTATACTCGTATTATAGTTGTCTTATTTATTTTGCACAATATTTTCACAACATACAAAAGTAGGTAGTCGCGAGAGTACTACAACAAACACAGATAACCCCCAATAGATTCCGCTTGTATGGGCGTCCGTGGTCACCGCACTTACATGCTTTTTCACGTATAAATGAAATTGCTTCATTAGTTGCGACCAGAACTCATACATGTGAGATTGTTTTGTGAAAATTTCCGAAAAAATCTATTAGGTTCGTTGAGTGTGTAAAAATGAGTACATGTTCCATAAAATGGTACAGAAAATCATCAAGGATATCAAATCTCCAAAAGGATGGTATAACTTTCCACAGGTAAGTTTATTAATTAATTTAATAAAATTACGTGCAGAGTTCACATTATAATGGTCGAACTATGTGAAACATTGCGAACTGGAGTACTAAAATGGGGTGTCGTTGATGTCTTTTGCAAGCATCTCTTTCTTTCCCAAGTATCAAGTATATGTGTGTCCTTTTCTCGTTGACGTCAGCTGCCGCTCCCGACCCCCGCGTACTTCCTCTAAGTTTGGTGACTTTCGACTTTTCGACGCGAACAGGAATTGAATGATACTGAATCTATTGGGGGTTATCTGTGACAACAAAACATCAAATAAACAATGATATATTATAATACAGATATGTTACGTTCATAGTAATTTGCGTTTTAGGTCTGTTCCGAGCAATCCAAAACTACACACATCGACAAGTTTTACTGATAAGTGAGACAAAAGATACAAAAGAGCATGCGAATGAAAGAGATAGCAATAGTTTTCAATGATTCCTCGTCAAATGTTTCTTATGCATAGAGTAACATTTTTTGTTGTAGAGAGGACACGTTTTTGCTTCTTGGCTAAAACAAACATAATACAATGTTAGTACATAAATAATATTTTATTAAAATGGTATCACTTTTATAAGGTAGGCTAGGTATAACAAGAAATTACAGGTTATTCTACCTACACTTGTTCTATCTGAATTCTTAGTCTATGACAAATGACGCGTCATGGGCATCATGGCGTCCGCTAATAATATTTAGCATAAATTAAGTTAAAAAATGATTATCTAGTAACTCACCGAAGGAAAGTTACTCCATCCCACTTCCATGTATTGCTCGTATTATTGATACGGTATCGTAATAAACGCGGGCGTATTTCGAAGAAAATTCACGATTTTTTGATCACGAGCAAGCAAGACTTAACACTCAAAGAGCTTGCGTAGCGACCGTCTGAGCGAGCGAAGAGCCGCCGGCTGGCGTATGATTACGCGCCGATGTATTTCGGCGTCTCCTCTAGTACGTAGTAAAATATCTCGTTGACCTACCTACATATAAATAAGTAATTTTATAGTCGTTTCGTGCATGTAGTGTAGACGTCGATTATTATTCGTATAGATAGGTACCTACTGTAGTTGTAGAGATGGTGGTGCCATCTATTGCCATAGGTAGGTACCTACTGTAGTTGTAGAGATGGGGTGCCATCTATTGCCTCTGAATATTAACTAACTCGTATGGTATTTGAACTACGACTGCAGCGACACACGGAATTTTCATGAAAACCGAGATGATGTACTTCTCAGTGGCGCCATCTAAGTATAATACAACTTTGGTGAGGTACAGATTCAATGTACGTGAATATCCATCTATAGGTACTAATATTTTATCGATGACATTAGATATAATTATTCATAAAATTGGTAAATTTGATGTCAAATTAACCCCGACACCATAAACAGGATGTAAATAATTCTGTGCCCGAGTGTGGATGTGAGTCCTTGATCGGCCATTTTGAAAGTTAATTGAAACATGGCCGCACCCGGCCGCAGCTCAGCAAACGTTAACCCGCGAATGTATCCTCTTTGACTGAATGATTACGTGAACGCGGGCCAACGTAATTCCATACAGGTCCATCGCCAGGGTTACATTTCTCAGCTAAAATTAAGCTTTTTCAGCATAGATAAGAATGAACGCGCACACTGATTATATGACGGGCTGCACCCAAACTGGGATTGTTTAATTGTTACTCTCATTACTCTCCCTGAATACTACCTATAGTTTAATGTAAATGAACATGTAGTACGTGAAAAGTTTTCATCAGGGTTGCACCACAACATCATCTCTGAGCGTCCATAGGCTGTGCCGCTGTGGTGACCGCGCACCATCAGGTTGGTCGCGTGTCTGTTTGTCCGCCCACTTACTTAATTGTATAAAAATCGTACTAGAGGTAACCCTAGCACAACCAAATGAAGGTAGGAATTGCCAGAATTTCGGCTGCAAATTAAGGTGTAGTAAAAATTGGCGGGCGCATTCGTTAGCTGACGAAGTTACCCGAAATGGAATTCTTAATTTGTCTGATCATATGCAAAAATTGCTGGACGCCACGGCAGTAATGAATTAAGGGCAGATATACACGATACACAAAATAACGGGAACGTTGTTTTTGAAATGACGTTCGACCTACCTTATCTGCTATTCCAGATAATATTCTACCCGCCCTTGTACAAAATTTACTTTTACAATTTACTTTAGTACCTACTTACCTATACTTGTAAAGTAGGTAGGGTTAAATTACCATTAAATTTAGATATTTATTTACCAAAAATCACAGACGAATCAACAGAAAAGCGAATGCGAAATCCCCACAGATGTAGCAAACGAAGTAAAAGAAGTAACGAAGCCACAAAATTCCACAGATAATACAATTAATTAGGTGATGAAAAAGCCGGCGACATCGCAAACGAGAATTCAGCCACTTTTTCCGTAATGGAAATCGCGTTTTGAGGGCGCACGCACAAACTAGTGAAAATAGAGAAGGATATTATACAACAGCAGCGTGAATTTATAAATAAAATCGCTATATGTAAGAGTATTGTAAAAGCCCGAATATTGCTAAGTTTTAGGTCTTACCAGGCAATTCAGGATTTACCGACATGAGTTGGTAAAAGTAAGAATTTAATAATAAGTAGTTAAGGTAACTGTACGGAATTCCGGAGTGTTAAGGCGTTTTTGTCTTTCCAAGCAATTTCCAGTAAAACAGAAAAACTCAGCGATTTGAAATTAGTGCTGTCGTTAAAAGTGGTTTTCAGAGAGGAGATTGATATGTAACACTACTGTATTAAACGATGTATTAGAAGACTAATTGTAATTTATCTAGGCCTCATAAAAGTCCATAATTACGGTATAAAATTTGACTCTGGAGATAAATCAGTAAATGCGTGCTCGTAATTCCGGTATATGCTGAAAAATGCCGTTCTGCTGCAGAATTATATAATTTAATAATAAACTGAAAATATAAATTTAATTTAGGTCTGAAATAAAATTATCTTGTTTAAAATGTAAGGAATAAAGATTTATTTATGTTTCTAGGTACATATCAAATCAACTTACTTCAAGCAGGGTTTAGCGAACAATATTATATTAGTTTCTTTTTTTTATATACATATAATATAATCCGTTTATAAGTCTACTAGCTTTTGCCCGCGGCTTCGCCCGCGTGAAATTCCCATGGGAATAGTGCTTTTTCCCGGGATGAAAGGTACCCTATGTCCTTCTCCATACTTCTAACTATATGTATGCAAAATTTAATGGAGATTGGTTCAGGAGTTAAAGCGTGAAGAGGTAGCAAACAAACAAATAAATAAATAAACAAACTCACTTTCGCATTTATAATATTAGTTAGGATTAGAATAGGATTACTTTTGCCAGCGACTTTCGGGGAATCCTCTCTTAGTGTTGACGCGTTCCTACGGAACCTAACGGGGCACCTAAGTACTTTGTAAAGGCATCGTAAAACAATTACCAAAATGCACAATGGCTTTGCAACAAAGGACCGTACGTAACGTTATTTTTATACTTATTTTATGATACATTTCTTTATGGTTATTGCCGAAGGAACTTTAACTAACTAATTTGTACAACCATTTTTTTATCACAAAATGTTCCGTTATTACTTCACTCTCTAAACAGAGAACACGCATTTCATTTACCATCCCTTCTGATATAAACCCACCCAATACTTATCCGAACCCAGTAAGTACTAAGTACAGTGTTTCGGTCAGTTATTTGCCCTGTATATTAATATGAATAGGCTGAATACGCAAAAATATGGTATAAAAATGGTATTCTCTAAAAGAAAAACGTAATTTACGATTAATAAACCACGATGTATGCAATTTTCATTAAAAACTTGTTTGTAATATATTGGGTAAAACTAAACGCGGGCGTTTCGCATTGCTGCCGCCAGAGGGCGTTCGGGGTTTTCACACTGCTAGCGTGGATGGCGTCGCGTGTGGTGTCCGCCATTGCATTGCCCTATGCGATATCGGTTTGATTTTTAATACGCGAGAGGTTCCGCGTTCTTTGATTGCTAATTAGCTTGAGTTGTGTTTGTGAATTTCCTGTTTGTTAAATAACTATTGAACTTTGTGTTTGTGTACCCGTCATGGTGACTTTTTCTTGTGAGAGGTGAAACGTGGCTGGCGGTTCACATCTGGCTGTTCCCGAGTGAAACTACGGGAAGAAATCTATTTATTTGTCCTGGGGAATTGAGATCTCAAGGGTTAGGTAGGGTGATTAGGAATTCCCCCTTCCCGAAGATACTCAAGTTTGGATCCGAAGAGAAAGAAGATTTAGCTTGGTAAGTGTTTTTTAAGTGTAATTAATTTATAGGTTAGGTTATCATATAGGGCCCTGTAGCTCCCTTCATAAGCTACGGTGGTAGCAGACTGCGTTAAGTTATTTAGGTTTTAGTCGGGCAAACGTGGTGCCGCGTGGAGATTTTTTCCCGGTACATATTTTTACCGGTGGTTTTTTCCCGGTGAAGTTCCGGTACAGAATCCTTCCCGCCGCTTCGTTTGTCCGGATTCGCTCTGCGCACATTTTCTGGTAGCAGAGCGTAGTTGCTCTGCACATTTTCTGGTAGCAGAGCGTAGTTTATCTACCCTCTATTTGTTCGTTTGTAAAAAATAATTAATTGTTTGTAAAAATTATTAGATTTTTATTAGTTTGTTTGTATAAGAATATTTGTAACCTTTTTTGTATTTGTTTGCGGTTTGTACCGTGCGTTCCGGGTTTGTGCCATTCTCATACCTACCGCGGTTCTTCGTGTAGTTGTTTGATTTTGTTGTTTTTTATTTACCTTTTGTTATTTTTTGTTTGTGACTTGACGCGATGGCGAAGGCCTCCAATGCTAGGGCGACACTCGCCAACGAATTGAGATGGTTTGTGACGGCCGGAGGACTCCTGTCCCGGAAGGACAGGGAGGGCGCCATACTGCTAAGAGCGGATCACCTCCACTCACGATTGATTAGCGCGGAAGCGGCCATGGCGGCGCTTACCGAAGCCGATCTTACCCCGGAGGCCTACGCAGGTCACATGGCGGACATGGACCAGATCCTGAGTCTGCACGATGATATCGCGGAGGCGGTGACCGCAATAAGGGCGAGACAGGCTGGCGGACCAGCCCTCGCACACCTGTTAGACAGGAAGGACCAGCGGTTACTGGTCGGCTCCCCACCCTTCAGCTGTCCCACTTTGGGGGTAGGATGGAGGAGTGGGTAGCATATAAAAATATGTTTGAGTCCCTGGTCGTAGCACGACAGGATTTGTCGAAGGCCCAGAAGATGGCCTACCTCCTCTCCACTCTTGAGGATGAAGCGCGGTCGCTCATCCAGCACCTCCGGGTGGAGGACGACCAGTACGATACGGCTTGGGAGTTATTGAACTCCCGCTACCAAAACTTACGTTTGTTAGCGGATGCGCACGCCGCACAGTTGATGGCCCTGCCCAAGGTGGCCAACAGGGCACAGTTGCGCCTGCAGTTGCTCACGCCCGTTACAGTGGCCTGTAACGCGCTCCGCACACTGGGGCTGCCGGTGGACCAATGGTCCTTTTTGCTGGTGCACATTGTATTGGGCAAATTACCCAATGACATCCGCTCGCGATTTGAGCGCGAGAATGCGGAACGGGATAGCACCACCCTACCAACATTCACTGACTTGGTGAAGTTTTTGGAGTTTGAGGCACGGGCTGCTGAGAATACCATGACGGACTCAGCGCCATCCAGAGCGCCTGAACGTAGGCCCCAACAGGGACGGCAGCCGCCACCGCGTGGAGCTGGTGTGCGGGTTGCGCACACGGCAGCAGTCGCGAGGGACGCGGACTGCCTGCAATGTGGCCGGATGGGCCACAGCCTGCTACAATGCAGGGACTGGCAGAGACTGCCAGTACAAGATAGGCGCCGCATGGCAAAGCGGCATGAACTTTGCTTTTATTGTTTGGGCGGTCACTATGCACGTGACTGTCCCAGTGCCATACCATGCAGTGCATGCCGTGGGCTGCACCACGCGATGCTTTGCATGAACCGCAACGGGGATGGCACCCGGATGTTGAGGCAGGGGTCCCCTATGGGCGGGGGCGCTCCTGCGCGAAGCCCTCCACCACCGGACGGAGGACGCGGCTTCGCTCGTCGCACCCCCCTCGGGAGGGGGTCGCGTACCTGCGCGGGTCTTGGCGGACCGGGACCACGCGCCCCAAGGTCATGGCCAGTATGTAGCTGGCCAGGCCCCGGATAGGGCCCCCATGGGCGGGGGCCCTAGATCGGACGTGAGAGTGGGGACACCCCCCTCCACGCGGGTTACCAATGCCCAACACATGCAGCCGCAGCGGCTTTCTCCGCCGCTGCACGAGTACCCACGGCTGGAGTACCACCCGCCGTACCATATGTATGGCCGGGCCGCGGGTTATGCCCCCCCTCAGATGGGGATGTGCACTCGCCCGCCATATTATCCGGGTCAGTGGCGCGCCCCTGGTTTGGAGAGAGTGGGGAGCCCGTAACTAGCTTGCTCCCTTGCTGGGACAGAGCCGCGGACGGTTCTGCTCCCTACCGCGGTGGTCCGCGTATGGGGTCGTGGGGGAAGCCATTAATTTGAGAGCTCTGTTGGACTCAGGGGCTCAAAGCAGTTTGGTTACCACTCGAGTGGCACGCCAGTTAGGTTTAGTCGTGGAAGACTCGCCTGTGCCACTTCTTGGAGTTGGTGGCATACAAGTGAAGTGTCTGACGGGCCAGACACTTGTCACCTTTTCTTCGCTGAAGTCCTCCACAATGAGGATCACGACTTCGGCTATGGTAATGGATACCATTGCGGGTTGGCACCCCTCGACAGACATACCGCCGGGTGTGTTGTCTTTGGTTTCGGGTCTGGATTTGGCCGACCCCTTTGTCTTTCATCCCGGCCCAGTGGACTTGCTCCTGGGCTCGGACGTATTGGGTTGGATTTTGTTGGGTACACAGAAGGCTCTGGGTTCGTCTTCACTGATGGCAATGTCTACGATTTTTGGTTTTGCCCTGATGGGCCCTGTGTTTGATAATGGCACCGCGGAGGAGCCACCGGTTGTCGCATCTGCGTCCTTGGCCAAGACCATGCAAAGGTTTTGGGAGGTGGAGGAGCCACCTATGAGTTCCAGGATGGATCCGGAACACGCTGAGTGCGAAGCCCTTTTTCGATCAACCACGGAGAGGTTGCCCTCCGGTCGGTTTGTAACTAGGTTACCCTTTGTTGCCTCTCGTCCTAGCCTAGGGCAAAGTAGGGCGCTTGCGGAGAAACGACTGCTGTCCATGGAGCGACGCATGCAGCGTGACCACGTACTTCGCGATAAATATATTGAATTTATGCGCGAGTACGAGGATTTGGGTCACATGTCTCCGGCTCGAGTTGATTGGAGCTCAACTGAGCATTATTTTTTGCCCCACCACGCGGTGGTGAAGGCCTCAACGGGCAAGTTGCGGACTGTCTTTGATGGGTCCGCACCCACTTCGAACGGGGTTTCGTTGAATCTGTGTTTGCATTCGGGTCCCAAATTGCATAGGGACATAATTGACATCATCTTGAACTTTAGAAGACATCAAGTGGTTTTTGGTGCGGACATCCGGATGATGTTCCGCCAGACAGTCATACATCCTGAGGACAGGCGATTCCAGTTGATACTCTGGCGTGAGCGCCCTGAGGATCCTGTGACGGTGTATGAACTCAACACAAACACGTATGGTTTGAAATCTAGTCCCTATATCGCCATCAGATCATTGCTTGAATTGGCAGAGCGGGAACGGATCCGCTTTCCCCGTGGGGCTTCCGTGCTGTCACGTGACTTGTATGTTGATGACGTGTGCACCGGAGCCCAAAGTATTGAGGAGGCCCTCCTACTGCGGGATGAATTGATCGAAATATTGAAGACAGGTGGCTACGAGCTACGTAAGTGGTTGTCCAATGAGCCTAGAGTTCTAGAAGGGATCCCGGAGGATCACCAACAGAACCCTCACCTGTTTGAGGATGTGGATGATCCCAACAGGATAGCGGTGCTGGGCATGCAGTACCAGCCGCTAACCGATATTTTCACATTCCAAGTGGACTTGGAAATACCAAAAGTCTGGACTAAGAGAACGGTGTTGTCCGTAATAGCTCGTATGTTTGATCCAAGCGGTTGGATCAGTCCAGTGATATTCTCTGCGAAGTGTCTTCTTCAGAGACTTTGGACTTTGGGCGTCTCGTGGGACGAGCCGCTGTTTGGCTCTCCATTGGATGATTGGCTCGAGTTGTTTTCATCGATTAAGGAAGTCAATCGGATTGCCTTGCCTCGTCGAATATTGCCACCCGGGAAATATCGAGCCAGCCTGCATGGCTTTTGTGACGCGTCGGAGCGAGGCTATGCCGCGTCAGTCTATATGCGGACAGTTGACGCCGATGGCCGGGTCAATGTCTCGCTTTTGTTAGGGAAGAGCAAGGTCGCCCCCATCAGGACTAGGCTGACTATTCCCAAGCTTGAGTTGAGTGGAGCTCACCTTCTCTCTAAATTGTTGCATCACGTTGCCAGTGAGCTGGCGGCCACGGTCGAGATACGAGACATCTTCGCCTGGTCGGATAGCCAGGTCGCGCTTGCATGGTTGCGCGCGGCCCCACATACCTTGGAGGTTTTTGTTGGAAACAGGGTTTCCCAAATTCAAAATATTGGAATTGATATAACATGGAGACATGTGCCGGGAGAGCTTAACCCAGCGGACTGTGCTTCCCGAGGTTGTACGGCACCAGAATTGGTGTCACACCCGCTCTGGTGGGGTCCAGAGTGGCTGATGGGATCAGAAACTTCTTGGCCTGTCTGTCAGACAGATGTTACTTCTTTGAGTTTGACTGGGCTCCGTGTACATGCTGTAGTCGCTGAGACGACGTCGGAGCCGGATTGGCTACTTGCTCGGTATAGCAGTTTGGATAAGCTTCTGGGTGTTACCAGTTGGATTAAGCGTTTCATACATAATTGTAGAAACCCACAGGCAAAGCGGTTGGAGCCGATTGCAGGTGCAGAAGAGCGCCGGAGCGCATTGTTGCATTGGGTCCGTGTCGTGCAGACCGGACGGTTTGAGTCAGAGCTTCGTATCTTGCGCGACGGACGCGCTAAGTTGAAGGGCGCGATCGCTCGTTTGAACCCGTACATCGACTCGGATGGGCTTCTTCGGGTTGGAGGCAGGCTCCGGAAGGCGGATCTTCCATATGAGACTCGCCATCCTCTGTTGTTGCCCAAGGGCGGACCCTTGGTGCAGCTTTTGGTGTCTGATCGACACATTCGTAACGCCCATGCTGGGTGCAATGCTTTGTTGGCTATTTTGCAACGCGAGTTTTGGATTTTGTCTGCCCGAAGAGCAATCCGTAGTGTCCTGTTTCGATGTATTGCATGTTATAGGTTGAAGGCATCCACGATGCAACCACAGATGGGTGATTTGCCCGCTGATCGAATCCGACCTTCGAGACCGTTTGACGGCGTTGGAACCGATTTTGCCGGTCCCTTTTCGATCAAGGCTTCTCCCTTTCGTAATGCCCGTATTGTGAAGGGCTATTTGTGTGTATTTGTTTGTTTGGCCACCAAGGCTGTCCATTTGGAGGTGGTATCGGCTCTGACTACGGAGGCCTTCGTCGCCGCGTTGGATCGCTTTGTTTCGCGTCGAGGTCTACCTTCCCTTATTAGGTCGGATAATGGCACAAACTATAAAGGAACTGTAAATTATCTTAAGGATGTTTCTGTGTTTATTGATAAAAATTGTACTAGTTTAAGTCAAATTGCTGCCCAAAGGGGAATAACCTGGAAGTTTAGTCCCCCAAGTTGCCCCCATTGGGGAGGGATTTTTGAAGCGGCTGTGAAATCCGCAAAGACCCACCTCCGCCGCATTATCGGAGAAACGGCTCTAACTTTTGAAGAGCTGGCCACAGTGTTTTGTAAAGTTGAGGCGGTCCTCAACTCTCGTCCTCTCTGTCCGCTATCTCCAGATCCAAATGACTTGGAAGCTCTCACCCCTGGTCATTTTTTGGTGGGAGGGCCGTTGAATGCCCTGCCCGAATACCCGTGGAAGGATGAACGCGTATATCGGTTGTCGCGTTTTCAAATGTTGCAGCAAATGAGCCAGGACTTTTGGCGTCGCTGGTCGCTTGAATATTTGCATTTGCTGCAGCAAAGAGTGAAGTGGACAGACAGGACTGAGCCTCCCAGGGAGGGTGACTTAGTATTGTTAAAAGAGGCAAATTTGCCCTCATTGCTTTGGCGACGAGCTCGCATATTACGTTTGATTCTTGGCGGAGATGGCACTCCGCGTGTGGCTGAGGTGTTGGTCGACGGTTCGATTTTAAGGAGAGGTGTGACCTCTCTCGCCCGCCTTCCCGTAGAGTAAGCTAGCGGTCTGCTTCTCAGACCGGGACGGGGGGATGTTTGTAATATATTGGGTAAAACTAAACGCGGGCGTTTCGCATTGCTGCCGCCAGAGGGCGTTCGGGGTTTTCACACTGCTAGCGTGGATGGCGTCGCGTGTGGTGTCCGCCATTGCATTGCCCTATGCGATATCGGTTTGATTTTTAATACGCGAGAGGTTCCGCGTTCTTTGATTGCTAATTAGCTTGAGTTGTGTTTGTGAATTTCCTGTTTGTTAAATAACTATTGAACTTTGTGTTTGTGTACCCGTCATGGTGACTTTTTCTTGTGAGAGGT
This sequence comes from Ephestia elutella, assembly GCA_018467065.1. NCBI lineage: Eukaryota > Metazoa > Arthropoda > Insecta > Lepidoptera > Pyralidae > Ephestia > Ephestia elutella. The sequence goes on along the minus strand of CM031567.1, from coordinate 20,464,100 downwards.
GAAACGTGGCTGGCGGTTCACATCTGGCTGTTCCCGAGTGAAACTACGGGAAGAAATCTATTTATTTGTCCTGGGGAATTGAGATCTCAAGGGTTAGGTAGGGTGATTAGGAATTCCCCCTTCCCGAAGATACTCAAGTTTGGATCCGAAGAGAAAGAAGATTTAGCTTGGTAAGTGTTTTTTAAGTGTAATTAATTTATAGGTTAGGTTATCATATAGGGCCCTGTAGCTCCCTTCATAAGCTACGGTGGTAGCAGACTGCGTTAAGTTATTTAGGTTTTAGTCGGGCAAACGTGGTGCCGCGTGGAGATTTTTTCCCGGTACATATTTTTACCGGTGGTTTTTTCCCGGTGAAGTTCCGGTACAGAATCCTTCCCGCCGCTTCGTTTGTCCGGATTCGCTCTGCGCACATTTTCTGGTAGCAGAGCGTAGTTGCTCTGCACAAAACTTGATTGATAATTAATACTAATTTGAAAATTAACATCAACCGAGTTAAAGCTTCCTAAAAGTTCAAAATTTCCATAGCTACCAAGACCGTTGTACTATAACGTAATAAGAGATACAGCCAAAAACAGTGTAGGTAATTGTGTTAACTGAAATTTCTAATGAGTAATTGTTCTCAACAACACACAATGACTTAAAATCTGTAGTAATATCATCATGCTAGTAATAGGTAACAAAAATTATACTGGAACATTGAAAAGTTTTAAATAAATGAGTGATTTTGTACCGAAGGCATTAGTGACGAATTCGTAAAAAGTAAAAAATAGTTTCACTTTACACACGTTTTTTTATAGCAAAGAAAAATAAAATCGTAATACGTAATTTAATCACACGAAACCATGATATACTTTAGACCCATAACAATATTCTTCATTGACTATTTCATCTAGGTGCCTGGATAATTACAAAAACAAAATCAATTTATTGTCCTCCATTCCGTAATAGTCACGTATTAACGTACATGGTTGGTTCTTCCTGTAGGTAAATGCGGCAATCAGTAAATTAAGAATTAACTAACTAAAAACTAATTGAAGTAACTTGAGACAGTAATCAATCAGTTTGTTTTAAGAACCTTCAAAATAATTGCAACATTTTGTTATGAAAATACTTACATATCACTCATAATTCCCTTATGAAAATCCGCGCGGCAGCTTGCAGTACGCAACACACGCACTAATAGTAATAGCGATTTGGCGCTGACTGACCTTAGGAGACATCATAACTGAATCGACGATGTTTGTTATTCTTTTTTACCATGTGTAATTGAATCTTTTTTGTTTATGCTTGATAGATAATTACATAAATCATTAAAACAATTAGTAGTTTTCTTATTTTTTGGCCTAAACCAAAAACTTACGGAATTCCGTACACTTACGTAATATGGTACACCTACCTTAAGTATGAATTTAATAAATTAATAATAAGTGATGTTGGTTAAATGATCTATTGGGCTTTTACCAATAGAGGCCATAGTTAGTTAAAAGCTAAATAAAGCTAAAGCTAATTATAATGTTATAAGAAAATTGACAAAATATGTACGCCCTTAAATTAAGGCGTTCATATTTTGACATGTCGGTTGAATTGTGTTGAATAAACGTAAGAGAGCAGTTGTACATCTGTGCACTGTATAATTCCAGGGTGCTGCGCCCCGGGCGGGCAGCCGGGCCCCGGGGAAATCAGCAACGCTGCCTCGTAATTACACTGACCAAAAGACAGTTTTCTTGCCCCTAATTATTCTTTTAATTAACAGCCACAGTTCACGTGTGTAGTAAACATTCTTACATTATTGATGAGCTTCTATCGGGAAACGGGAAATATCAAGATGTTAGCTATTTTTGCCGATATCGGTATATTTTAACTCCAGACAATAAAGGGAATGTCTTATTACTAGTGGCTCTGTGAGCTGTAGTGTAGACCTCGCGAGCGTGTATTTTGTTGTCACTATAGAGCGTGATAGCTCTAAATAATAGTAAATCTCAGAGGAATAGTAATTTATTGATAAAGAATTAGACCTAAAACAAAAATATATTAAGATTAGAAAACACAGACTACACTATAAATTTAAAATTACTAAACAATTAAAATACTTACCCTGGAAGGGTCTATAGTTTTATTAGATATATTATTTTAAAACAGCTTTGCATATATGTTTACAATGTTAGAGGATAAGTAATTTATATAAACTGAGTCAAGAATGACATCAAAATGCAGAATCGAATATGAATGAATACAGTTTAAAATTTATGACAGGTGAAATAAGTATGTATGTGCCAGCGCACGCATAAATAGATCCAAAGAGGATTAACGCGTTGCCGCGTTACAACTACACGCACAAAATGGATGTAAGAGCCATAAAATCCAAAGGCGCTTAGGCCCTTAGTGCCAACTCCGCCATTTTCGAAATTTTCTTCGAAAAAATGGCTCGAGTATCGATTTTCATATGTTTATCGAAACTGCTCCCAAAAATTTACGGGAATCGGTTGAGAAACTTATAGAAGAGAACACACAGTCATACCAAAGCATTTTTGGCCAAGCTGAAGCGGAGACCTCACTCGCTTCGCTCGGGCAATATTTGTTGTCTAGCAACGTACTAATTGATGATGATTTGCAGTGTTTACAACACACAGTAAGACTTTATTAAATTCGATGTATTGGATGGATTGGTTTTGGATGGCAGTTCACAGCTTTATATCGGTATTGTGAACGCTGACAGGGGGCAAATACTGTTAATGCAACACAAATATTCAATTTTCATTTTCCGTACTAATAATCTAACCGTTTGTTCGATCAATACCTATTATGGAAACTAATGTAAATTCAGGGTGATTAATCAAAGCTTAGACTTTGCGGCTGGCTGCGTGAGACCTAGATTAAATTTGTTAGGTTAGGTCCGCTTCGCTTGACTTTCTGTATAGTTTTAGACGTCATTGTGACCCAGCTCTAATGTCAGCCTTTAGAAATTTATTAACAAGGCCGAATATTTGATGAAAAATATTAAAATAGCAAAAATAAATAGACTTAGGAATAATGGTTTCATGAGATGGCAAATATATAGTTTTTGGTAATTTTGTCTAAGATTTGTATGTTTTCAAGTAAACAAGACAATTCAAATGTTATTCAAGCAAAGGTGATAAAAAATCTTACTAAATTTACTCGTAATAAAAGCGAAAATTTGCGAGGAAGTTTGTTGAAATGTTTGTTACTTGTCACGCAAAATCTACCTACAAGAAGGATTTGATGAAAATTGTATAAGTACCTAATATAATAAAATCAGGAATAGCACACAGGGTACATTTAATCTCAAAATACCTACTGAGATGAATCCTCAGGGCGTTGCTACTCACGTCATAATTGCTACTTCAACAAATAAATGAATCAGATTCTCTTGCAATTTTTCTCTTAAGGCAATAAATAGTCGAGTAGAACCTTTAGCACGTCATTACACGTTAATTAATGGTAGTGTACTTCCAAGTCTTCTCTCGTATTAGTTCGTTACGAGCTTCAGGGAGTTTAATTACGGATTATTGGCCAAAAGACTCGCCATTGCAATGGCTTCGGTTAGGAGAAATATCCAGCCACATTTAACCACTTTAAAATTAAAAACAAGCTTGAACCAGTTAATCAAGAAGCATTTAATGAAATCGACTTTAAGGATCTTTACCCTTACAATAACGAAGAAACCATTGAATTTAATTTAGCTTGAAGCTGTAAATAAATAAATAAATATATACGGACAAATCACACAGATTGAGTTAGCCCCAAAGTAAGTTCGAGACTTGTGTTATGGGATACTAACTCAACGATACTATATTTTATAACAAATACATATATAGATAAACATCCAAGACCCGGGTCAATCTGAAAAAGATCATTTTCCATCTTGACCCGACCGGGGATCGAACCCGGGACCTCCGGTGTGGCAGTCCGGCGTGATGACCGTAGGGCCACGGAGGTCGTCGAAAAAGCTGTAAACTACATTTATGCAAAAAAAGAATTTGATTTTTCACAATGCAATAATAGCTGCAATCTTATCAATTTGCAATCAATCTGTTACAATAAAATCCACCACAGCTTAGCACGTAGTCGCAATTAATAATTAAAGATACATCTTTTGAGAGCTGTGGCTTAATTGCTTTGGCTGGCTGCCAAGCTGCCGCATGGTATCAGATTCGCTTCTTACAAATCGGTTATAGCTAAAACATAGCCTTATGGGACATATATTTGTGACTAGCTGTGCCCTGTGACTTTACTCCCGTGGGAATTTATAGCCTGATTATGAATGGTTGTCATATACATATATATTCACTTCATCAAAAGCGAAGAAATCTGCGTTATAAATGATTTAATTACCAGCCATTGTGTAAAATGGAGAAGGAGCAAGTCACTTCTTTAACACTGGCAAGGAGTTGTGTGTGTTTCATTCCACGCAATGTCCACGACCCTCAGCCATGAGGAATACGACTACAGAGACAGATATATTTTAACAATATTAAGTCGACTAGCCGACTGCGGCAAAAAGGAAGGTTCCAACTATGAGCGTAAGCTTAAAAGCTGGTGAGTAGTGTTCAGAGGCTGTTGTGCCCAGGATGCCCATTGTTGGGACCGGCTTTGTCTGCTAAATTAGGTTCAACGTCGCCGGCATTTAATGTTATTTATAATATAGGAAAATTTTAAAGCTTTTAGGTAGGAACTTAGGTACTTTTATATATCCATAAGTACCTTTAAAATCTGCAAGTTCCGCCTTCAGTGTTTCATGCATCTATACATATAATAAAACAGTAAAAATATTTTGTCTGTATATTTAGTATTTTTGACTGAAATGGATAGAGGAACACTTAAAAAGAATAATAGAAAGCAAAAAAATTTTTTGGAATTTCTTGTCTGTCTGTATGTATGATCACGCTAATCTCCGAAAGTACTGAACCGATTTGAATGAATCTTTTTTTGTTGTATAGCTATTAAGCTTGGGCAATATTTAGGCTTTAATTTATTTTGAAAACTGGAACACCTGATGAAGAACCTTAACAGAACAGCTAAACTATAAGAAATATGGAAATGGTGCCTTAACAAAAGTCGTTCAACCTGATGAGCATTTTCTGCTGACGTATAAAAATTGAAGATCTGGAACATCTGATGAAGAACTGCAAGAGACCAGCTACACTATAACATATATGGAAATGGCGCCTTAGTAAAAGTTGTTCAACCTGATGAGCATTTTCTGCTGACGTATAAAAATTGAAGATCTGGAACATCTGATGAATAACTCCAAGAGACCAGCTACACTATAACATATTATATGGAAATGGCGCCTTAGCAAAACTTGATTAATCTGATGAACTTTTTCTGTAGACGTATAAAAATCGAAAATCCGAAACATCTGAAACAGTTTGGAACACAAAAAGATTTTTCATCTAAGCGAAACTCACGCGGGCGAAGCCGCGTGCGACAGCTAGTATAAAATAATTGAATTACAATGTAATATTGGGTCTTTCCACGCCGAAGATTGTGCGAAGTGGAGAAGAAAATGTAGGAAAGCGGACTCGGGCTCCGACGCGTACGCTGAGGATGCAACCGGGAATAAGCTGAAAGAGAGAACGAGAGATCTAGTCTTTCCATATTTAACAGGCGATTTATCTACCAACGAAATAATTTATAGCACTAATGTCACCATATTGAGCAAAGCTGAAAAGATTTCTCGAAAACCAAAACCGGTAATAAAAGAAAATGTAACAGATAGAAAAGTAATAACATTTCGTACACGTGGAGTTTTGCCAACAAAGCTATAGTGTTTTCTTTGTAAAGTAGACGTGCTTCTTCCGGATATCATAATTACTGGCTCAGTTCCCAGAGATGGTATAAAGTCTGTCGGCTTTCATTTGCCGATTTCAATGAATACGAAATACATGTTGTATTAAGGTTTGCTCCACACTAAAGCAGGTTACAATCAGCACAGATCTTGTGCTTTAACATTAGATACAATAAAATGGGAACAGGTGAAAAATATGATGATAATAATTATGACCACTAATTAATGATGTGCCTTCCCGAAATTTTCAAAGAAACAGCGAAAAGTTTCTTGGAAATTTCTTGGAAATATTCTCGAGAACGGAAAATTTTCCTACAAATCCAAGTTTCAGAGAATTTTCGAAAATTATCAAGGAAATAAGTTTCTGGAACAGGAAACTCGGCGGCACATCGCTACCACTAATATAACATTAGCTTATGACGTGAATCAATTTAAGCTCAATTTAACAATACAATAAAATGAAAGATAAGTAATGACGATGAGTAATGACGAATTCAAAATGCGTATGTGTAAGTATACATATAGTTGACGGTACATCGAGAGAGCTCTCACTCTGATTTTTCAATGCGCGAAAAATAGGGGGTATCCTATAATATATCCTGTTTTCTGCCACAGAAGTAATATAGGAACAGAATGTTTAGTCTGCTATAAAGTCAATACATCATATTAAGATGGTCTTACGCCAATTATAAAAATCAATTAAGTAACACTATTTTTTTTTGTAATGTACTAGCTTTTGCCCGCGGCTTCGCCCGCGTGAACTTTCCACAGGAACAGTGCTTTTTCCCGGGATGAAAGATACCCTATCCTAGATAGGTAGGTATCCTTCTCACCACTTCTAACTATGTGTTTGCGAAAATTCACGAAGTTGGTTCAGTAGATAAAGCGTTAAGAGGTAAAAACAAATAAATAAACAAACTCACTTTCGCATTTATGATATCTAGTTAGGATAGGATCAAGATTATTTGCTAATTAAAGTGGTAGTATGAAATAAAAAAAGACTCCTATGTCATAATTTCTCAACAGTTTTAGATTATTTATTTCAGTTTTAGTCATTTTCCGTCAAGTACTCTTTGAGTCGTTGTGTCAGTTCACACAGCTAAATAATAAGTATATTAAAGTACGAGTATAAATAGCATGCAATTTATGTCAATGTATTTCGACTTACTGCACACCGCAATGTACTGTGGCGCGACCTAGCGCCGGTTGCGAGCCGTTAACACATCCGTCGGAAGGTTCTAGAGTACTTCCTCCAATTCCCTGCCAAATGTCGTACGCATCCGCAACCTTAGCTTTACCATCATCTTCAATCTTATTTCCTTCACGAAAGAGGTCTTTTTTCCATGATCAGCTTTTGGGATTTTTTGTGGAGGCCGATTTCCCTGTGTAGTCATCGCGACTTTTCTTTATACCCGTTTCACGAGGTACTTTATAGGGCCCCCTCTAATGCGCTCCGAAGGAAATACTGAAAAATTACTTCGAAAGGCATAAAACAATTGTTATGACTTACGTCGCGTTTGTGCAATCACGGAATGGACCGTCTCGAGTGCCGCTTTTATGTCCTCATTAAAATTGGATTGAGCGAATTGTTTCAGTCGATATTTAACTTTCATGAAATGGTTATTTCTGACTTAGTCCTGTTATATTATATTTTCAAGTAAAACGCGAACTAAAACTATCAAGGGGATTTTCATTTTATAGTCTTCGCACGCGAGTACTTAAATAGTTTGGAGCAGAATATTTTGTTACATAACCATCTATGCGTAATGTCCTCTTTAAAGACTCGTTGTAAATATTTTTTTTTTGTAATAACTTTATTGTAAGTACAGTCAGAAGCAGATAAACCTGACCCTTCTCTGCTTCTGACTGTACGAAAAAAATTATAAATTTCTACAAGTAATAAAAACAAAAGACGCTAGGGGCTACGACGTTACTACGAAGCTACGAAGGTGGCGTAGCACTTGTCTGCGTAGCTTTGACAATTTCGTAGTAGCTACGCAGAGAAGTGCTACGCCACCTGGTCCTTCGAGGGCTATCGTTTTTCCACTAGTTGGCGATACTATCTAGTGAGGTCTGTCAGATGGTGATGATGATGATGATGTGTCCGACCGATTTCGGTCATGGCGACCACTTCAAGAAGGGCTCTCTCGTCAGATGGTACAAGGCGGGTAAACGGTTAACCCTCCAAAATTATATATATTCAAACACATCTCTCCGCTCTGGTGGAGACTGGTGCATAAATCATTGCTTCAGAAACAAATAAAATTCCTGACTTTGAACAGCTTACTTCATATTTCGCATTAAAGTACTTACCTCGAGAACGTGTTATTGGATCGTTCGTAAACCGAATTTTTAATACGATCAAAATGAATTTGCAATACGTAATTCGGTTTGTTCAGTTCAAAAAGTCCGGAGATGCGGAGACAGTGAACAAAATTCGATTGTTATCAATTGGAACGCCGTTTCACCGGAAAATACAATGTTTTAAACAAAACTCTTTGTGGAACTGTCATTGTTTAAATAAAATCAGGCTCGTTTCCGCGCCATTGCGCGCGCTTGGCATGCGACTGCCATAGACTAGCAGAATGATGGACTATTTAAAAAATAAAAGAACTTGTGTTCTGAACATGGAAGTAATAAGTACTTAGTTGTCCGTAAGTACTTATTACTTCCATGGTTCTGAATCAGTCCCTGGTTCTCTTTGGTTCGGGTTTGATCTTGTACGCATGGAAGTAGTAGGTACTTTGTACAACAGTACTTATTACTTCCATGCTTGTACGTTGCTTAGAACCCACAGAAATATTTTTTAAAGAGTATTTATGTCTGTGTTAGCATACATATATACATAGAATCACGTCTACGTCTTTATCCCTTACGGGGTAGACAGAGCCAAGAGTCGTGAGACTCGAAGGACACACTTAGCAGAATAGTGTGAACCTGAATCTGTCTGTGTTAAAACCTGAGAAATAGTTAATTCCACGCGGATAAAGTCGTGGGAAGCAAGTTTTATATAAATGTCCTTGTGATCGATAACAGACAAAATTAAAAGTTAAATTCTCATTATATTGAAAAAAGAGACGTGGAAGTTAAAAACGTTATACTTACTGTAAAGAAAATGTTGATAATGCCATAGTATATTGAAATTCAATAGACAAAAGGCAACATAAAATAATTCAGGGCACGCGCGGAGGTGTTTACAAACTATTCGGGAGACATATTGGGCCGCATAAAATACCGCGAGAGGGGCGGGAAGCGCTGAGATCCAGTGAAAACGTAAGGCTGCGCGCTCTGTAACGTTTAATTTTAATTTTATTGCATACGAATTCGAGTGATTCGCAGCAATTGAAATAACCATAACGAAAGATTAAATATCTTCTGACTAAAAAAAGTTTTGGTAAAGGTAAAAGAGTTTTGAAGAGAAAGAAGATCTCTCGTTGTTAGTTCCCAGTAAATCAGACAAACTACTAGAAGATAATATTCTCCTTACTTTTGAATTAAAAGCTGTTGTAATTATGCGATTTTAATTCAATAGTAAGTTAGTTCTGGGACAAGAAGACCTCTTATTTCATTTCTCTCAAGTATTTTTTTCATTGACATAATTACTTTATAAAATAAATACTTCTTTTCAGTCAGTATTGTCTGACTTTTTAAATTAATATGTATAACAAACGTGAAAGTTTGTGAGAATTTATGTAGGGTACTTTTACGTAGGTAAATAAAATAATTCAAATTGTACATGCTGAACGCGAAGCGATTCACGTGCATTACTTTCGACTTATCAAAATCAATCCACTTTCGGAACTTTTTGATAATCCTTATTATTATATCTAATCCAGCACAACAGTAGTTTTCTCAGAAACATAGAGCCGTAACAATCTTTAATCGTAACAAGTTTAACATTTTTCTCTACATTTTGTTACATGAAGAATATCTAAAGTTAAAAAGTAAATAACACGTTTCCCGAGAGTGTGCAGCTAAAACCTTAAAACCAAAATATATTCTGCGTCTTTACTTTTCCGAAGCTGAGACAAGGAAGTTTATTGAGAGGCCGGCTTACCGCGGCTATGGCGAAGCCGGTAATCCGCCGGCCGGATTTGCCACTCTTCTTAGGAATCACAAATAATCGCCAAGTCGATAAGGCATACCCTCCTCTGTTTATTCTACTCATCCTAAGTACCCAAAGCCATATTACCAAATTGATGAAATGGCGCCTTTTAATATTTATTGACGAACATTTTCCCTTTACTATAGATATTTTGTACGATGGAGCGCTGATGTATATTTTATTCCCCTTCATATTTATATTCCTATTAAATTAACATTTAACACTTTAGTACTTTAAATAGTCGATTCATTCACGCCACTACCGTTCAGTTTCGCTTGTCAACGAGTAATGCAAAAATACAGAGGAAATAAATATACAGGGTCAATGACGTAGCCCACGACACCGCCACCATCGAGTTTGAACATTTAATTGAATAGACTCTAAAAATATTAGACAACTAATTACTTACCTAGATAAAACGAAGAAGTGCTGAAGACAGTAAATTAAAGAAGGAGACTACTCAAGGAAATTGAATTGGCCACATGATACGACTTATTTAAAAATAGTATTGAAAGAAAGGTGAAGAAAGAAGAGGTCCAGGGAGACCGATAAAAATGTAAGCCAACTGATGAGAAGGCGACAAGCTACCTACTACTAACCTATAATGTAAAACCGAACATAAAGAGCCGTGGCTTATGCTCTACAGACAAAAGGCTCTTAAATAAGAAGAAGACCAATAGAGAAAAAAATGTTCACAGCGTGAACATAGATTTATTGGATCTCCGCATGAGAAATCTACGAGTTTAACTTTATGTAGTCTCTATTGCAAACATTTGTATGCTTGGGCTCTGGCTTGGCTTTTCTCTGTGCTCTCGTCGTTAAACTTGTTTCCATATTTTGTCCATCAGTGGACCGGGCGCAATCGGTTTATCGATTCCAACTTTAAACAAGAATCCGATGCAGTTTTATCGGGTTTATGGTGTATACAACTATTTTGTGTTTCTGTGAAGGTGATTCTTTTAAAAGCTTTTTTTTGCAACTTGCAATCTAAATGACTAAATGTATATAATATTAAATGCTTAGGATATAAATGCAGAGACTGTTTAGTCTCCTAAATATTTGAATTCCACACCTAAAGGGTTTGAAATGGAAATAAAACAAAAATCCAGCAGGCGAACCGGAGGGCAAAAGCTAGTATATTTAATATAATTTCAACGGCAAATGCTTATTAGAAAAAGTAGAAACCAGAATACGAGCTAGGAATGAAAGGCGCGATATTAAAAATCCAGTCAGCTTTCATGATATTTTCAGAGAAAGAATTCTATTTACAGCCAGTAAAATTGTAAAATTACCATCTTATACTGTACTAAGCGGCCAATAAGCTTGTCAGTATAGAAATCAAAATACACTTGACTGGATTTATGGCTGTATTCGACCGAGACAAAGCAGGGAAAGAAATTTACCTCATTTTACAAAATAAAATAATTCTAAACAAGATTTTTATAATGATATCTTCCATAGTCTCCATATCAATCCCAACTATCTACCCACCCATATAAAAATTTAGCAGTATAAACGCTAGTTACAGTACGTTGGGCATTTAAACTAAACAGCCAATATTTTTTTCATAAACGATACAGATAAGGCAAAGATGTTTGGCGTTCTTCGTTTAAAACTTCGACAATTCATTATTATGTAAATGTCGATGTTTGAAAATGTTGCCAGCCTTCGTATATTCTATTAGATTGCCAAGTCCGTCCGCCGCGGTCTCTTTAGCGATTCTGTTTGTAAATTGAAAAGATTTTTTGCATTTTTTTTTGCAAAAAACCACTCCTCTCCGTACGTGTTGACTTGAATTAAGGCGGGATTAACGGTTGCTTCACACTGTGCTTTTAGGTGAAACTATTAAATACAAGGTTTCGTATTTATATTAGGTAGCATGTCAAGCCTGTTTAAGTTTGTCTTAATCTTAATTATTTTTTACTAATTGCGAAAGTTCGCTTGTTAATGCTGAATTAACTTTCTAGCAGGTTTTAATAAAATTTGCTGTACTAAAGTACTCTCATATAGATAAGATATGGTGAAAAAATTCCATGCGAGCAGGACTTGAACCAGGTCTTTATACGACCTTGCTCTTCCAACTGATAATATTGCATCTGAGATGCTCAAAAATCCAAACATAAAAATTGCTGTAGTTAAGATATTGAGCATTTTATGCCAAAATTCCTATATAAGCAGTAGTTAGGCTGTAACAACAACGAACATATATTACTTCCCTCCGTTAACTATTAGGTCAAACCTGACCTAATACAAGTTACATAACTATGTAAGTGTTAAGTTTGACACAACATAGACATTACCAACTTAGTGGCATAGTAAAACTAACTCTCTCCGTGTGGAGAAGGTGTTAAGTATCGCGCGTAACGAATCGCAGGCAAACGTAATTAAGCCCAATCAAACAGGCACACCGGTCTAATTGAATGAAAACAAATCCAGGCAACCTCCCCCCTCTACCCCCCTACCCCCCAGGTCCAGGGGGTGGACTCGTCCATTAATCACGTGATTCAAAAGGCAAGAGGAATTGCAGTCGGCTTATTAGCATGATATGGTAAAAAGGATTTTAATTCACTTTTGGATTTGGTTTGGACCTTAAAGAAGGATGTAGGTGTTTTTATTTAAAATTGTGAAGTAGATCAAGATATCTAATTAATAGAGACTATTTATTAGATTCTGAATGTCTAATGGACTAGACAATTTGCCATTGCTGTGTGTAATTGAGTTGTAGTTGGTTTTAAATCTCTGTTATTAAACTATTCAACTCCATCGAGTTTGATTCATCTTCTGTTCTTAGTTAAACGTAAAAAAAAGCTAAAATGAGTTTTTTTCGATAAACATTATTTAACTCATTTTGCTTGACGGAAATTTTCCGTAATTGGCTTCTACACAAAAATTTACTGAAAGAATTTTAAAAATAATCTGAAATTTATGTTTCCCCAATGAGGAAATTATGCATAAAAATATGCGAATAAATTCCAAATATTTTTGTTGGCATAAACGTAATTTTGTGATAAAGACAAGTCTTTCTTAAATTTTTTCTACAATCAACTCTGCTTTTGAATAAGTTTTTATTACAAAAAAAAAAATTTTGGCAGCAGCTTTCCCACTGATGCAAAGCCTTGTGACACAGCTAGTAACATAAATAAATAAAGCACCAGACAGATACAGTCACATGCATATCATGTCATCCTGCAAAGAACTCTATACTGTGTTAAAAGCGGCATATTTGCATTATAAGGTAGGTTGATGTGCCCCCCCTTCCCCCGCTGAGCGCCCTGAGTGCTTCCCAAATGATGATAATTCCTAAAAATTTCACTTTACGACGGCCCGAATTGGGCGGTGGAAATGTACCCTTATAATTGAGAATTTTATGTCGACTGGGAATGAAACGTGGAGGTTAAGCAAATCGTGTTCAGTTTCTATTGAGTGTGTGCACTGCACGGTGGTTTCTCCCATACGTCAAAAATAAAAAAAACAATTATAAAAATACCCACATTGAGTGATTGATCAAGTAACTACAATGTCCAAACAAGATAAAAATGTAAAAATAATTCGATTTTTATTTACCCTCATTTCAATACTTTCATCGAAAGTGTCAGTTGTTCGACGCATTAACCCGTGCTATTTGAAAGCGACGCACTTTTTACTTGATATAAGATTTTATTACGCTGAAAGTAGTTACAGGTGTGATTTGATTTATGATGGAAAATCAAGGTCAAGATATGTATTTTTATTTCTGATATTTATATTATTGAAATATTATTATATTGTAGCGTAAGGTGAGTGCTACGCGATCGCTGATAAATCAAGGGGAAAAAAATATTGTTGGCATTTCTCATTGAGTTTTACTATATTGCACTCGACTTGCCATCATGGAAACTTACATGATTATTTAGATTATGTTTTTCTGTATAGGAAATAACAAGTTTTACCAGTCAATTCTTACAACTTTTTTAAATATATGGGTGCTACGCCAAGATTCACTTGTCGTAGCAAATTTCTACGAACCCGAGATTACGAAATATATGCATATTTACCATTTTTAATATTTTTTTTGTTACTATTTAAGTCCAAATTGCCAGTGCGTATTCAGGCACATAATTATATTTGATATTTGGGATAAGTATAACAATCAGGGGCTGGCCTGTATATGGACCGTGTGAAGCGTGTTCAGGAAGAGGTAAAGGCCAACTTACCAGTTGAAAATAAGGATATTTTGAACTTAGACATACTTAATGGACGTGTTTTACTTTTATGTCATAGGATAAAGTTAATTTAGAAAAAAAATCATAACCTATAAACCAAATTTCTAGAAAGTCAAAATCAAAATAGCTTAATGTTTAGTTCTTGGATTCAATTTTTCGAGATTTTTATACATTTCTCTTACCGGCTCGATATAAAAATGTTGCAGGTAAGGGGACAAGCTAATAAAGACTCGGTCGCTAATAAAAAAAAGGATAGTTCAGACTCAATTTAAAGTAAAGTTGGGCCTTATAGTTGATAAACCTAAATAAGGAGGAAGAAGCACTTCTAATGATGGAAACACGGGCAGAATTTTTTTGAAAATCCTACGATAACTTCTGAAATGACAGGAATAGATAAAAATTTGATATCACGTTGTGCTGTAGTTTAATGTAAGTTTTTAGTTTATATTTATAACGTAATAATTGTGATATAAAAAAAATTACTTGCTAGCGCCTCACTCCGGCTCCGCTCGGGAGGTACATACTTAAATTGTAGCCTATGTTATTTAGGTATAATGTAGCTTTCTACTGGTGAAAGAATTTTTGAAATCGGTTCAGTAGTTCCGAAGATTCCCGCCTAAAACAAAGTCACAAACATACAATCACTTCCTCTTTGTTATATATACGTGTTATTTAGTGTGATAACAAAATAAATATGCAAAATGCATACATATGTTTGTTAGTAAGATGTATTACATTGTTTAATTTTGTTTTAAATAAAATTTTATGTTGTTACAATATTTTTATTTACCTACGTAGATTTGTTACAACTTGTCATTAAGAAAAAGAACTTAAACAATGATAATTTCTATTGCGTTTTAATTTATTTTATGCATTCATTATCTTAAAATGAATAATTAATGTATTCTAAACAAAATACATCCGAGTTTTGTCTTTAAAACCCGTAGAATATGTTTTAAGTATTTTTGACGCACCTTAGTATGGACGGGGAACCAGTGTGCACTGAGGTCAATATACATACATAGTGTATGTGAGCGAAGGAAGTTTTTTCCTATGCAGTCAAGGAATTTATGTATAAGTAGTTACACATTTTATCATTATTCATTTATAAGTATAAGGGAAATTATAAGGAATTTTGAAATATAAGAATAAGTACTTAAAAATTCCTTACATCAAGTAACGAGTCTGGCGGTTCTCTTCTCTACATTGTACAGATTTATGTAGGCTATTTTATTTTTTAGTTTCTTCAGGCTATCTATATTAAGGTATATACTGTACATTTGTTCAGTCAACTTACCATGCATGGAATTATAAGCGATTTTGCGATAAATTTTGATAGGTTAATATGCTACTAACGAGGAGAGTAGCCATCACAGTCAATTAGATGCCCGATATTGTAGTCGTTTTCAAAGCTCGCTCTTGGCCGGCTCTAAACCGATCAATTACTTGCAACCACGGTATATTACTAATTCTGTAAAGGAGACTATTGTGAACGGTTCACAATGTGACGCGAACAGGACGACGAATCATAAGATGGGCTATTGAAGGAAAATAAGAACATGTAGTACATGACGGGGGTTGAGAAAAACTTGATCGTGGATAAGGCATTTAGATTTATTTTCCACTGTGTATTCATTGTGGATTTTGATAATAATTTTAATATTTTTTTATCATAATTAGCTGCGCCGGAGGCTTACGTGTATTCCGGGAATTTCGAAGTTAAAACCCTGTTTGCTAATCTAGGTTACATTCTATCCGAAACTAATGACCGGTCTCCATCAGAGAGTGTTTTTTTGCCAGAGTGGAGAAGATATGTGATTCGGATTACGAGATTCTATTGATCGATCAACAATTAAAACACATCTACTGAGACCGGAGCTACGAGTATGAACATGCTACGACACGTCGTAGCACGTTGCTACGAAGCTACGAAGGTGGCGTAGCACTTCGACATAGCTTTGACAGCTTCGAAGTATTATCCATAGTAAGAGCGGACTTGAAAGCTTCGAGCAACACAGACTTCCGCGCGCGCGTTTAGGTCCATATTGCTCTATGTTTGGCCTTAGTTATTAATCATAAATAAATAAACAAATAATGTGTTTTCGCCCCAACTGAATTTAGAGACAATTAAATAATTTCTATGTTATGTCCGGAACAGGCTGATTAGAGCGAAACACAATTATGTTTAATTGCACAGTGAAAACATTTAATTTTAACTCGCTTTTAATTAAAGGAGCAGGTATCCGCATTCATTACAGTGAAGCCCGATACTGTATTTACATAACAATATTAATCTATACATATAATAAAACAGTAAAAATGTTTTGTCTGTACATTTAATATTTTTGACTGAAATGGATAGAGGGACACTTAAAAAGAATTATTGAACGAAAAAAATTTTTTTTGGAATTTCTTGTCTGTCTGTCTGTCTGTCTGTATGTATGATCACGCTAATCTCCGAAAGTACTGAACCGATTTGAATGAAACTTTTTTTGTTGTATAGCTATTAAGCCTGGGCAACATTTAGGCTATAATTTATTTTGAAAACTGGAACACCTGATGAAGAACCTTAACAGAACAGCTAAACTATAAGAAATATGAAAATGGTGCCTTAACAAAAGTCGTTCAACCTGATGAGCATTTTCTGATAACGTATAAAAATTGAAGATTTGGAACATCTGATGAAGAACTGCAAGAGACCAGCTACACTATAACATATATGGAAATGGTGCCTTATTAAAAGTCGTTCAACCTGATGAGCATTTTCTGCTGACTTATAAAAATTGAAGATCTGGAACATTTGATGAAAAGCTCCAAGAGAGATTTTTCATCTAAGCAAAACTCACGCGGGCGAAGCCGCGGGCGACAGCTAGTTTATAATATTTTCGTACCAGCGTTTATCCCGAAGTTAAAGATATATTTATATTCATAAGACTTCTTTCGTAGATTAGAGTAGTGGAAAGCGGAAGCAGATAGAAAATGCACTTTAGTATTTGTAATTTATTATAGAAGATTTATGACAATTTAAGATATAAAACTAGGTATATATGTATATACATTAGTTCGGATACGTACTATTAAAACAAGTTTATATTAAATAAAAAATAACAAACACGACTGACAACGACAACTCACATAGCCTATGTCACTCGGAGGAATGCAAGGAATCCAAAAATACCTCTCACATCAAAATCTGTAAAGCCGTGAAATGCATGAACCCTGAAAACATAACACTCCTTTTTTGGTCGGTCGTGTAAAAATACTCTCGTAATGTAGTAAAGTTATTTGTTTATTGAAAATGCCAAAAATTTTAGAGGTCGATTGCGAAAAAGATGGCGGGAAGATTTCGAAGTTTCTTTGTTTAGCTCCAATTTGCTACCGACGACGCCAGGGATTTATGGTAGCAAAAAGAGGAGGCTTTTGCCCAGTAATACCAGACTAAAAACTTTCAGTTTCATAATGCCACATTCAACATTTATACGTGCGGTACATATAGTAGTGCAGCTACAACATAATGTTGATTGGCTCCGATCGCGGCCAGCGACAACGCGAGATGTCGCGTGCGATGCGACGCGGCTGACGTCGCTCCAGCCCCCGCTGTTAAGTGGACTGCCATATAAACCTGAATGAGGTCTACGTCTAATGCGAACACGTTGCTGCAGGGCCACTTTTGAACTAAATAATTTGTATTTTTTAAAAAAGATAAGTTTAATTTTTTTTATTCATTAATTTTTCAAAAAACAAAATTGGGTACAATTAATTATAAATTTGATTGTACCCAATTTTGTTTTTTGAACGCTAAAGTTGGAAGTCGGATGCATTTCCCGGTTCAACAAACGTATTGCAATCCAAAACTACAGTCCACTTATTTTGATTTTTACATAACACTATTTCGCGTCCAATCATTATTTATTATTTCCTTGTAGGGGATGCAATTGCAAGTACCAAAAGGGTGATATCGGTCCTCCCATTCTGGGACCATTTCACCCAGTTCCTAGAGAGGTAGCCAGGTTCAAATAAACGCGACACAGTAGAGCCTCGCCACTAGTTAAATATAAAATCGTATAGTTAAATATAATTTCTATATGAGAGTACTTAAATATAAAATCGTCTGCGTTTAAAAGTGATTCCACTTTTCCTAAGGCTTTAGCGTCCAAGCCTGTAATTGGAAGTCGCTGATGTGCGGTGATAGCATTCTAGCGTTAGATATATTGAAGACGGACAATAACGGACATAGAACATGTGAGTTAAGTTGTTGTATTACGATTGTTTTTTTTTTAAAATATTTAGTATATCTGTGGTATATACCAACTTTTGCCCGCGGCTACATTCGTATGTGATAAAGTAACAGGTTGCTAGCCCATCGACATCGCCTATGATAGGAATCTCCCATTCTTGCAGTCAATTAAGGGCAAGGGCTGAAAGCCCTACACAACAATTCGCGCGGGAAGAGATTCAATTTATCCTGACACATTCTAGTTTTTTTTTTATCGCTCCAACGTGGTATGGTATGACAATTACGACTATAAATATCTGTCTCTCTCTTCTTACTTAATGTAATTAAAAGATGTCATTTTCTATCGCATTATTTTAATTTATAAACACCAGTTGGATAATTGGATATGCGTCTCCATTTGAGAAATTGGGCGTTGAAACTGCCCGCTGCATTCTCCTGCTAGTGATGCCCAACTATCGATATTCCAATATCGATAGTAAGCCTCAAAATTCAGGTAATATCGATAGTATCCTAATATTACATTCACTGTTATCTATACATATAATAAAACTGTTAAAATATTTTGTCTGTACATTTAGTATTTTTGACTAAAATGAATAAAGGGACACTTAAAAAGAACAATAGAAAGCAAAAAAATTTTTTTGGAATTTCTTGTCTGTCTGTCTGTCTGTCTGTCTGTCTGTATGTATGTACGCGCAAAAACTACTGGACGGATTTGAATGAAACTTTTTTGTTGTATAGCTATTAAGCCTGGGCAACATATAGGTTATAATTCATTTTGAAAACTGGAATGCCTGATGAAGAACCATAACAGAACAGCTAAACTATAACATATATGGAAATGGCGCCTTAGTAAAAACCGTTCGACTTGATGAGCATTTTCTGCTGACGTATAAAAATTGAAGATCTGGAACATCTGATGAATAACTTCAAGAGACCAGCTACACTATATCATATACGGAAATGGCGCCTTAGCAAAACTTGGTTAATCTGATGAGCATTTTCTGTAGACGTATAAAAATCGAAGATTGGAACACAGGAAACAGTTTGGAACACAAAATGACTTTTCATCTAAGCCAAAGTCACGCGGGCGAAGCCGCGGGCAACAGCTAGTCAATAATATTACTTGATACTAGTTGATACTCACTACTTTACCGATTATAACGATACTATTGAAAGTTATATGTAGAAAATAATTACAGGTATTATACGGTAGATAACGTGCATATAGTTTTTGGTTCTAGATGTTTCGGTTCTCGTTGCAGCAGTCGTGGTTACGGGATGAATGATTTAGCAAATACTCTACTTCCTTGCACAGCAGAAATATCAAAGTATAAAAGTTGCTACTATAAAGTATGTCCTGTATGTCTTATATCTTATTATGTATGTAGTCCTATCGACATTGACACTATTGCTGGACTATCGATAGAATAGCAGCATGTGGCATCACTACCTCTGCCGACTGCGTCCCAGGAATTTGTCAACATTATGAAGACGGTTTTAAATTGTGATAATGCTGTGCGGGAATTAAATTCTGGATTTACTACCGGGGATATTGCGAGGGACGGGTGACTTAAACTTATTTCACTTGGAGACTTGCAAGTCACAGTCAAGTCACAGGCTAACCAAGTTGGTCGGAAAATGTTGAAGCGACAAGTATTCCCCGGATGTCAACAATTTTTTTCTTAGCCTTCGATGTTATATCCTGCTAGGCTTAGGCTTCCCTTTAAACTAAAAAAAAACGTTATAAAACGTTTATTTATCTATGGAGAAAATGACTTATCTATTAATTGAAAAATGTACAAATATTTGAAGCTTCGGTATTACGATAAATCCGAATTGGGTCCTCGTGGTGGCCATCCATAAAGTTGGCCAGTGCTCAAGCAGTTGCAAGCAAGTTGGGACATGAAAATGATGATTATGAATAAGCTATTCTCTCGCTTTTATGTATATTACTCGTAGTAGCAGAAAAATAAATATATTATCAATCAATCAATCAATAAATGTATTTACAAAGATAACTACAAACTAATAAATTAATAATAAATTTATTAGTTTGTCAGTAGTAATAGTAATAATAAATAACAATTACGCTACAAATCCTTGCGGGCGAGTCCACTCGAAGCAATGCAATAGATATTAATCACAGCCTAACACGATCACTACGATGACAAATTATGGTATATATTCCGGCAGCCCACATCCATCATAGTATAGTGTTACAGTGGTAATCTATATAGGATATGGTAGATTATTATCCTTGTATGATGGCCATTAGGTAATCATCTGTGTGTTTTCTTAGGTTTATATTAGAGCTAGAAAAAAAGGCAAAGATACGTAATGCAATTAGACTAGCGTGAACATAGGATTGGTATAGATAGATAGATTGCGTTGCGTTGGTTGGTGTAGGTCGCGGGACGCGTATGGATGCGGGCAGCGCCGGACCGGTCGTTGTGGAAATCCTTGGGGGAGGCCTTTGTCCAGCAGTGGACGTCTTTCGGCTGAGAGAGAGAGAGAGATTGTACGAATTAAAACAATATGAAATTCTCTCTCTCAGCCTAAAGACGTCCACTGCTGGACAAAGGCCTCCCCCAAGGATTTTATCCATGGAGGGTTTTGCCGTAATCGCCACGCTTGGCAGGCGGGTTGGCGATCGCAGTGTGATGGCATAGTACGCGGAAAGATGCTGCTGCCCATCCTCCGGTGTTTAAAATCCCTTAGTCGCCTCTTACGACACCCACGGGAAGAGATGGGTTGGTGCTGTTCTAGGGCCACACCACAGGCCACTATATATATACAATATAAAATTACATTACCCTAAACTTAACTAATATTATAAATGCGATAGTGAGTTTGTTTGTTTTTTTTATTTATTTGTTGGTTTGATTGTTACCTCTTCACGCTTTATCTACTGAATAAATCTTCCTGAAATTTCGCAAACACAAAGTTAGAAGTACTGAGAAGGACATAGAGTACCTTTTATCCCGGGAAAAAGCACTGTTCCCGTGGGAAATTCACTCGAGCGAAGCCGCAGGCAAAGGCAAGTTCTTCATAATTGTAGCTGTTACAACATCGGAGTCGGCCTTTTCTTAATTGTTAAGATTCCAGTGGACTTACCCGCTTCTACATTATGCTGATTGGTCGTATACTCTCATATTTTATTGGCAGAGTAATGCAGATATATTGGATACTTCGTCTGCGATGAAATGTGCCCCGGGTAATATTGTAAAAGTAAATTTGTTTACCTTGTCTTCAACGACGTTAAACGAATTGTCGCCATTTGTAATGTACTTTACTAAATTAGTTGTCTCGTGCAAAGTGTCACGGTAAGGAAGTGCCAACGGTGTATTCTGTGAAATAAGTGCAAACAATATATTATCCTAACTTACTATGAATTTGATACCCCTGAATAAATCTCTATTTCGATCGCAATAAATCAAAAATACACATTCGACAATCTAAATTACATAAGGTAAATATGGCGAACGAACGAAACCAAACTTTCTTCAATAGAAGAATCAGCTGTCTATCCCGCTAGTACCATGGAGTTGTCCCATAATGGGACAACTGAGACGATTTGTCCCAGTAGTCCCATGGGACAAGTGGCACCTGTAGTTTTGTCCCATATTTGTTATATTTATGTACCAAAAATGTTATTTCCATGAATAAGATTTTAAAAGGTTTATGTAATGAAAAATGTCGTCCAATTTTATCTAGATGGTCGTCAAGCATAATCCTCGCCCATTAAAATAACATTTTTACGATTACGATCACTTCTCAACTCAAACGATGCATCTTTGCAAAGTTTTATCGACCACAAAAAGCGATAAAGTCTCTGAGCATCCCTAGACTTTTAAAAAGGATGGATCAATTATATTGTTTACTAGCTTTTGCCCGCGGCTTCGCCCGCGTGAATTTCCCACGGGAACAGTGCTTTTTCCCGGGATAAAAAGTAGCCTATGTGCTATTCCAGGTCATTATCTACCTCTGTACCAAATTTCATCGAAATCCGTCCAGTAGATTTTGCGTGATTGAGTAACAATCATCCTCACAAACTCACAAATTCACAAACTCACAAACTCACATCCAAACTTTCGCATTTATAATATTAGTATGGATTTATTTATTAATTTTTGTACACAACAAATACATAGATAGGAAACATAAAACATAGTAAAACTAAGTACAAAGGTACTATTTCTATAGGTATAGGTATTATTAGACTCCGCCACGGAATGTCTAAGTACAAAACATCTAGTACGTTAGTTCTAAAGTATGCAAGTGCGATGTACGTCAGTTCTAAAGTATCTTAGTACTACGTATTCTAGTGCTAAAGTACCCAACGTCGAAGTATGCGAGTACGATATATGTTAGTTCTAAAGTATCCGAGTTTAGGTATTGTTTTCATTCCTACTTTATTGATTAAGGATTAGATACAGTCAGCTGCAGAGGAACCTATCTCAGGGGCCTTCTCTACAGCTGACTGTACTACGAATCATGATATCAGGATAACAAACTATGCCTCATTCATTGAAACTATACTACAATATAGCTATACGAAAAACGCAAAATGCACTGTAATCACTGGTGTACCTAAGTCAGACACTACGTCACCCCCAAAGAATTACGTTTTATTCCCTCGGACCTTCCTTGATTCCTGACCATCTGGCCTCCACTCAGATCCCTCCTGACCACAGGTGATCAGTTGACATAAACAACTTGAACTCGAGCGATGGCTAATCCATTTTTCCATAGAAGTGCGCGGGAGCCTCAAATTAAACGTAAAAATTCCGCAGTAACAATTCATAGAGGTGTAAAAATAATATGTCTCAAAAGGACAATGGACGAGTAATGTCGCAGCGAAATACTTCACAGCTGCGGCAGACGTGCCAATAAAGCGTACTGTGTTTTATTTACATTTACAGACTAGCTTTTGCCTTTGGCTTCTCCCGCGTGAATTTAATTTTTTACCCGCGGTGGTCTGACGATATCGACAAAGTCGTAGTTAGACGCCGGTCGCAGGCTGCTGTATGTGGAATTGTGATTAATGATAATTTCACTAAGGTTAGGTAAGTGTCTCATATTTGAACGTAGTTTTATAAATAAAAAAGAAATAAGGATAATATCTACTCGCTTCTTAATTTTCAACAAAATGAGTCCGAAAGATTCGTTTTAATATTTGATCTCTTGCAAACGATGCTTATGACACAATATAAAGATATTCTTCTCTATATTGTGCTTATGGCAAAAGTGGCAAGTCAGCTAGGGCCCGTTATTTTCGGCGATTGCGGGCGGCGGGCCGGGGCACATAAAAATGATTTAGCAAATGGCTGCGCCTCCCGGATTTATCGCTTAATGTGGGGAAGTGAGGAACTTTTTTATGGATCGTGACACACGAGGAAACAATACATTCCTTCGATTAAAGACGAAACTAGGAGAAGAATAGACGAAAATTCAAGTAATTACAATAACATAAACAATACACCCAAAATAACCCATAAAAATCAAAACGACTGAAAGAAAATAGTAAAAGCCAATAACGGTAACAACTGAGCAATTAAGAAACGCCGCGCGGCGCCATTAGTCAGAGAGCCAATTAGAAGGTTCTGGAGGTACGCTCTTGAATCTTGATTCGCTCGATCGCGCTAAATCGAATAGTG
This sequence comes from Ephestia elutella, assembly GCA_018467065.1. Taxonomy (NCBI): domain Eukaryota; kingdom Metazoa; phylum Arthropoda; class Insecta; order Lepidoptera; family Pyralidae; genus Ephestia; species Ephestia elutella. The sequence continues at coordinate 20,440,087 of CM031567.1, read as the reverse complement.
AAAGAAAAAAACAAAACGTCGCATTTTATGTGAGCTATAGGATACCAGACATAACTAATCTATGCAAGTATTTTATAGTCCCAACGTTGAGGCAACATGTACATTTGTATTACGAAAATCTCCCTGGGTTTCGCGTTTATGTATGAGAGTTTCGCTCTACCCATATGAACAAAAGTCAATCAATCCAAAAATACAAACTTCCAAACGTATGATTGATGACTTACCTGTCTCAATCACTGTCAATCAAGTCATATTGGGAAATAACTTGAACTTTCAGAAAGTTTTTCATTCATTTTCTTCCGTCCTTCCACTTAGATGTCTAGATGTACATCCGCAGTTTTCCCCATGTAGATCCGATGATTTTCCCTCTTCTATGCATTTTCATTTTATGCTGAACATGGAACGCTTTCCAAAATGCTGTGTTTTGTTTTAAACAAACAAGCCACGACGGGATTTCTCTGCTCTCCCACTCAGAATATAAAGTGCCATTCGCTGTAAAGTATCTTCAAGCTAAAGCATCTTGAAGCCAGATATCAAGCTAGAAGCTATTTTGTCCAGTCTTGTCACACATACAATACTTAATTCTGAACTAAAAAGAAAATTAGCGAAAGAGGTGCTTATGTTTAAATAGTTAAAAATTCTTGAATTTGTTCTTGAAGTAGTAAGTAGTTCAAGAACAGAACCGGCTATTGACGTAGTGAGTTAAAGAGTCAAAGTCAATTGTTTTTATTTATATAGGCTTAAAAATTGCACTTATAAATCGTCAAATTCTTGTTTTTTAGTTAGTTGACGTCATAAAATTACTTAAAGCTAAGGTTACCACCGCCTCCAAAGCGCAAGTGGAGAAGAGGCGGCGCAACAAACTCCACTGCTGCATTTTCTCCAAAGACGTCACTTTACAACATATATCTTACAATTAAATGACTGTGTATGTGGACGAATATACACATATAAAATTAATTTGCACCATTTATTTACAAACAGAGCGAAATAAAAACGTGAAAACATACTCTTAAGAATTAAGTTTTTTCATTGGATTTTTCTCCCTTTTTCTAGGAAATAGACGAGTTACCTTTTAGACTTGCCCGAACAGAAAAATACAAAAAAGAAACAAACTATTCAATCTAGCCAACAAAACCGCACAGAGAGCTCATTTTCTCCGATTCCTTTCAATAGAAAATCATTGACTTTTTAAATAATAGACTAGATTTATTTTATGGTCTAGGCGTTTGCTGTACCACCAAACAGATAAGGTTAATCTCAAAAATTATATGACCGATTCACCAAAAATTTGCTATGTACTTGAAGACTGATAGAGGATGAAGGCTTCTTTATATCGAAAATTAGCGCTATATCTACAGTAATCAGTAAAAGGCTGCTGCTTTTGGACAATATTTATATGAATGAAAATATTCTGAAAATCCCACGGAAGCTCTAGGACGCTGCTAGTTTTATGAGTACTCGGCAGTTGAAGATGTCTCTTTGAGACGTCGTCACAGAACGACTTGACGAGGTTTTGTTGAAATTCCTGCGAGAGTGAAGCCGCGACGCACAGATAGTACAAATGTTAAGTACGTGTTTATGAAAGCAGAGTCGGTCAGTAACGACGTCTCAAAGAGCGCACGCGGCGATAACCCTGAAAGGGATGTAAGAATGAAAGCCTTTTAAATGTGAAGTTCACATAAACGTGTTTGTATTTCTTTAGGTTTTTCTTTACAATGTTAGGTTCTTTTAAAAATGTTCTATTTTCAGGGGATCGTTGGGATATAATATCACGCATTAGACACCTAATACACGAGCAGCATTTCTATATATAACTAATAATAGTTTCCATAATTTGCGCGTGTAAAATTTTAAAAGTAAGTAATTACAAAATAAAACTTTTTAGATTATATTATACTAGCTTTTGCCCATGCCTTTGCTAGCTTGAATTTAGCTTAGATATCATAATCTTATGGTGTTTCAAGCTTCAACATAAAATGTATATAAAATCACAGCCGTGATTTATTTTTTACACGACTGACCAAAAAAGGAGTGTTATGTTGTTAGGATTCATATATGTATGTAAGTTTCTTTATTCCACCATAAGGTTTGAACGGCTTAATAGATTTTGATGTGATACGTTTGATGTATTTTTAGATTTCTTGCATTCCTCCGAGTGAGGCTATGTGAGTTGTTAGTCGTGTTTTTATTTTTTTTATAATTAGCTTATTAGTAAAACCAGATAAAACTTTACAAGTATTTTGAAATCTCAAACACAAATTCTTAGTGTAATTAAAACCAAACTCATACGAACGCTAAAACCTCCATAACAATTACCATACTCAAAAGCAACGGTTATTAGTACACACAACCGCATATAAAACAACGAAAATTCTCAGCCATTTTACCTTTATTACCACAACATAGAGGTTGTGAGTTGCCTTTTTATATGCTGTTTAGTGTACGCGTTTACATATGTCGAATTGATATGGACTAAGTTACGCACTTTTCTTTTACTGCTCTCAGGGGGTATACTCCAAACCGAGGGGGGAATGTGTAAATCGGAAAGTGTTGCCCGTGTGACGTTTGTCAGTTGTTGAACGATTGAGCCACAAACAAAATTCTGCAATCTTTATTGCGAAAGTTCAAAAAGGAAAAAGGTAAAATATAGCGCAAATAAAATACTACCGATATTATTCCGGCAATAACCATTCATTGGCCCTGTATTAATTAACTGGAGCCGATAATGGCTTCCAATTGACCAGTAAGGGTAGCTTTCCACCGAATGGTGATACATGAAAATAATTTAAGATTCCATTAAGTAACTACGTTAAAATGGGCTTATCATGATACCCAGCATGTCGACAGAATTATGGGCTAACATGTAAACCTTGTAGAGTATGTGAAGGGAATCGGGAATACCCAAAGACGCAGATGGCAGTACCATCACATGAGGTAAAAAACACCCGTTTTGCCATGGGGTACAAGTCAATTGACGACCTCTGTGGTCTAACGGTCATCACGCCGGACTGCCACACTGGAGGTCCCGAGTTTGATCCCCGGTCGGGTCAAGATGGAAAATAATGCCTTTTAGATTGACCTGGGTCTTGGATGTTTATCTTATTATGTATTTGTTATAAAATATAGTATCATTGAGTTAGTATCCCATAACAAACAAACAAAACAAGTCTCGAACTTACTTTGGGGCTAACTCAATCTGTATGTTAAATTTTGACGATGCTTTTGGGGGGGATAAATTTCTGTGTGCATATATATTTATTTTTTATAATGTCATTTCATATGCTTTAAAAGATGTAGTTAGTGCAGCCCACTGGCGTGATAGCACTACAGTAATAATCCTCATTAAGAACTACTTTAATGTCTGGCTGTTTATCAGATGTCAAAGAAATGTGTGCCAGACCAGATATTGGAGCTGCAAGATTGCCATCTAAAAAATAGACGCATCTCCATCATTAAGTTCTTTTGATTCTCATTGTCAAAATTACCATAAAAAACTGTGCCTAAATTTTAAAACTACCAATATAGTTTAGTGGACTAGCAACTTTCCGATAGGTCGGGTGTAAGCCGCTGGTGTAAACTGGCTCCAGCCGGACAGCGGCGGTTTGAACCGGATCACGCGATCCCGATTTTATTGCGTGAGCTATTGAGCTGCACTAATCCAATGAAATTTCAATGTGTCGGGAATCTATTCGCGCGGGTTTTCAATTAAATTAAAAGCGTCAAATTTGGTGAGATTGCATCGCAGTTAAAGTATAACAAAAAATAATAAATTTGTCCTATGTGAATCAGAGATTAACCTTATCTTGATATAACTTCAAGGGATACGACACACGTTTGACCAGTTTTAGGTACGTATTGCTCTTTGCTCAGAAAAAAAATATTAATAATAACAAGCTGTGTATCAAAAAATTTTACATTGGCTTAGCTAAATGTATACATTCATTCAGCAAATGTCACATTTTAAATCCGCTGTGTGATTTATGAAATATTGAAACGGATAAAATATTCAATGCAGTTTGATTCGTATCACTTCAAAATTTTCAATTTCAAAGCGATGTGATCAATGCTACACTGTTGATTTATGCGTTGTTTTTGTAACATGATTTGATTTCATTATTCCATTTCTAAATACAAAAGAACAATATTTGAATAGGTATAAAAGTTATTTGTAATGGATAAAGCATAAGAAAGCATTACCAGGGCAGAAAGAATAGGAGAAAAAATAAACATTCTTAGAAGTATTGAAAGTAAATAGAAGCGAGAAAATGGAAAAGTTTGAATACGGAACGTTCTCTTTTTAAGAAACATCATACAGAAGGGAAGATAAAGGGAAGAAGGAGACCAGAAAGTCCAAGGCAGAGAGCTACACGAAGCAAATAAGGTAAAAAAGTGAGCTGTCGTATCATGAAGTAAAAGAGTTAGCAATGGAAAGAGAAAAATGAAAGAAACTCCGACAAAAACCTCTTAAATTCTACGATGATGATGAAAAAAAAAAACAAAAAAATACCAAAGCGATATTGATGAAACCCTGGCATGTCTACAGTTGATTATACAAGAAATACCAGAGAGTCTCGTATAAATGAGATACTTTGTTTGTATCAACGTAGCACAACGTTCGCGTGTGTTACATATCTAAGTACATATATACCAACTAAGGAAACCACATTTAATTGGAGGCGTTCATTAACGCAGGGCAGCCAAAGAAACTCGCGGCTTTGTTAGTGAAGCTCTTTCAGCTCCAAGGTGTATATATGTACGTACACAACGCGTATAGCTAGGTAATGCTCGTGTTTGGGTTCTCATGGTTATCGTATATTAGTTACGCCCCGGGGTCCAGCACCTCTGGGAAATTTTATTATGTCAAAGTGGGACATTTTTTTTAATGACTCTATTTTTGTCGCATACTGTGAATGACCTAGCTTATCCAATAGTAGGACATAATAAAATCCTGTAATAGAACAACAGCACAACTTATTTGGCTTGGACTTGTATAATTTGCCTTACGGAGACTCTCCTAGAATAACTGTCCCAAAAAAATGAAACTTTAAATAGTGTTGAAATTGCACAAAAACTTCGCATTAGCACCTTCAGAGCTGCACAAAAAGTGCACTGAAGTGCTGCCACCTGGCGTGGAAACGAGATAAAGGGGACGTCTGCAGACACCTCTGACCTTTTTTGTGGAGCGGAAATAAAAGTACCGTCGCCTGAAACTTTTAATGATTGTGTGCAATGTTTTTCTGTTATACTCGTATAGCACGGATTGTGTTCTTTGAATGCGGAAGTTTGGATACCTATGTGTGAGTATGTGTTAATGTTTGTGACACGGTCACGCCTCAAACACTCCGCGTAAGTATGGGGGTAGAGTTTTTGCACGGGAGCGGAGCTGCAGAAAATGTCTGAAATGCATTCACCCAAATAGTTTTGATTATCGCTGTTGCAATTAGCGACTAATTTTAAATTGTAGTTTTTTACTTTAGTGTACTGGCAATGTTTATACTTTTCTCTTTTCCGTTTGCCTTGCTTAAAGAAAAAAGATGTCGCTTTGAAGAGCTCGTTTCAATCAATTCCAGCAGCCCTGAAAGTACAGTCAAACAAGAAGGAGAAGTGTAGGAGAAGTCGTTTCAATTGCAAAATAAAGTTAATTAGAGGATTTTGAAATACAGTCAAATTTTCTCAACAGTTCATGAAACACATGACTTAAAAACTTGAAAACCAGTGTTAAAAAACACTCAAAGGGATGAAGATTTAAGTACATTCTCAGATTATGTCATCATTTAGTGCATTCTGTCATCGTATATTCACAGCTAAAATCGACATAGTTATTAACTCTTCCACTTTAATTTTAGAACTTACGCCTTCTTATAACAAGGAAAATAAAAATACCATTAAATATAAATCTTTATCACCTCGTGAGGTTTTCCAAAAATTTTAATTTATTTCCTCGCGTCGTAATATTAAAATCTGGGATAATCGCGACGACCGAAATTCGCTTTACTTAACTCGCGACCATGAAATTGGGTGGCTCGGTCACAATCCAGTTATTACGCTACGTATTAAGAAATATATATTTTATTATTATTACCTCTAGTTACAGACAAAATCCTTTTACATTTGAATAATCGTTTAATTAATCTATTAAACGATTATTCAAATGTAAAAGGATTTTGTAAGTAGGTATCTATTTATCATATAGACATAGAAAGAAAAATTCATACTTATTATTTTATTCTTCCTTTTTTGTTCCTGGATTTTTGATTTTGTAAACAAAATTCAGCCATCAAATAAAAGTTTTGAGAAATATTGATGGTACGTATAATGCCATGCAATTGTCATGTAATGGTGGTACCTGAGATTTTTCCAGAGCACCTCTTTAGAGCGAGGCCTCTAAGATTTTATTTACCATTCAGAGCTCAATACACTAAATAGGTTTTTAACTAAATTGTAGTTGACTTCTTTGTAAATTAGCTAGACTATTCCACCATTTCTCGGCCAGAGTGTAGAGCTGGCGGGATGTTAAAAATGTTCAAGATAAATCAGTTGGCACAAGTTTTGCTCCAAACGGTCTAGGAATTCTTTTGCGTAGCTAAGAGGGACGCTGTATTTCTTCTAATTCTTTATTTTGACCTAACGTTTTGTGCGGAGTCGGCATTATACTACTTCATTACAATTCATTATTCTCGTACAATTTCAGGGATCTCTGTAATCGTATTCTTCATGGCTGCGGGACGTTGAATGAAATGACTAACCATGATAAAAAATACAAGATTATGTTCTAAATTCTCGCCTGTGAATCCCAACCGCCCACATTCCCACATGACCTCATTACCATGCCTATCTCGGCTCTAAAAACCAGAACATTGTATTGTCTTCCCATGCGTGTGCAATAAAAACACAATAAATATTTTATATCACAAAATATCATAGAGTAAGTAACGCATGTCTCTTGTTTGCACTAGAGTGCGATCGTAGGGAGGATTTGTATTGTTGTAACTAAAGTGATTGAATAAATGAATGAATGATTGTGAGAAATTAAACCGGCGGCGAAGTACGAATTGGACTCGCACACCGAGGGATCTGTACAAAACACTGTATTTATTTCTGCCGTTCGTAGCAATGCCTTTTAACCAAGTTTAAACAGTATATTAACGATTTTCAAATTAATTCCTGTACAAAAACTGTACTGTAATGGGAAGAATAGGTTTTGAAAATTTGCGACGTTTACAGCGTTACGTTACAAAATGTTCCTTTCGCAAAATGTACCCAGGTCGCAAAATGGCCCTTTCACAAAATGTCCCACTTACAGTTATATAGATGTAATATAAACATGCATGTATTTGGTTTTTTTTTATAGAGATCGTAGAGCCTAGTCTCTCTCTCTCTCTCTTCAGCCCTTTTCAACCCTATGGGTGTAGGCCTCCTTCATCTTATGCCACTTCTCCCGGTCTTGGGTAATCTCTATGCATTTTATACCTGCTGTCCTTTTAACATCGTCCGCCCAGCGCATTTACGGTCTTTCCTGTGGGCGTGTTTTGCCCCACGACGGTCACCACTCTACCAGAGCTTTGCACCATGAACCTTCTTTCCTGGCGACATGGCCAGCCCATTGCCACTTAAGCTACACAATACGTGTATTGTTCGCACGTTTCGAAATACGTAGAGCCAAGTATCTGATATAATATTTAACATCATATGCGCGCTCTAGGTAGACATTTTACGTACTCTGTGAAGGGCGTCATATTGGAAACTCATGTTCGAATCGTTTAGGCCGAGGGCAGATAAGCTCCATACATGTGTACACTTCATACGTTTTTTTTTGTCTATTATGATAACACGCGGTTTCATTATAAACATTCTACTTTACCTAAACATAATAGTGCGAAAATATCTTTAAAAAAAATGAATTGGTATAGACGAATTTGGTTCTTTGGAAAATCGGCCAAGCTCGCACCATAGTTCTAAATATCTGTTTGTCAACGACACTTCAACTACTCGGCAGAATTTGATTAAGTTAAAGCTGGAATACTTTCGAGCAACAAGGATTTCCGCGCGCGGCGGGTCCGTGTTGCTCTATGGAAATAGCACCTAACTTAGACCACTTATTATTTATGTATGTCAGATGTCTGTGTTTTGTTTATAAATTTGTGTCGCCACTAGACATATGCATTAATTGCAGTGGTAAATTCAGTCGTAAGTGATTTAATAATAGTCTAGTCTATACTGAAAAAAAGCTTTAGAACTTTTCTTGTTGGCTCAATTAACTGTAGAATGTGGACACGTCTCAAGAATTGTTTGTGGCGACGTCCTGGCGCAGCGAAGAGTCTTACCGACGGCTCTGATGGGGAAATTAAAAGGCTATAACGCTCAAGCTCACTGCAACATTACTGGTCTTGTTTCACTGCATATTGGAGACAGTCATAAAATTATACTAATATAATAAAGCTAAGTTTATTTGTTTGTTTGATTGCGCACATCTCTGGAGCTATCAGTCAGATTTGAAAAATTATTGATGTGTGTGATAGACCAATTAAAACAAGGCAAGATTCAACATCTAAAAATTCTCACGAAGCGAAGCTGCGGGTCTCATCTAGTAATATTCAACAAGGAGCGCATCAGTTCTCTATCCCGTGGACAATTTTGTGACAAAAAGAATCCTATAATTATTATATTAATTCAAATCGAATTCTAACCGTCTATCAAAGTCTACTAAAAACGAAATCTATCTATATCCCGTTTGTTCTTTAGATAAACGGGATGACTGATTTATAATCCGAGTCATATGACTCGGATAAATTTCAATTTGAAATTTAGGATATAAAAAAATGAAATACAAGATCTGTGAAATGATATTTGTATATTTTCTACTTTTCATCATGTTTCTCTCCTATCCTTGTTCCTCTGATAACCGCTCATTGATCTTGTACATATCTGGTGGGAAAGCAGCCTTAAACTCGTAAACATAGCGCAGCTGGGACGGGCGTGCGGACAAACAAACAGACAAACAGTTGACTTTGCATAGTTAGTGTGTTGTTCTTCGCCGGCTGTTTGTTTGTTTGTTTGCCACTCCGAGTTATATAATCGGTTTGCGAGAGGTTTGTGCTCCAACTGGAGGCTTGTTTCATAAATTGAATGTATACGATTTGTTCTTTGAATCATAGTTGTTTAATATTTTTAAATACATTCTTACGGGATGATTATATACAACACTACGTCTTTTGGCTCTGCTTTCATTAAAAACAGAGATAAAATAATCCCATCCCTACTCATGTAAAGTAAGTAAAAATTCTTTATTGTCCATAATGGACAGAAATTGATGCGTACAATAGGCAGCCTTATTGCTAGTTCAATCTCTTCCAGGTATCATATATTGCTACATGAGATATCCTATCGTAAAACTATTTTTATATTCATTTGGTTTCATTTAATATAGGTATTAGCTATAACTAAGGTATAACTCATTACATACACGTATCTTTTGTATTGTATCTTATTTTTGACTTTTATAAGTAGCTTTTATCTGCGACTTCGCCCGCGTAAATTTAGTATTTGATTTGGTTTATAATGCTACAACATGTGTTTTTATGTATCTTTCTAGTTAAGGAGGAGCGGCGTCTCCTAACACAGGCTCTTTGATGTCTAAAAGGAGGCCCCATCTATTATAAGTAAAACTGTACGTTGTTACTGAAATAAATACATTTTTATTTATTTTATTATTTTTTATAACTATACTTTGACCGGACCGCAGATTTCGAGATCCCAAGAACAGGATAGGAGTTCCTAAAAATAGTGGGAGTTGCTGAAACTAAAAAGAAGTAAATTTAAATAAATACACTATTTTGTTTTCCGAAGAAAACTACAACATCACAGTTAAAGGTAAGTTCCAAATAAGATGCAGATGCAATTGAAGCCGAATCATAAAATTTTAAAGCAATCCAGTGCAGTGCCAAAGGCCTATATCGGGGAGCAAATTGAAAAAGCGGGTATTAGGTTCGATTCCCGGCGCGGCGCCGGGTGCGCTTTACGCTCCTTTAAATTGGAAAATTGAATGCACCACGCCCGCAGAGTTATCAGTACACAGACTTGATTTGGGCCAAAATTTAATTTCTTGATTAAATTATTAAAATAAATGTATCACTATTACTTGCAAATTTATAAAATCACCTTTTTTACCATTTTGCACCCGCTTAGATAACAAGTTCACTAGCGAATACCCACTAATATGGTGTTAGTTTTCATTTAGTTCTGTTAAAATACATCTTCTTTTCCTTTTTCTACATTTTCCCATTTTTTTAGGAGAATCGGCTCCCTCCATTTCACTCTATCATCTGTTGCCATCTCATTCGATACTCTTTTCCTACTCATGCATCTTTGATACAATCCACCGTCTCTTTTTTTTTAACTTCCGCAATTTCTTGATCCCTTTATAGAGGTATAGGACTAGATTTTGCCCTCGGCTTCGCCCGCGTGAATTTCCCACGGGAACAGCGCTTTTTCCCAGGATGAAAGGTATCCTATATCCTTTTCCGTACTTCTAACTCTCTCTCTCTCTCTCAGCCTAAAGACGTCCACTGCTGGACAAAGGCCTCCCCCAAGGATTTTATCCGTGGGGGGTTTTGCCGTAATCGCCACGCTTGGCGGGTTGGCGATCGCAGTGTGATGGCATGGCACTTCTAACTATGTGTATGCAAAATTTCAGGAAGATTGGTTTAGTAGATGAAGCGTGAAGAGGTAACAAACAAACAAATAAATAAACAAACCAATAAACAAACAAACAAACTCACTTTCGCATTTATAATATTAGTTAGGATTAGGACTAGTTAGGATATTATGCATGCGAAAATTGCCCCGGCAGCGAATCTGTTGGCCAGTTCATGGAGATAGATACTACGTTTATATGCATCAACTGCATGAGACACATACAAACATAACATAAATAACATGCAAAAAGTATATAAAAAAATAAACAAAGAAACAAAACTGAAACTGGGAAACGAAACTGGGATTAAGTAGTAGTTAAAAAAAACAACTTGACGTTACTATGTGCCGCAGTGATACAAATGCTGCAGTGGTTAAATTTCCCCTAGAAACAAACACTGATTTTCAGTCAGCGCCATGAAATGTATACCTCCTAAGTCCGGTCTGCACAGTAATATGTCTGTGATTGTCCCCCCGCTCCGCTGCACACCTCCCCTACTTCTTTATTTCCATAGGTGACTTGCAGCTTGTTGATATTACGATAGAATGCTAAACGCTGGATTTGTGCAGCTTTCAAAATGCTATTTTTGCTTGGAAATATTAGAAAGTTTATTATTGACTCAAGTTTTTTGAAGCTGTATCATGAATTTGAATATGTATTTAATATGTAATACTACAATGCATGTTTTGGATATATCTAGTTTAAAAAATATGAATAATCAGGTAGATACATTTTCATTTAATGTGTCGCATAATGGGCACTAGTCCAATTATCATCTGTTATTATAATTATTGTTGACTGTTAAACTAATGACAAATCATTATCGAAAAAGAATATAAAGGACTTTAATTTCATATAATATTTGACAAGTGTCCATTATAATTAAAAAGAAGAAAAATTAAAGAATAGCTACTTATTTGCAACAAGGAAGTCTACAAACTTCGTTCACCGCCAGTTAGTGCCAGTACAAAGCGGTAAAAACTAGTATATTCCGGTAAGAACAGGTTCAATTTAGAAGAGCAATATATCTGCAGCCAAGTTCCTATGTGGCATATTAAGAGGATTGCTTGCACGGCAGCTGAGCTATAAAAAAAGTAGAATACAGAAAAAAACATTCTATTGACATTCTTGTTCTTTGGTCGTTTCACAACTTGATCAACAAAAATATTTAAATCACATGAAGCATTCTAAAAATAAGCAATTATTTTGACACCAATGTGTACGAGTTAACTGACTCGTAACATTTCACTCTATAAGAAAGGACTGGTGGTTTTAAGACATCTTTTCCTCGTTCTTTCCTTCTGTCTCCGTTTTGGTGTAGTTATAGCCCATCGAGCTATCCTTCTGTATTATATGTAATGTGTGCCTAGTAGAGGAGCTCGACGCAAAAAGGATGGGTTAATTCCATCGATAAGCCGGGAATGGAAGTTTTAAATGAGTTTAGGGCCATTACCGCCACACGTGACGGGGGCCGCCATATTGAATGATTTCATGACTTGCAAGACCCGGGTTCCTTTGTTTCGCTGCTAAAGATAAAGTATTATTGGTTTCCGTACAAAGTTCCGTATTCCTGAGATTACTTTTTTAGACATCTGCCAATGCCATTATTTACCTAAATCCAACTTTTTATGCGGCGTCGGCAAAGTAGGTCTCTTTCACTCATTCCATATGACCATAAGGGGTCATAGAATCACAATGAATAGGCAAATCTTCTTTAAAAACGTTTGATTCGCCTTAATGAGAATTTTATTTTAGTTGTGAGACTAGATCACAAATTCCCGCCAATAAAACTAAATTGATAATAGCTGTGCCTCGGGGCTCCGCTGGGAATTTCGGGATAAATGTACTTCGCATGTGCCTAGTTTCATCATAATCCGTTCAGTAGATTTAGCGTGGTTGAGTTATAAATATTCGCACGCACATCTAAACTTTCGTATAAATAATATCATAATCATAACTAATATCATAAATGCGAAAGTGAGTTTGTCAAAGTCAAAGTCAAAATTTTTTATTGAAACTTGGCCTTCAAAGAAGGCTCTTTTTCACGTCGATAACTAATTATTTAATCATAATATTTTATGTCTCAAAGCTACAAACTACTAGCATTTCGGAACGACCACTGCTGAGAAGAAATGCCGAAAGAAACTCATGAAACAGTCTTGGTCGCCTAGCATGCCAGAGGGGCTATTCATTAACTTTATACATACACTAGATTGTGTACAGTCAAAAATAAAATAAAATAAGTTGAGTTTGTTTGTTTGTTACCTCTTCACGCTTCATCTACTGAACCAATCTTCCTGAAATTTCGCATACACATAGCTGGAAGTACGGAAAAGGACATAGGATACTATTCATCCCGGGAAAAAGCACTGTTCCCGTGGGAAATTCACGCGGGCCAAGCCGCGGGCGAAAGCTAGTTGGTAATAAGGAAGATAAGATCAACCTCAATGTCTACAGTATACATTCACAAAGCATCCGATTTCAACTGTCTCATTTTCTGCATTGAATTGAGTATCTTCTAATTCACGTTAGAAAATAACTCAGAAACAAATGGTTTTCACTGGTTTTATCAAGTAAAAAAAGAAATTGTCTGTGTTCAGTCAATGGAACAATAAAGCGTGTTTTCCGTATCACTAAAACTAAAAGGGGTAAGCAACGTATCACTAAAAAGGGTAACTAACGTATTTTCCTCGTTTTTGTTATTCTTTGTAAGAAAAAGGTAGTAGACTTGAAGTAATTATATAGTAGATAAACGAACGGGGCAAGTCTAGTGGAAATATGCTAATAGTGTTATCTAGTGACGTACAATATCGCTTTTTATTTAAGTACATATGTATACTATTTTTAAATTTACTTAGGGCTATAATTTTTATGGATCCCGTTATAATCTATAAATATTTTTCCAAAAAAATGCACCGCAAAATCGTAAAATAAGGTAAAAAGTATTTGCACGTCCTTGAGTAGAAGTCAAGACATTTGACCGGTATGTATGTAAGTAAGTATGTATGTTGATTTGTTACCTCATAACTTCTATACCGCGAAGTTGCGGACAGAAGCTCGACATACATATAAATATCTTAAATTGTAACAAAAGCGGTCAGTAACGAGCTCGATGCATTTATTGCACGTTGCACATGCAGGTGCGCTCTAATGCGCCGGCTGGCCGCATGCATCGGAACTATTGCAACGTGTTTCAATTGGCCGGCCATTGACCCCGCTGAGATGCAGCCGAATGTGTTGCATTTTCGATTGCAATAATTATTCAGGAAAAATACTTTTTGGAGTGAAAACTATTATGCGCGCTGCCGACCGCAGTCACAAGGTAATGAATGACAAGGTGATGTCAAATAAAATGTGTATTTAATACAAAACTTCTGCCTCTGTTGATTTTTTATACGACTGACCAAAAAAGGAGTGTAATGATTTCAGGGATTATGTATGTAAGTAATTTCTTTATGCCACCGTAAGTCCTGAACGGCTTAACACATTTTGATGTGAGAGGTATTTTTAGATTCCTTGTACCTATTAGCCCGAATGACATAGGCTATGTGAGTCGTCAGTCGTGTTTTTTTATTTTTGAAATTCCAGATTTCGTCAAAATCAGTATACCTAGTGGTATAGCTTGTATAGGAACGAAGGCGTTTTTTATATTTAGCTAATAGGTCCCATTGCTGGACAAAAGCCTCCCCTTTATCTCTCCAACCACCTCTATCGCTCGCTAGCTGCTGCCACCGTCTATCAAATGCCGCCAATTCATCAGACCACCTCATTTTCGGTATACCTCTCGCTATATTGCCATCATTTGGGAACCAAGGTGTGACTATTTTTACCCGACTACGGCGAAGCGAAAAGGAGGGTTATGATTTTGACCGGTAAGTATGTATGTATGTTCATCTGCTCACTCATAACTACTAAACTACTTATCAGAATTGGACAAATGTGGTGTTGTTAGAAGCGTCTTGGTTGTCCGCTGGTTATAGGCTATGTGACGTCATCTTAAATATGAAACAGCAACCTCTAGGGGGCATAAAGTTATAAACAAAAAAAATATATATTTTTTAATTATGCCGTGTGTGGTATCAAATGAAAGGACTTAGTTAGCACATTTCAAAAATATATATATTATTAGGTTTTGCTTGATGTCCTTCTTTCCATCCCCATATACGAAGGCGTAACAGACATTATTTCGTCTCGTTATCTTTTCTCTACTCAAATAGCCACCTATCAATAGATCGTTCTAAACTTGTAAGACATTCTCAAAGTCATTTAATGAAAATGTAAAAAGTTTAATGGAAACGGGTTCTACTGCTCAAAGACAGTATCTCTTTATGCAAACTAATTAATTTCCAACTAGTTCACTTCATGGCTAGTATTTCAGCGTTTGGCTATCGTTTTAAAGATCTAATGTTAACCGTTTTATTCAAGATTTGCTTTATCTCGGAGCTCTGTTTCTGTGGGAATTCCGGAAAAGCTATAAGAAATATTTTTCATACTTAAATTATTTTTATAGATAAGCGAGTTGTCAACAAATTAACAGTTTATTTAACATTTCGGTGAAGAAAAATATCGTGAGGTCATGGCACTCTCCACCACTCCATTAAAGTCATTGTGTGTGTGTTTCATTCCATAGATCACGACCCACCGTCATGAGCAATACGACTAAAAGAGGATTCATTAACAGTCCATTATAATTGAACATTCGTCTCCCATATCCAGCCGGGCATTAATTTGATTCCATCCGGATTATCCGGCCGAGTTATGGCTAATAAAGCGGTTTTTTTAATATTTCTAAAAGCCTAGTCTTGTCCCGGCTCGCGGCTGTCAACTCCAAAGGACATTTCGGATTTTTAATGTACTTCTTACGTCATTGTGGGGGTTTACTTTACATTATTTTGTCCTTTCAAACTTAATGAGAGTAAAATGTATCATTTGTTTTTGTGGGCAAGTTGTGTTTGTTCGTTTGGTGTGTTTTGATACATAACCTTGTACATATTTATATATAAAGATAGATAGAGGATAGATAGAGGGGATCTCCGAGTATTTTGTACTAAAAATTTCTAATTCACTCAATATTGTAAGAATTTGCATAGAGCCTACTTCAGTGGTATCAGAAAACATAGACATCCATGTAGTTAGATAGGTATCGCATATTTAGTGATTAAACGAACTTACCTAAGTGAAGTTCTATCGTAATTATGCGAAGTATTTCGTCCGAAGAGATTAGCATTATGGTTAGTATGATATACACATGTAGTAACACATATCCTGCCGCCACAGCCTTGAATATTTGAGATTGACAAATAAAAAATGTAAAACAAAATGTGGGTAGGACACGCCGGTTACTCGGCTGTCCACCTGCCATTTTTTCCTCATTTAGTTCGGAGAAGTAGGATGGATGTTTCACGGTTCTTAGGGGTTACCACGGGAAGGGAGGGTTGCTAATCTCTTCGGACGAAATACTTCGCATAATTATGATAGAACTTCACTTAGGTAAGTTCGTTTAATCACTAATTATGCTCGTATTTCGTCCTCGAGATTAGCATTATGGTTAGTATGATATACACATGTAGATGTTGAGAGAAGAATCGTGAACATCCGTATATCAATATACGAAGTATGCAAGGGACAATGTTATATGAAAATAATTAATTATGCAGTAGAACAAAAAACTAATTTTTATTTTGTTTAACAAGGAAGGTCGTTTACTAGTACAACAATCAAGGTATAATTAATCAATATGTAATTTAATGACAGTAAGGTACCTACTTACGTCTATACTAATTCTAATCAAGAATTTCTTATTATACTCTTAGCAAATAGGTCAGTATCTATATTATTAGTAATAAACCTATTATAGAATTTTATAAATGTGTTGGAAGTTCCGCTCCAACCTGCGGTCTTTCGAATTAAGTCCAAACTTATGCCTAATTTTAAGGCTTTCGATGTAGCAGCATGTCTGGTGCTATGCGCACTGAATAATGATACATCGATGCCACTACATTTAAGGGTATCTTTAATCCATCTGCCTAACGTTTGAGATGTAACAGACTTGTGAGGTCTTTTTAAACTTATGAACAGGTTACTGTGATCACTCCGTAGATCTTTCGTTACTTTTAAATAAGAACAAAGTGTATTAGTGGCCTGTGGTGTGGCCCTAGAATAGCACCAACCCATCTCTTCCCGTGGGTGTCGTAAGAGGCGACTAAGGGATCTAAAACACCGGAGGATGGGCAGCAGCATCTTTCCGCGTACTATGACATCACACTGCGATCGCCAACCCGCCTGCCAAGCGTGGCGATTACGGCAAAACCCCCCTATGGTTGATACACCCACAACACGGCCCCTAGTCCCCGGCGGCCCCGCTATCCCGGACTCTGGTAGCGGTCACGGTAACGGCGGGGCAGGGGGTGCTAAGAATCCCCGGCAGATGCCAGGCTACCAACCCCGACGACCCTTGGCCCTGGCAACTTACAACACGTGCATACTGCGGACCGACGAGAAACTCGCTGAACTGGAGGAAGAATTGAGCAGGTTACGATGGGATATTGTAGGATTATGTGAAGTCCGAAGAGAGGGGGAGGACACCATGATCCTCAAATCCGGAAACCTGCTCTATTTCCGGGAGGGCGACCAACTGTCCCAGGGTGGTGTCGGGTTTATCGTCCACAGGTCCCTCGTCAACAACGTGGTCCAGTTCGAGAGTGTTTCGGCGAGGGTAGCGTACCTTGTACTCAGAATCACCAAACGGTATTCGTTGAAGGTTATACAAGTATACGCACCGCCCTCATATCGCTCCGACGACGAGGTAGAGACTATGTATGAGGATATTTCTAGAGCCATACCATCGATAAAATATTAACAAGTTATAGATGGCTATACACGTACATTGAATCTGTACCTCACCAAATTTGTATTATACTTAGATGGCGCCACTGAGAAGTACATTATCTCGGTTTTCATGAAAATTCCGTGTGTCGCTGCAGTCGTAGTTCGAATACCATGCGAGTTAGTTTATATTGAGAGGCAATAGATGGCACCCATCTCTACAACTACAGTAGGTACCTACCTATGGCAATAGATGGCACCACCATCTCTACAACTACAGTAGGTACCTACCTATACGAATAATAATCGAAGCACAGATTACTTAAATTTAACTAAGTACTTTGTGATCGAAGTCTACACACACGCAACGACTATAAAATTATTTATTTATATGTAGGTAGGTACAAGATCACATTTAGCCTGGGCTGAATCCTTTGATAGAGCGATATAGTTGTATTGCGATTTCTAAATGAAAAAAGAAAAGAGTGGCGTGTTTTATCCTTACACAAATTGCCTCACAGATTGCATACTCTTACCCCCGGTCGCTCAGTGGCAAAACTGGCAAATCTACGCTAGGTACTTTGTATAGTCTGACATTAGGGCTCATGCAGCGTGGCGTGCCGGCGATATCGCGCGACTTCGGTTGCTCCGACTCGCGGCGACTCGATTGACAGTATATAACTAAACTAGCGGCCCGCCCCGGCTTCGCTCGGGTTGTCAATATATTTGTTTTTAGGGTTCCGTACCTCAAAGGCAAAAACGGAACCCTTATAATCACTTTGTTGTCCGTCTGTCTGTCAAACTTTTTTTTCTCAGGAACGCTTAAAAGTATCAAATTGAATACTCGGATCCACAGTCACTTTGAGCAAAAAAATAATCAAAATTATACGTCAACGCGATCAGGAGTTATTGCATATTTTGTGATTTCAGACAGCAATCAAAACCTATCGGGTTCCCGTTGACCTATAATTATGAAATTTGTCAAAAAGCAAAGTCTAACAGTACTTATACAGGAATAAATCTGAAAGTTGTAAAATTATGTTGAAGGAAGTTGAAAAAAAAGTTTTACAAACTTATTTTTGCGCTTGATGAGTATGAATCCTAGGGAGCGAACTGCAAAGTTAAGTTTGTTTTGCGTGTACGGAACCCTCGGTGCGCGAGTTTGAATCGCACTTGGCCGGTTTTTAGGGTTCCGTACCTCAAAAGTAAAAAAACGGAACCCTTATAAGATCACTTTTTTGCCCGTCTGTCCGTCTGTCTGTCAAACTTTTTTTATCTCAGAAAAGCTTTAAGGCGCTACCCAAGGCTAATCAGAGGGGGTGAGGGGCGGTACGTAAGCTCCGCCTTAAAGCCGACACAATAAAGTTACTTTTCGAATTTTCTATAATTTGTGTTTTTGCTAGCGAGTTTTCGTCAGGCTCTTAGGGTAATTATTTTAGAGGTTTTCTTTTAATTGTGATAAAACACTAAATATATTTTAAAAAATAAGCCGATATCGTTTTAAATAATTGTAGTCTATATTTAATTCTTTAAAAAAATCTACTGTTATCGCTTAAATTACGGTGATTTTCGACGATAAAGAAAAAAACAGGATTAATTATTATTTTTTTATCTACTCTTATTTATTTTATTTGTAATTTGATTCCATATAATTTTAGTAGATATAGTATTTTTCTCTTTACGGGATATTTTTACTGCTTCAGTACTTCTAACCTATGGTTCACACTTGACGTTTAAAAACAGTACGTTTTGACTGCCTGAAATCACAAAATATACGAAAATTCGCTACATTTACGGTACCTAATATCTCTTGATCGCGTTGACGTATATTTTGATTATTTTTTGCTGTAAGAGACCATGGATCCGAGTATTCGATATTAATTTCAAATTGATACCCAATCAGGATTTTCCGAAAACGTACTGTCTTTAAACGTCAAGTGTGAACCATAGGTTAGAAGTACTGAAGCAGTAAAAATATCCCGTAAAGAGAAAAATACTATACTAAAATTATATGGAATCAAATTACAAATAAAATAAATAAGAGTAGATAAAAAAAATAATACATAATCCGTTTTTTTTCCTTTATCGTCGAAAATCTACTGTTATCGCTTAAATTACGGTGATACGCGATCAAGAGATATTAGGTACCGTAGTAAATGTAGCGAATTTTCATATATTTTGTGATTTCAGGCAGCAATCAAAACCTACGGGGTACTTCCCGTTGACCTAAAATTATGAAATTTGTCAAAAAGCAAGATCTAACAGTACATACACAGGAATTAATCTGAAAGTTGTAAATATGTTGTTGGAAGTTTAAAAAAAGTGTTACAAACTTATTTTTGCGCTCGAAGCAGTACTGCAAAATTAAGTTTGTTTTTGAAATTAGTAGGTCTTTTAGTGAGAGCTATAACGTAAGATGCTTTGCGTGTACGGAACCCTCGGTGCACGAATTTGACTCGCACTTGGCCGGTTTTTTTAATGATATTTACGTTAATACATACATCCTACTAAGATAAATACTGATAAAAACATACCAAAACGCGCCCGCTCAGAGATAGGTACCTAAACTCCATTTATTCTTACCAGTCCTATCATGTAATAGTACATTACGAAACAAGTGTGCAAAGTTGGTCATCACGCACAAGAGGCGATATTGGCGCGCGAGCCGAAGGCGAGCGCGCTAATAAAGCCGAGTGTGCGTAATGACCAAATGCACACGTGTATCGTACGACGTTTTTCAACACACTTGTGAGTAAAAAAAAAGTAATGTGATCCTAACATCTATTTTAAATTATTTAATTATCAGAAAACGATTGCGCCCTTTTGTCATTCCTCCACTTTATAAAACATTCGTATGCCGCCAAATACTTACGTTTATATATATTTATACGAGTTCCGCCGCTAGGTGGCGTGATGTGAACTTCGTGCTCCGTATTTATTTTGTTTTAAAATTAGAAAAAGTTATCTGTTGTTGAAAATTATAAAATAATTTTGCGGACAGTGTAACAATAACCAAGTGATAGTGTTAGTAGCGCTTATAGAACACTAGTTGAAGTGAAATCTGGATAATAATATCTGTGGTGAAAAATTCTAAAATCTATGAGTCGGTGGACATTTGGAACTGTATATCACGCCTACAATATCTATAAGCGGTGTTGTTGATAAATAAGCTAGATAAACACTTGTAAATAGCGTGAAACATTGATTAATTTTAAATTTGCTTGTGTAACGTACAATTTGTTTACATTCGCTGTGGAATCTTTTCAATACTTTCGCCTCTCGGTAATAGAGGGCGTTGTGCATAAAAATTGAACGTTAAAAAGGACTTGAGATTTACCGCCATCTACAATTTTACTAAGGAACTAAGTATCAGTTCATCGATACATTCGCGCGCGGACTCTAGTAATAGTTTCGCCTCCCAGCAATAGAGGGCGTAACATGTTAAGAAAAAAGCTTCGAGATTTACCGCCATCTACAACTGCACTAATGAACTAAGCATTGGGCTATGAGCGTGATTTCCCTGTTCCTTCAAGTTTCTTATAGAGGTCGTTACTAGTTACTTTTCAAAAATGAATTCGTCAAAGGCTGTGGCTTCGGAGAACTGTGCAGCATGTTCAAGCTCCTTGTTGAAGAAAGAGTACCTATGTTGTTCTACGTGTAAATCTGCTTATGATATTCTATGTTTGAATATGTCTAGTCAGCGTTACAGGTCTTTCTACGCTGGGAATGCTGAACGTAAGCTTAGTTGGAAGTGCCCTGAATGTCTCAGTAAAGTACCCAAGCAAGGTAACCTTAATACACCAGTTCGTGCAAATCCAGTTGCCTGCAACTCTAGTGGCTGCGCACCTGATACTGTGAATCCTATCGATGACAGCCAAAATGTCACTTTTAGAACGAAATCTACCAAGTTACCAGTCATATCAGCCGATGACTCAATTGACATGGAAATTGAAGGCTCATCTAAATCACATGCTGTGGATGTTGCTGCGGAGATGCGGGCGATGCGCCTTGAGTTGAGTAGATTGTGCGATAGGATGATAACGCTTACCGAGGCTGTTAATAACCGAATGGATAAGATTGATGCACGTATGGATTCAGTGGAAAGCAAAATAAGCGAATTAGAAAATAACAAAATAAAAATTTTAGAGGAAGCAGTATCCCAATTAAAATTAGAAATTCAGGACCGGGAGCAAGACTCACTGGGAAACGATATCGAGATCGCGAGTATCCCTGAAACAAAAAATGAAAACACGACACATGTGATTTTAGCAGTCGCCAAAAAACTTGGAGTGCAGTTAGAAGATCGCGATGTTGTCAACGCCCAGCGTGTAGGGCCGTCGCCGGCGGCAGTGGAAGGCGCCTCGACTCCTGCGCCCCAGCAGCGCCCCCGCACTCTCGTGGTGCGGCTGGCTCGGCGCGCCACTCGTGACGCGTTGCTCAGTGCTGCGCGCGTGCGGCGCGGTACTACATCAGAGGGAATGGCCCCAGGGCCACATCGCCCGTTTTACATTAACGAAAGGCTCACAAAGTTTAATAGGCAGTTGTTTCATAAAGTACGTGAAGCGGCTAAGCGTTTTCATTGGCGGTTCGTTTGGACCCGGGAAGGAAAAATATTTGCTAGGAAAGAACAGGGAAAACCATGTGTTCGGCTCCGATCAGATAGTGACATTAAAAAGGTTTTTGGGGAAGGGGATGTTGTTGGCTGTGAACCCAGTAATGTGCAATAATTTTGTAATATTTTTTTATCATTATTTTGTAGGATATTATTATTTGAATTTAATTAATTGCATGTATAATTGTATAGATTTTTACTTATGCATTTTGCTAAAGAATTATTTATCGTGTATTAAATTATTTTGCAATGCTTATTATTCAAACGTGTTGCCCATGACTAGTGTTTCATCATTATATAGCATTCAATTTGTCTCTGTTATTTATAGAATAGAGTGGCGCCATCTAACTGTATTGAAATTTTACTTAATTAATTGTTATTACATAGAAATTTCTTATAGTTTTGCAATAAGATTCATTCAACAGAAAAACTTAACGCTAGGTCTTCTGAATCCGGGGTCCCTCGGTAATCGCCGTCGTCATGATGAGTTTAGGGTAGCAATGGAGCGTCACGCGGTGGACATTATGGCTATTAATGAGACGTGGCTGTTTGAGGGTGAGGATGCTCGTGCACCCTCAGTACCTGGTTTCAGGCTGCGGCACACACCGCGTTCAGTGCATGCGCCGCGGGACCGCGGAGGCGGAGTTGGATTCTACATAAGACGCGGAATCCGTGCACAAACCTTGGATCATCCACCGGCTCTGCATGTCGATCAGATGTGGCTTAGTATAAAAGTTAGTGGGCAAAAAATTGCTATTGGGACTGCCTATAGGCCGCAGTGGATAAGTGTCGACACTTTTATTGATGCAATTACGGAATCCGTGTCTTATTTCTCATCATATGATCATGTAGTTTTGGTTGGTGATTTTAACATGGATCTTTTGAAGCCAAATCATTGCGAATCCATCAAACTTTTGAACTTCATTGATTGTATGAGTCTTAATCAATATGTTAAAGATGCAACTCATTTCACTGACCATTCGGCCACCTTAATAGATGTTGTTTGTAGTAGTGCGAAGGTCATAAACCTTGTTGTGGACTATATACCGGATTTAAGCCATCATGCCTTTATATCATTCGAGCTTAACATAAAGCAGCCTAAACCAAAGCCACGTTGGATAACATATAGACCTCTCAAGGACATAGACTTAAATGAGTTCAATCGAGATGTTAATTTAATTTTTGGGAGGATTTGCTTTGCGACAACCTGGATGACTCGGTTACTGCTCTTAATGAACAAATACATTTTTTGTTTGACCATCATGCTCCTATCAAAACATCCTACGTTAAAGAGCAGAGTTACCCTTGGATTACGCAAACCGTTAGGGACATGATGCGACTAAGAGATGAAGCACACTCTAGGAGTCGCAGTACTAATTCTAATAAAGATAAAGAGTCGTACAAAGAACTTAAAAAAATAGTTAATGTGGCTATATACAATGAAAAAGCTGCCTTCTTTCGTCATAAAATAGACAGAAACTTAAAAGATTCGCGAGTGCTTTGGAAGAATATTAAACAACATGTTGATTTTAAAAAACAGCAATCTGACTTGCCTAATAATATTAATGATCCTGATGCTATCAACAAGCATTTCCTGGATGTTCCGGGAAATGTTTCCATAGATACATCACTTTTAATGAATTTTTGTTTTAATAGATTTTGTCGTGCTACTTTTAGTCTGCAACCAGTTGATGAAGAAACGGTATTTAATATTATAAAACAAATTACAACCAATGCTCAGGGCGCTGATGGTATTTCGTCAGATATGATTTTACTCACACTACCGCGTACACTTCCTGTCATTACGGCTTTAGTAAATAAGTCTATTGAGAGTGGTGAGTTTCCAGACCTATGGAAAAAAGCTATAGTTCGACCTTTGCCAAAATCAAGTAACCCTAAAGAATTTAAAGATCTCAGACCCATCAGTATTTTACCGTATCTATCTAAAATATTAGAAAAAGTTGTCTGCATGCAATTGGTTAAATATTTAATTGCCAACGATATACTGCCTTCCAAGCAGAGTGGGTTTCGTGCTGGCAGAGGAACGGCCACGGCTCTCCTAAATGTAGTAGATGATATATTGGCTGGGAGGGATGTTGGTGAGGCTTCTATTCTCGTTTTGCTGGATTACTCGTGTGCTTTTGACACTATTAATCATACCTTACTACTTGCTAAACTCGTGTTTTATGGTTTTGATGGTGCTACTGTGAAATGGTTTAGTAGCTATCTAACTGGTCGATATCAAAAGGTTGAAGTTACTTACAGTGATGGCACTAAACGATTGTCTGAGGATCTCCCGGTTGTCAGAGGCGTACCACAGGGGTCAATATTGGGGCCAATACTTTTCATATTGTATACGGCTGACTTACCAGATTTTATAAACAATAGTGAACATCATCTGTATGCGGACGATTTGCAGATTTATAAGAGTTTTAAGCCCGACGACACTTGCTCTGCAGTCGAGAGAATCAATGAGGATTTGGAACGGGTGGCTGAGTGGTCGGATGCTAATGGGCTAGTCTTGAATCCAAAAAAAACAAGGTTTCTCGTTTTTGGTACAAGAACTCAAATATCAAATACTTTATCTCACACACCAAGTCTAAAATTGAAAGACACTCATATAGAACAAGTAACTGAAGCAAAAAATCTAGGTGTAACTATGGATAGTGATCTAAAGTTTGAAAAACATGTCCTTGAAGTCGTAAAAAATTGTTATTATAGGTTGAAAGTCTTGTACCAGATACGAGATTACTTAAATGTGGAGTCACGACTGTACTTATGTGAATCACTTGTTTTGTCGAAGCTTAATTATGCTGATGTAGTAATGGGAAACTGCTTATTGGTTCGCACTCAAAAACTTATTCAACGTGTACAAAATTCATGTGCTAGATTTTGCTTCCCGATTCCTCGTAGAGCACACATTGTGCAGAGCAACTACGCTCTGCTGCCAGAAAATGTGCGCAGAGCGAATCCGGACAAACGAAGCGGCGGGAAGAATTCTGTACCGGAACTTCACCGGGAAAAAACCACCGGTAAAAAATAAGTACCGGGAAGAAATCTCCACGCGGCACCACGTTTGCCCGACTAAAACCTAAATAACTTAACGCAGTCTGCTACCACCGTAGCTTATGAAGGGAGCTACAGGGCCCTATATGATAACCTAACCTATAAATTAATTACACTTAAAAAACACTTACCAAGCTAAATCTTCTTTCTCTTCGGATCCAAACTTGAGTATCTTCGGGAAGGGGGAATTCCTAATCACCCTACCTAACCCTTAAGATCTCAATTCCCCAGGACAAATAAATAGATTTCTTCCCGTAGTTTCACTCGGGAACAGCCAGATGTGACCAGCCAGCCACGTTTCACCTCTCACAAGAAAAAGTCACCATGACGGGTACACAAACACAAAGTTCAATAGTTATTTAACAAACAGGAAATTCACAAACACAACTCAAGCTAATTAGCAATCAAAGAACGCGGAACCTCTCGCGTATTAAAAATCAAACCGATATCGCATAGGGCAATGCAATGGCGACCGTCCGCGAGCCATTCGCGCTAGCAGAGTGGTGAAAACCCCGAACGCCCTCTGGCGGCAGCAATGCGAAACGCCCGCGTTTAGTTTTACCCAATATATTACAAACATCCCCCCGTCCCGGTCTGAGAAGCAGACCGCTAGCTTACTCTACGGGAAGGCGGGCGAGAGAGGTCACACCTCTCCTTAAAATCGAACCGTCGACCAACACCTCAGCCACACGCGGAGTGCCATCTCCGCCAAGAATCAAACGTAATATGCGAGCTCGTCGCCAAAGCAATGAGGGCAAATTTGCCTCTTTTAACAATACTAAATCACCCTCCCTGGGAGGCTCAGTCCTGTCTGTCCACTTCACTCTTTGCTGCAGCAAATGCAAATATTCAAGCGACCAGCGACGCCAAAAGTCCTGGCTCATTTGCTGCAACATTTGAAAACGCGACAACCGATATACGCGTTCATCCTTCCACGGGTATTCGGGCAGGGCATTCAACGGCCCTCCCACCAAAAAATGACCAGGGGTGAGAGCTTCCAAGTCATTTGGATCTGGAGATAGCGGACAGAGAGGACGAGAGTTGAGGACCGCCTCAACTTTACAAAACACTGTGGCCAGCTCTTCAAAGGTTAGAGCCGTTTCTCCGATAATGCGGCGGAGGTGGGTCTTTGCGGATTTCACAGCCGCTTCAAAAATCCCTCCCCAATGGGGGCAACTTGGGGGACTAAACTTCCAGGTTATTCCCCTTTGGGCAGCAATTTGACTTAAACTAGTACAATTTTTATCAATAAACACAGAAACATCCTTAAGATAATTTACAGTTCCCTTATAGTTTGTGCCATTATCAGACCTAATAAGGGAAGGTAGACCTCGACGCGAAACAAAGCGATCCAACGCGGCGACGAAGGCCTCCGTAGTCAGAGCCGATACCACCTCCAAATGGACAGCCTTGGTGGCCAAACAAACAAATACACACAAATAGCCCTTTACAATACGGGCATTACGAAAGGGAGAAGCCTTGATCGAAAAGGGACCGGCAAAATCGGTTCCAACGCCGTCAAACGGCCTCGAAGGTCGGATTCGATCAGCGGGCAAATCACCCATCTGTGGTTGCATCGTGGATGCCTTCAACCTATAACATGCAATACATCGAAACAGGACACTACGGATTGCTCTTCGGGCTGACAAAATCCAAAACTCGCGTTGCAAAATAGCCAACAAAGCATTGCACCCAGCATGGGCGTTACGAATGTGTCGATCAGACACCAAAAGCTGCACCAAGGGTCCGCCCTTGGGCAACAACAGAGGATGGCGAGTCTCATAGGGAAGATCCGCCTTCCGGAGCCTGCCTCCAACCCGAAGAAGCCCATCCGAGTCGATGTACGGGTTCAAACGAGCGACCGCGCCCTTCAACTTAGCGCGTGCTTCGCGCAAAATATGAAGCTCTGACTCAAACCGTCCGGTCTGCACGACACGGACCCAATGCAACAATGCGCTCCGGCGCTCTTCTGCACCTGCAATCGGCTCCAACCGCTTTGCCTGTGGGTTTCTACAATTATGTATGAAACGCTTAATCCAACTGGTGACACCCAGAAGCTTATCCAAGCTGCTATACCGAGCAAGTAGCCAATCCGGCTCCGACGTCGTCTCAGCGACTACAGCATGTACACGGAGCCCAGTCAAACTCAAAGAAGTAACATCTGTCTGACAGACAGGCCAAGAAGTTTCTGATCCCATCAGCCACTCTGGACCCCACCAGAGCGGGTGTGACACCAATTCTGGTGCCGTACAACCTCGGGAAGCACAGTCCGCTGGGTTAAGCTCTCCCGGCACATGTCTCCATGTTATATCAATTCCAATATTTTGAATTTGGGAAACCCTGTTTCCAACAAAAACCTCCAAGGTATGTGGGGCCGCGCGCAACCATGCAAGCGCGACCTGGCTATCCGACCAGGCGAAGATGTCCCGTATCTCGACCGTGGCCGCCAGTTCACTGGCAACGTGATGCAACAATTTAGAAAGAAGGTGAGCTCCACTCAACTCAAGCTTGGGAATAGTCAGCCTAGTCCTGATGGGGGCGACCTTGCTCTTCCCTAACAAAAGCGAGACATTGACCCGGCCATCGGCGTCAACTGTCCGCATATAGACTGACGCGGCGTAGCCTCGCTCCGACGCGTCACAAAAGCCATGCAGGCTGGCTCGATATTTCCCGGGGGCAATATTCGACGAGGCAAGGCAATCCGATTGACTTCCTTAATCGATGAAAACAACTCGAGCCAATCATCCAATGGAGAGCCAAACAGCGGCTCGTCCCACGAGACGCCCAAAGTCCAAAGTCTCTGAAGAAGACACTTTGCAGAGAATATCACTGGACTGATCCAACCGCTTGGATCAAACATACGGGCTATTACGGACAACACCGTTCTCTTAGTCCAGACCTTTGGTATTTCCAAGTCCACTTGGAATGTAAAAATATCGGTTAGCGGCTGGTACTGCATGCCCAGCACCGCTATCCTGTTGGGATCATCCACATCCTCAAACAGGTGAGGGTTCTGTTGGTGATCCTCCGGGATCCCTTCTAGAACTTTAGGCTCATTAGACAACCACTTACGTAGCTCGTAGCCACCTGTCTTCAATATTTCAATCAATTCATCCCGCAGTAGGAGGGCCTCCTCAATACTTTGGGCTCCGGTGCACACGTCATCAACATACAAGTCACGTGACAGCACGGAAGCCCCACGGGGAAAGCGGATCCGTTCCCGCTCTGCCAATTCAAGCAATGATCTGATGGCGATATAGGGACTAGATTTCAAACCATACGTGTTTGTGTTGAGTTCATACACCGTCACAGGATCCTCAGGGCGCTCACGCCAGAGTATCAACTGGAATCGCCTGTCCTCAGGATGTATGACTGTCTGGCGGAACATCATCCGGATGTCCGCGCCAAAAACCACTTGATGTCTTCTAAAGTTCAAGATGATGTCAATTATGTCCCTATGCAATTTGGGACCCGAATGCAAACACAGATTCAACGAAACCCCGTTCGAAGTGGGTGCGGACCCATCAAAGACAGTCCGCAACTTGCCTGTTGAGGCCTTCACCACCGCGTGGTGGGGCAAAAAATAATGCTCAGTTGAGCTCCAATCAACTCGAGCCGGAGACATGTGACCCAAATCCTCGTACTCGCGCATAAATTCAATATATTTATCGCGAAGTACGTGGTCACGCTGCATGCGTCGCTCCATGGACAGCAGTCGTTTCTCCGCAAGCGCCCTACTTTGCCCTAGGCTAGGACGAGAGGCAACAAAGGGTAACCTAGTTACAAACCGACCGGAGGGCAACCTCTCCGTGGTTGATCGAAAAAGGGCTTCGCACTCAGCGTGTTCCGGATCCATCCTGGAACTCATAGGTGGCTCCTCCACCTCCCAAAACCTTTGCATGGTCTTGGCCAAGGACGCTGATGCGACGACCGGTGGCTCCTCCACGGTGCCATTGTCAAACACAGGGCCCATCAGGGCAAAACCAAAAATCGTAGACACTGCCATCAGTGAAGACGAACCCAGAGCCTTCTGTGTACCCAACAAAATCCAACCCAATACGTCCGAGCCCAGGAGCAAGTCCACTGGGCCGGGATGAAAGACAAAGGGGTCGGCCAAATCCAGACCCGAAACCAAAGACAACACACCCGGCGGTATGTCTGTCGAGGGGTGCCAACCCGCAATGGTATCCATTACCATAGCCGAAGTCGTGATCCTCATTGTGGAGGACTTCAGCGAAGAAAAGGTGACAAGTGTCTGGCCCGTCAGACACTTCACTTGTATGCCACCAACTCCAAGAAGTGGCACAGGCGAGTCTTCCACGACTAAACCTAACTGGCGTGCCACTCGAGTGGTAACCAAACTGCTTTGAGCCCCTGAGTCCAACAGAGCTCTCAAATTAATGGCTTCCCCCACGACCCCATACGCGGACCACCGCGGTAGGGAGCAGAACCGTCCGCGGCTCTGTCCCAGCAAGGGAGCAAGCTAGTTACGGGCTCCCCACTCTCTCCAAACCAGGGGCGCGCCACTGACCCGGATAATATGGCGGGCGAGTGCACATCCCCATCTGAGGGGCATAACCCGCGGCCCGGCCATACATATGGTACGGCGGGTGGTACTCCAGCCGTGGGTACTCGTGCAGCGGCGGAGAAAACCGCTGCGGCTGCATGTGTTGGGCATTGGTAACCCGCGTGGAGGGGTGTCCCCACTCTCACGTCCGATCTAGGGCCCCCGCCCATGGGGGCCCTATCCGGGGCCTGGCCAGCTACATACTGGCCATGACCTTGGGGCGCGTGGTCCCGGTCCGCCAAGACCCGCGCAGGTACGCGACCCCCTCCCGAGGGGGTGCGACGAGCGAAGCCGCGTCCTCCGTCCGGTGGTGGAGGGCTTCGCGCAGGAGCGCCCCCGCCCATAGGGGACCCCTGCCTCAACATCCGGGTGCCATCCCCGTTGCGGTTCATGCAAAGCATCGCGTGGTGCCGCCCACGGCATGCACTGCATGGTATGGCACTGGGACAGTCACGTGCATAGTGACCGCCCAAACAATAAAAGCAAAGTTCATGCCGCTTTGCCATGCGGCGCCTATCTTGTACTGGCAGTCTCTGCCAGTCCCTGCATTGTAGCAGGCTGTGGCCCATCCGGCCACATTGCAGGCAGTCCGCGTCCCTCGCGACTGCTGCCGTGTGCGCAACCCGCACACCAGCTCCACGCGGTGGCGGTTGCCGTCCCTGTTGGGGCCTACGTTCAGGCGCTCTGGATGGCGCTGAGTCCGTCATGGTATTCTCAGCAGCCCGTGCCTCAAACTCCAAAAACTTCACCAAGTCAGTGAATGTTGGTAGGGTGGTGCTATCCCGTTCCGCATTCTCGCGCTCAAACCGCGAGCGGATGTCATTGGGCAATTTGCCCAATACAATGTGCACCAACAAAAAAGACCATTGGTCCACCGGCAGCCCCAGTGTGCGGAGCGCGTTACAGGCCACTGTAACGGGCGTGAGCAACTGCAGGCGCAACTGTGCCCTGTTGGCCACCTTGGGCAGGGCCATCAACTGTGCGGCGTGCGCATCCGCTAACAAACGTAAATTTTGGTAGCGGGAGTTCAATAACTCCCAAGCCGTATCGTACTGGTCGTCCTCCACCCGGAGGTGCTGGATGAGCGACCGCGCTTCATCCTCAAGAGTGGAGAGGAGGTAGGCCATCTTCTGGGCCTTCGACAAATCCTGTCGTGCTACGACCAGGGACTCAAACATATTTTTATATGCTACCCACTCCTCCATCCTACCCCCAAAGTGGGACAGCTGAAGGGTGGGGAGCCGACCAGTAACCGCTGGTCCTTCCTGTCTAACAGGTGTGCGAGGGCTGGTCCGCCAGCCTGTCTCGCCCTTATTGCGGTCACCGCCTCCGCGATATCATCGTGCAGACTCAGGATCTGGTCCATGTCCGCCATGTGACCTGCGTAGGCCTCCGGGGTAAGATCGGCTTCGGTAAGCGCCGCCATGGCCGCTTCCGCGCTAATCAATCGTGAGTGGAGGTGATCCGCTCTTAGCAGTATGGCGCCCTCCCTGTCCTTCCGGGACAGGAGTCCTCCGGCCGTCACAAACCATCTCAATTCGTTGGCGAGTGTCGCCCTAGCATTGGAGGCCTTCGCCATCGCGTCAAGTCACAAACAAAAAATAACAAAAGGTAAATAAAAAACAACAAAATCAAGCAACTACACGAAGAACCGCGGTAGGTATGAGAATGGCACAAACCCGGAACGCACGGTACAAACCGCAAACAAATACAAAAAGGTTACAAATATTCTTATACAAACAAACTAAGAAAAATCTAATATTTTTTCCAAACAATTAATTATTTTTTACAAACGAACAAATAGAGGGTAGATAAACTACGCTCTGCTACCAGAAAATGTGCAGAGCAACTACGCTCTGCTGCCAGAAAATGTGCGCAGAGCGAATCCGGACAAACGAAGCGGCGGGAAGAATTCTGTACCGGAACTTCACCGGGAAAAAACCACCGGTAAAAAATAAGTACCGGGAAGAAATCTCCACGCGGCACCACGTTTGCCCGACTAAAACCTAAATAACTTAACGCAGTCTGCTACCACCGTAGCTTATGAAGGGAGCTACAGGGCCCTATATGATAACCTAACCTATAAATTAATTACACTTAAAAAACACTTACCAAGCTAAATCTTCTTTCTCTTCGGATCCAAACTTGAGTATCTTCGGGAAGGGGGAATTCCTAATCACCCTACCTAACCCTTAAGATCTCAATTCCCCAGGACAAATAAATAGATTTCTTCCCGTAGTTTCACTCGGGAACAGCCAGATGTGACCAGCCAGCCACGTTTCACCTCTCACAAGAAAAAGTCACCATGACGGGTACACAAACACAAAGTTCAATAGTTATTTAACAAACAGGAAATTCACAAACACAACTCAAGCTAATTAGCAATCAAAGAACGCGGAACCTCTCGCGTATTAAAAATCAAACCGATATCGCATAGGGCAATGCAATGGCGACCGTCCGCGAGCCATTCGCGCTAGCAGAGTGGTGAAAACCCCGAACGCCCTCTGGCGGCAGCAATGCGAAACGCCCGCGTTTAGTTTTACCCAATATATTACAAACACACATCACTCCTTATCTGAACAGGAACGACCTCATGAACATGAATTCTAGGCGTACACTTCACTTTGCTATACTTCTGTTCGGCGTAATTAAAAACAAAAGCCCGTCCTATTTGTACAATAAATTGGAGTTCGCTAATCGCGCAAGAGGACCAGATCGTCTTATTTGCCCCAGATGCAGGACTGCTGCCTTTCGAGGCAGCTTTAGATATGCTGCAACTAAGTGCTGGAACAACATCCCTCCGCCCATTAGGAAGTCGATTTCAGTTAAATCCTTTAAGTATAAACTGTAGCGTTACACCGCTACATAGTCAAGTCTATTTTAGTTTGCGATTCTATTTCTACGCAAACTTTTTTCTGTGTTCTTTCTTTATGATAAGTTTTTTGAAATTAAAATTCTGGAGGTTCGATTTTTTTGACTTACTGTCAATTGGGAGAAAATGGGGATTTTTTAGAGAGTTGATTTTTTTCTTTTTGATGTTTTTATCTATTCTTAACATACAAGTATCGATCTCTAGCAATGGTTTTTTATGGTGAAAAAACTTCTGGGTGGGGAATGCACAATAGAGGCTTTCCCAACGACATCTATTTTGGATATCAAACGACAGATTTCTTCACATCTGAAGATTCCAATTGAAGATCTAAAGTTGCTATTATTGGGAAGAACATTAGCTGACGATCAGACCGTTCAGGGGTGTCCTATTAAAGATGGCACAAAGTTGAATCTAGTTGTCAAAAAAAAAAACCGGAAGGATTATATGAAGTGGCACTGAAATATTTCATGTATGTATTGTATGGATTGTTTATTAGACGAGAGTGGGCAAAGTCGGCCTGCACCTGGATATTCGTCAGCGTGTTGTAAATCAGGTTGTGGACCAAGATGTGGGACTCAGCCGGGTTGAACGCGCTTCGAAATCTTCAGACGCGGCAAAGTCGGCTTGCACCTGAGAATGAGTCACAGATCGACGAAATGTTTAGTTTGTAACCGTGACGCCTGTGGTTCTTTTAAGATAGACTTTTTTAAACATATTGTGCTAACTTGTTCCTCTAAATTCTAAAGGGCCCCCCTTTTGTCGGGATAATTTTTGTTTCGGTTTTGATTTGGAATTTTTATACATCATTTCATCCATTTCTTTCACTCATTTAATTTTCTTTTTAAAATAACAAGCAAATTCATGTATTTCTTATTTTACCTGTTAATATTCCTTTCCTGTTGTTAATTTTTCTTTCTTTTATTTTTATTTCTTTAGTGTGTCCAATTAATTTTTTGTTAAAGGACATTGGTCAAATTTTTTTTAGTTCAAAAATTATACTCGTGTTTCAAGCAGTGATTCTTTTATTTTGAAACCCAAGTTTCACTGCAAAAAATGGCGCCCGAACAGGGACGGTGACCGTTTACCGGTCGCGGTTTTCCATCCTGTGATTTTCTGTTTTAGCCTGCCGAAGCTGCCTATGCTGCGACCCGACGATTCTCCTTACTGTGGATTATTCACATTCAATTGATGGCTTTAGAGTCGGAGGTTATATTGCGGTACGGTGTTGCATCGGGTTGCTCTGGTTCTTGCATTAAATTGGCTACTGCTTACACCCCGAATTTTTTAATGTACGGTCGCGAGTTGTCGATGATTCTGCAGCGTGTTGAAAATCAGACTGTGGACCAGGATGTGGGACTCAGTCGGGTTGAACGCGCTTCTAATCTTTAGACGCTTCGTGTTCCACGCTTTGTTCAGTATCGCGTGCTTAGACGAGTATCCCCGCAGGCTTTCGTGTTGGCGGATACGGATTCGGAGCACGTCGGTACTTATCATATTAAGGACATTCTCAAATAATTTTTTTGCTCTATCCGTTTTCTTATTTTTTTTTTTCAAAATTCTAAAATATTCACATTATTTACCTGGCTATGACAACCTGGATATTCGACAGCGTGTTGAAAATCAGGTTGTGGACCAAGATGTGGGACTCAGCCGGGTTGAACGCGCTTCGAATCTTCAGACGCTTCGTTAGGTATACTCGTATGACCAAGTCTCTTATTCATAGGGATAGCAATAAGGTTTAGTATTTCGTTTAGTTTTTAGGTTAGCATTTGGTTGCGTTTTGCTGTTTGTTGGTTTTGTGTAGGTATCTTGTCCGGATTTTGTTTTAGTTGTTCGGTTGTTATGTTTTATTGGTTGTTTGTTGTGGTTTGTTTGTTTGTTTTGTTGGTTTGTTTGTTTGTTTTGCTTTGTTGTTTTTTTGTTTGGTAGGGAGATGCTGTAGCGTTACACCGCTACATAGTCAAGTCTATTTTAGTTTGCGATTCTATTTCTACGCAAACTTTTTTCTGTGTTCTTTCTTTATGATAAGTTTTTTGAAATTAAAATTCTGGAGGTTCGATTTTTTTGACTTACTGTCAATTGGGAGAAAATGGGGATTTTTTAGAGAGTTGATTTTTTCTCTTTTTGATGTTTTTATCTATTCTTAACATACAAGTATCGATCTCTAGCAATGGTTTTTTATGGTGAAAAAACTTCTGGGTGGGGAATGCACAATAGAGGCTTTCCCAACGACATCTATTTTGGATATCAAACGACAGATTTCTTCACATCTGAAGATTCCAATTGAAGATCTAAAGTTGCTATTATTGGGAAGAACATTAGCTG
The DNA here is from genome assembly GCA_018467065.1 of Ephestia elutella. Lineage (NCBI taxonomy): Eukaryota > Metazoa > Arthropoda > Insecta > Lepidoptera > Pyralidae > Ephestia > Ephestia elutella. The sequence continues at coordinate 20,405,124 of CM031567.1, read as the reverse complement.
ACGATCAGACCGTTCAGGGGTGTCCTATTAAAGATGGCACAAAGTTGAATCTAGTTGTCAAAAAAAAACCGGAAGGATTATATGAAGTGGCACTGAAATATTTCATGTATGTATTGTATGGATTGTTTATTAGACGAGAGTGGGCAAAGTCGGCCTGCACCTGGATATTCGTCAGCGTGTTGTAAATCAGGTTGTGGACCAAGATGTGGGACTCAGCCGGGTTGAACGCGCTTCGAAATCTTCAGACGCGGCAAAGTCGGCTTGCACCTGAGAATGAGTCACAGATCGACGAAATGTTTAGTTTGTAACCGTGACGCCTGTGGTTCTTTTAAGATAGACTTTTTTAAACATATTGTGCTAACTTGTTCCTCTAAATTCTAAAGGGCCCCCCTTTTGTCGGGATAATTTTTGTTTCGGTTTTGATTTGGAATTTTTATACATCATTTCATCCATTTCTTTCACTCATTTAATTTTCTTTTTAAAATAACAAGCAAATTCATGTATTTCTTATTTTACCTGTTAATATTCCTTTCCTGTTGTTAATTTTTCTTTCTTTTATTTTTATTTCTTTAGTGTGTCCAATTAATTTTTTGTTAAAGGACATTGGTCAAATTTTTTTTAGTTCAAAAATTATACTCGTGTTTCAAGCAGTGATTCTTTTATTTTGAAACCCAAGTTTCACTGCAAAACTTAAAGAGCAGATTTTACGAACTCAAAAGTCTCAATAATTGCAGCTGTATCTATTTATTGTACAAGCAAGTAATGATGTGTGCTATTATATATTTTTTATACCTATTGATTTTTTTTCTCAAAATTGTAATGAATTATTTTTCAATTGTAAATCTTTATTTCAATGTTTTATTATTTTCAATATTATTAATGTTATTATGGATGGTCATGTAATTTAATTTGTTATGTTTTTCTTAATTAGTGTAATTTTAATTTGTATTAGTTGTAAGTATAATTAGTCGGTTTCTGTGGAAGACCAGCGTTGTGGATTGTACCGCGGTCCACGACACATGCTGAACAGTGACCGTTTTGGATTTTTATAGCCAAATAAATGATTCTTTCTTTCTTTCTTTCTTTCTTTCTTTATGGAAAATGTACCTAACAAACACAACCTAATAAATATAGTCTTGTTTTTTATTCGCGCGCCGCCGCCCGCCGCCCCGCGCCCCGTGCGCAGGGAGCGCGCGGTGCACGCTGCGGATGGTATATCGCCATACAGCCAGTGCTTGGCTGTATAAAAATCATTATCTTTGCTTATTTAAAAACTGTCGTTATTTTCCCTATTTGATCTTATATGTATTATGCGGCTAAATTAAAAATGCTTTGTGGAATTCATAACACGCATTAGTTTTCTATCTTTTGTATAGCGCAGTATGGTAATTTTTATTTCCAAACTCCTTCGTAATATATTCGTAATACCTTCGTTATATATGGAATTATGGGCCTAAACTCGATGTAATAAGACCCACTTTACGAGCAAGTGTGTTGAAAACAATCTTACCATATCGTTTTATGATTTTACAACAATATAAATTAAAATAGACTTTTTAGGAAATTACTTTCGTGGTTAATAAATGTTTTACATTAGAATGTTTAGGTTTGAACAAATATTTGATTTATTTTCAACAAAATTCAACAAAAAGTACTGTGAAGATTGTTTACATTGATTGTTTGTTGTTGATAGGACTGGTAAGTCTTCGCTAGGTGGTTTCGCGGCGCGTTGTCGATTGTCGTTCTTTAAATAACTCGTAGTATTTCGGAAACTATTGATCCAAATTACATGCAGTAAAAGGCCAATATTAAATATATTAAGTACTTGTGACGACAGACTTGTTTTATTTGATAAAGATTAATAAATTGTGGTTAATATCACCAGTTAAAAAACACCTAACGATTTTAATTATTTTTAAAACATAAAAGTAGTTGCTGTGGCTAAAATATAAAAGCTAGATATATGCTATCGCGGACTTTTTTGTAGACCTATTATAGATACATAATTCTTCCATATATGATTTTGATACATCTCTTAGGGATTGGACAGCGTTTTCGATGAAAGCTGCCGGGCGGCTAATTTTTTCCGACTATCTTATTATCGTCATATTTCAACTAATATACACAAAACCTAAACAAATTATACACTAAAACCTTCCTCATGAATCACCCTATTTATTAGTGAAAACCGCATGAAAATCCGTTCAGTAGTTTTTGAGTTTATTAATTTATATTGTTGTAAAATCAAAAAATGACATGGTAAGATTGTTTACATAATAGGACAATTATGAATAAACGGACTTTACTTGTTCGTCGCTGGCTCTCATAGTACGCATACCTACGCAAGTTTCGAGTTCACAGTACCTTGTTAATAATAAAAATATTACGTAACTGAGAGTTACGTAAAGTTGGACTTTGATTAATATTTTTATCATTTATTATTATCACCCAATTTGATGTGTGAAAACAGTTTATAATAAAATATTTATTATTTAAGAATAATAAGTATACCATGTTCTTTTCAGTACTCCTAACTATGTGTTTACGAATTTTATGTGGTCCAGTACCTAGATAAAGCGTGAAGAGGTAATAAACAATATCATTTCCACATTTATACTGTTAGTTAGGTTAGGATGACGTCTTTTACCTAATCTGAGAAGAGACAATTTTTTTCCAATGACGAATACCGAATCATATATTCGTGATGAAAATTACATTAATATGTTACTAGCTTTTGCCCGTGTCTTCGCCCGCGTGAATTTCCTACATGAACAGTGCATGACCCGGGATGAAAGGAAAAAAATAAAATGTATACCATGTGGTAGGTAATTTAATGCAGATTAATTTTGTCATTGACAGTTTTCTTCTAGATCCAACAGTTTTTGTTCAAAACGGAGAAAACCGTGCAATGACATATTTTCAATGAAAAAGGGGGAAGGGGGAAATTGGTCTGACACCGGGCAAAATCGTGCTCAGCAGGGTCGAATTAGTCTAAAAATATTCGGTGTCAAACTGTTACATTCCATGCCGTTCAAAGCCGTAATTTTCGAAAATTCTTTTAGTCTATATATTACTGTAAAAGCTCGAACTACGGTAAATCCTAAGATTTTCGAGTAAAACCTAAGATTTACCAACTCTTAATGGTAAAAGCCCGAATAATTTTGCGATTCGCACTTTTACCACCATTCGCTTGGTAAGTCTCAGGATTTACATTAAAGGCATGGTAAATGACTGATAGATAAGGTTTAGGTTATTTTTTTATGACCGCCCGGTAAGACTTTGAGGGCGGAAAAGAAGGTAGGTTCAGGTTTTTTTTTTATGACCACCCGGAAAGACTTGAGGGAAGAATTACTCTTTGTTTTATTCCCAAAACCAACATTTACCAGCCGTCAGTGGTAAAACCTAGCATGTACTAAATTCTAATTGTAAAAGCCCGAAAAAATCATCCCATTTTCATAAATCCTTACATTTACCAACTCATGTTGGTAAATCCTAAGACTTACTCTTAAATCTTAGAATTTACCGTAGTTCGAGCTTTTACAGTAACATATATAACGCGTGGCCTTGAGCGAGTGATGGACGCCTGGCAGTGGTTGCTTGGCAACGGAGCCGTACCTCGCCCGTCGCCCCGCTTTCCCCGCCGTCAATAATTTATTAAATGTTGAGATTTTGAATGAAATCAGCGGGATTTTTAATTTGTTGAATATAAAAGCCGAGTTCGACACACGACATGAGTAGGTTGAGTTTGTAGGTCTACGAAATTTTGTTATACGAGTATAATATGTACAGATAATCATTTTACAAATAAATTTTTATTTGAATCACTAGCTGTTACCCGCGGCTTCGCCCGCGTGAGTTTCACTTAGATGAAAAATCTTTTTGTATTCCAAACTGTAGTAACCTAAACTACAGTACTCAAAATTTCAGCCATTTGGTTATTCCGTGTCCCGTGGGAATATTTAGGTATTCGTAGTAGGTACAATCGCGGTGTAAAAATGAATCAAAAGTGATATTTCATTCAATAAACGATCTTCGTCTGCTCGTTATCTACAATTTTCAGTGTACCACGTCAGCAGAGAATGCTCATCAGGTTGAACGACTTTTGCTAAGGCGCCATCTCCATATATGTAATAGTATAGCTGGTCTCTTGGAATTCTTCATCAGATGATCCTGATCTTAGATTTTTAAACGTCAACAGAAAATGCTCGTCAGATTGATAAACTTTTGCAAAGGTACCATTTCCATATTTCTTATAGTTTAGCTGTTCTGTTAAGGTTCTTCATCAGGTGTTCCAGTTTTCAAAATCAATTATAGCCTATATGTTACCCAGGCTTAATAGCTATACAACAAAAAATGTTTCATTCAAATCCGTCCAGTAGTGTTTGCGTGAAACGCGTACATACATACAGACAGACAAACAGACAGACAGACAAGAAATTTAAAAAAAATTCTTTGCTTTCTTTTATTCTTTTTAAGTGTCCCTCTATTCATTTCAGTCAAAAATACTAAATGTACAGACAAAATTTTTTTACTGTTTTATTATATGTATGTATAGATTATTCGAATAAAAATTTTATTCGTGAAAATTATCCGCGGATTATTGATTTGTAAAAATAACAAACATAAATTAAGAAGAAGATGATGGTGAAGAGTCCACCAATAAACTAGGTACCTACTTAGGCAACATTTTTTTTTCTTTAATTTTTTAAACATTAATTTGATTTATTTTGATTTTCATTTTTAAATAGGTGTTTCAAGTTTGTAGTAACATTTGACATTGCATGAAATGAAATATAGATAAGAATTGCGCCATCTATTGAATGTATGTGGTACTACTTTGTGGTAACACGAAGTTTGCTTTGATGATTATAATTTTTACGACAAATCGACAAGATTGATACTGGTAGCGACATCTAGTTAGTCAAGAAAAATAGTTATGTAAGGCACACTCTGATGTATGAAGAATATGCATCTATACTTTAGTAATATTTTATCGATGGCCATACATAGCTCCCAGGCACACTATACCGTTGTGATGGGGGACTTTAACGCAAAACTGGGCAAACGAAGCGATGATGAGCTGAGAGTGGGGAATTTTGGATATGGAACGAGGAATGCACGTGGTCATCTGCTGGCCGGCTTTATGGAGAAGGAGGGCCTCTTTATGATGAACTCCTTCTTCAAAAAGCCAAAACAGCGAAAGTGGACATGGTTGCATCCTAATGGCGTTACAAAAAATGAGATTGACTTCATCTTGTCGACGAAGAGGCACATTTTCAATGATGTCTCTGTGATCAATGCCGTAAAAACAGGAAGCGATCACCGATTGGTAAGAGGCATATTGAATCTTAGAATAAAACTCGAAAGGTGTCGACTGATGAAGTCTACGCTCCGACCAGCGCCTATCCAGCTCCAAAACCCCGAGAGCTTTCAGCTCGAGTTGCAGAATCGCTTCGAATGCCTGGGAGACTGCGAAAATCTGGACGATTATAATGACAGGTTTGTGCAAATTGTCCAAACAGCTGGGTCTAAGGCCTTCAAAACCCGCTGTTCAAAAGGAACCAAAAAGATCTCGGACCTCACCAACAAACTCATGGAAGAAAGACGAAACTTGGTTCTGCAGTCATCTGACGATGCTGCTCAGTATCGACGTCTAAACAGACAGATCTCCAAGTCCCTAACGCGCGATTTACGCCAATTCAATACTGACCGTATTGAAGAGGCGATTAAGCGAAATAAGGGCTCAAAAGTGTTTGCAAGGGATCTGTCTGTTGGTCAAAGCCAACTGACCAAGCTGTCGTATATATCGTAGTCATGGCTGAGACCTTGGAAGACCTAGGCACAATGCTCGATGGCCTCTGTAGAGCCTCTCAACAAGTGGGTCTAAAAATGAACATGGATAAGACGAAAATCATGTCTAATATCCGTGTCGCACCCACTCCTCTAAAGGTTGGAGACTCTACACTCGAAGTTGTTGACAATTACGTATACCTGGGACAAACAGTTCAGTTAGGTAAGTCCAACTTCGAGAAAGAGGTCAACCGTCGAATCCAACTCGGCTGGGCAGCGTTCGGGAAGCTTCGCGATATCTTCTCGTCCAAAATACCGCAGTGTCTCAAGACTAAGGTCTTTGACCAGTGTGTGTTGCCAGTGATGACATACGGAACAGAGACGTGGTCGCTTACTATGGGCCTCATAAGAAGGCTCAAGGTCACCCAAAGGGCGATGGAGCGCGCTATGCTCGGAGTTTCCCTGCGTGATCGAATCAGAAATGAGGAGATCCGTAGGAGAACTAAGGTAACCGATATAGCCCGCAGAATCGCCAAACTTAAGTGGCAGTGGGCGGGGCACATAGCTCGCAGAACAGATAGCCGTTGGGGCAGAAAAGTTCTCGAGTGGCGACCACGAACCGGAAAACGTAGTGTTGGCAGGCCTCCCACTCGGTGGACCGACGACCTGGTGAAGGTCGCGGGACGCGCATGGATGCGGGCAGCGCAGGACCGGTCGTTGTGGAAATCCTTGGGGGAGGCCTTTGTCCAGCAGTGGACGTCTTTTGGCTGAGAGAAGAAGAAGAAGAAGTATTAGCGGGACAAATTTCCTTTCTCTCTAAAAAGTAAGGCAAAACTAAGATTGGTTGTAGGGCACCCGGACGCGAGGTTTTTATTAAATCTGGTATTTTAATCAAAATTTCGGTGTTGCGGATATCAATATTGCTTATAAGGATCTTCGATAAGGTCTGTGTTCTATGGGCCGTTATTAATGCAAGAATGGTAATTAACTTTTTTGATATTTGCTCTAATGGTAAACTATCATTCGGAAACCAAGTCGCTAAGAAATCTAAAACCTGCGAAGTGTCCCAGGTAAGATTGTATTTGGGTTGTGGAGGACGCAACCTAAATATCCCTTTGAAAAAACGACTGATTCTGTCGTCCTGGCTGATGTTTTCTCCAAAAATTAACGTTAACGCAGACCTACAACTATTAAGTGTGCTATATTGTGCACCTTGATCAAATAAATCAGTAAGAAATTTTAGAATATTTAAGATGTCACTATTATAAATGTTTATATTATTTTTTAAGCAATATAGATACCATTTCTTAATATAAATATTATATTGTTTAATTGAATTTTGCGACAGTGAGGCTATCATAATCTTGATTGTAGCTTCTGGAATGTGTCTTCTCACAAGTGCCGCCCGGATAATAGCCCTGCAACCAGGGTAATCTGGTGATGCATGTTGCGAGGGCTGGAATGAGACAAAATTAAATTATCACTAGATTTAAATATAATTGGCTCAAATTGAAGAAGACTTCTAAAGACTGGGTACCACGGTTGTGTGGGCCAATAAGGAACAATCAGGATTCCTTCAGCCTTGTCACAAATTATCTTACGCAAAGTTTTAAGAATTATTGCAAAAGGAGGAAATCCATAGAAAAAAATATTGGACCAAGTTATTGTAAATGCATTTATGTGTGTTGCGTCTAGATCTCGATGCCAAGAGATATATTTTTTGCATTTTGCATTAATTCTACTCGCAAATATATCGATGTCTGGGGTTCCCCAACGATCAACTATTTCAAGAAAGGCCCAATCTGCTAGTTCCCATTCTATATTAGGATGCGTTTGTCTGGATTCCATATCCGCAATATCGTTATCAGCCGAATTAATATAAGATGCAAATACATGTATTTTTCGCAATTCACACCATTGCCATAATTCTTTTGCGACCTGAGTAAGGTGAGGGAATTGAACTCCACCCATTCGGTTGATATACGAAATAGCGGTTGTATTATCCACTCTTAAAAGAATTTGAACATCGTAACAATCCTTTGCAAATGTCTTGAGACCAATAAATGCAGCTAAAATTTCTAGATAATTTATATATTTTCCTTGTTCATCTGAACTCCAAGGACCGCTAGCGGTATCGTTATCACAAGCGGCGCCCCACCCTGAAGTTGAGGCATCCGTGAAAATTTCGAATTCAAAACAATCGTCTTTGATTTTACAGCTTGGGTCTTTAATCGCTTTTAGCCACCAAGTAAAATCCTGGTTTAATGATTTTGGCAAAGTCATGTACCTATCATAATCTCCGTGAGGATGTAAATTTAAATACTTACATCGCTCAAACTCCTTGGTATAAAGCCAGCTATATTCGATAGCAGGGCAGACGGATACAAGTAAACCCACTAGGCTAGCCAAATCTCTTATTTTACAGCGAGTTAATTTATTAAATCTTTTGAGTTCTTTTTTAATTCGCTCAATTTTATCTAAAGGTAAACTTAATTCAAAATTTATTGAATCGATTGTAAATCCCAGAAATTTACTTGAAGTGCTAGGTTCAAGAATACTTTTTTCTTTATTTACAATAAAGCCTAGTGATGATATAAGTTTTATAGTTTTAGAAACATTTTCTACACATGAATTATATGAACGTGCAATTAAAAGCAAATCGTCTAAATAAATGGTTGAAATGTACCCACATTGTCTAAGGAGTTTGACAATGGGTTTCATAATTTTTGTAAAAACTAATGGTGCGGTATTAAGGCCAAATGGTAAAACGTTAAACTCGTATAATTGATTATTCAATGAGAAACGTAAGTATTTCCTGGAATTAGGATGGATTAAAAAAAAATAGGCATCTTTTATATCAACGGTGCTCATAAAACAATCTTTTGAAATAAGTTTTAGAGCAGTACGTAAATCTTCTAGTTTGAAGTGAGAAGTAATTACGAATTTATTCAGCTCCTTAAGATTTAATATAAATCTCTTTTTACACGACTGACCAAAAAAGGAGTGTTATGTTTTCAGGGTTCATGTATGTATGTAAGTATGTATGTATGTAAGTTTCTTTATTCCACCATAAGTCCTGAACGGCTTAACAGATTTTGATGTGAGAGGTATGTCACTCGGGGGAATGCAAGGAATCTAACAGATTCCTTGCATTCCCCCGAGTGACATAGGCTATGTAAGTTGTCAGTCGTGTTTTTTATTTTTTAATAATAAGCTTGTTACCGTTTGGTTTTGATATGAGAAATACTTTCGAAATAAATTGACCTTCACAAGGTTCACATGCGGATATTGCACCTATGGATAACAGGTTATGAATAGCCTCTGAAAAATATTTTTGTTCAGCGCTAGAAGGCAAAGTTGTTCGACGGTGAGACATAGCCTGCACCGGTACTTGCGCAAAAGGTAATTCATATCCTTTTATCCAAGAAATAACAGTCGGGTCATTTGTTAAAAGTGACCATTGATAATAAAAATCGGAAAGTCTGCCAGCATATTTTACCATGCTTAACGACGGCTGTGCCTCGACGCTCCCTGCGATGTCCTCGGCGAGCTGCCGCACTGCTGCCTCGTCCGACGGTCCAACGACAACGTGGTCTCCTGGTTCCTCTGCGGTGTCGACGGCGCCGTCCCCCGACGATTCGGGGGAGCTTTCCAGTTTTTTGAACCAGTGTTAGCCGCCTTTTTTACTGGTTGCTTTACAGGAGCTGGTTTTAACTCAGCGCTAGATTTATTTATAGCCTTAGCAGCCTTCAAGGTTTCCGTTAAGTCACTTCCGAATAAAAACTTATCTATTTTTGTACTTTCTATCTGTTCTTTCATATCCTTTCTTAGTGTACTTAAGGGGGGTTAGGCGGTCAGCGAAAATTCATATGAAGCGGCTTAGGGGGGACGTCCCGGTTGTGCGCCATTCACATTTTTATCAAAAAGTTAATAGAAATGTTTAGTTTTTCAAAAATTTAAATCAGTCACGAAATCGAAAAGGTAAAATACCTTTGTGTTGGTAATTTTAAAACATTTTTTATTATAAAACACGGATGTTATCTGTATTCATATGAAATTTTAGAGGTAACTTCAGGATTTTTTTCTATCGAGCAAAATTTTTCCCATCGTGTTTTGGAAACAGTCCTCCCTTTAAACATACGTTCTACAAAACATTTCAGAAATTTCAGGGCGAAAACTCTTCAATTCTTTAAACAGCAGCTTATAGAAAACAGCCAATATTGCCGTTTGCCCTTAATATGAAGTTCTTTCTGGTAACTGAATCATTATGTTGACAATCGCACATCAGCCGACCAACATCCATGAGGGTCTTAAGCATGTCTGGGTCATTATCCCTTATTAATCAACTGTGTGATTACTTGGCCTAGTCCAGAAATAGCACTCGCTAATTGTTTTTGTTTATACTCCATTGCCTTTATTCTCTTTGAAACCGGTAAAGATATCGCACCCTTGATTTCGGGATTAATAGCTGGTGCATCAATAAGGGTGCAATTGCTTGGAATCAGATATTTTTCTAAGAATTCTTTTCGGGTTTCTTTTGATAACCCTTGGGTTGCGATGTGCTCGAACCGAACGGCAAGATCTTTTTGAATATTTTTCACGTATGTATTAACAACCGTAGGATCGTCCCCGAGTATTTCCAAAATAGAGCTATCCAGCTCTATAAGGTTTTCGTCCAATACTTCTGTATCGGCTATAGGGATAGGCATGGAGGTAGATGGCAATAACTCGGATTCGGCGACAACATTTCCCGTATTCAAATTGTGCATGTCAACGGCCACTTGAACAGTTCCGGTATTGTCACCACCTGTAAATGTGAAAATATTTTTATAAATATCACATTTACAAAAAATTTCGGATCAATACCCATTTAGATGGGTAGATCTCTCTTAAATTGTTAAGTGCAATTACTATTTTATAGTTAGGTATAACTCTAAGGTATTGTTATACCGCAAACCCAGCAACGCACATTTCATACAAAATGGGGAGCATTACTTTAGACCGGGTAGGTATAACTCTGATATATTGTTATACCGCAAACCCTGTAACGCATAGCTTTCAACAGCGAAAAAATTCACTGTAAACGTGTAGGTATAACTCTTTGGTTTGTTATACCGCAAACACTAGGTAAAAGCTATTTTTGTGCACTGGCGTACAAAAAGAAAATATATATATATAACGTACCTTCTAGGTTTTCCGGTGACTGCATGCGGCTCCGATCAGGTGATCCGGTTGATCCCGGTGAGGACGAGCGCGAGCGGGAGTACGATGACGACGACGATGAACTTTGAAATACCAGACGTCGTTTGCGAACTTTTTTCTCTAAATATTTCACTTTTTTAATTAATTTATTTAAACAACTAATACCAGTATTACCACGTTTACGTGACGACATATTTTAAATTTATGAAATAGAGAACACGACCGACTGTGGCAAAGCACTAAATGTGAAATGAGGAAAAAATGGCAGGTGGACAGCCAAGTAACCGGCGTGTCCTACCCACATTTTGTTTTACATTTTTTATTTGTCAATCTCAAATATTCAAGGCTGTGGCGGCAGGATATGTGTTACTACATGTGTATATCATACTAACCATAATGCTAATCTCGAGGACGAAATACGAGCATAATCATTAATATTGGAATTCAAGTTACAAAAAAAAAAAAATTGTACTCGTACCACCTTTTTTGACATTTTTTTTTAGTTTACATTAAACTGAGTTTCTCTTGCGCTAACTCAATCTTTAATAATATAATAAACTTTGTCTAGTCTAACGAAGAACAACTCAATACCCAGAAGATTACTCAGAATTGAACGAGTGTTGAAAACGTCACGAAAAAAATATATTATAAAACAAAATAAGCATTGTTAAAAGCGGTGCGGAAATATTATTATAAAATATATGATTTCCTGTTATTTCATGTTTTGCTTGACCTATTTTTATCCGGAAAGTGTATATATTTTAAATATTATTTTTTTAATAATGCAATTTTGTACGCCTGTAGGTGGAAAATAGAAAAAGTACGTAGTAAAATTTAATTTCTCTCTTTCTCTCTTTAGTCGTATTTCCTCATGACTGAGAGTCGTGGTCATTGTATGTAATGAACACACACAACGACTCTCTTGGCAATTTTTTATGGAGTGGTTTGCCATTGCCTTCTCCATTTCACACACTAGCTGATAATCATCAACCAGAGTGCAGGTTTCCTCACGATGTTTTCCTTCACCGGAATCAAGTGGTGGTCGATGAAAACTAACATGAGTCAGATTGAAAAATTTAATTTATGACACCTGTAATGTAACCTGTTTTCACAAATAATGATAATTTTATTTTGATTTGTTTCGGAACAACGGTTTACTTTCAACGCATTTTTTTTGCAATTATGCGGTATCTATCATGTTCTATATCTGTGCAAGTATAGTTGCAGCAGAAAAAGAAAGTGTTCGAGCACTCGCTTAAACATTCACAGTATCCAGATCGTAAAAGTGCACAGTCCTGTAGTTAACGAGAACGGTTCAACTTGATGGTTACTTAGTGCACTTGCACTCCGATTACAATGTCTATTTGCATAAGATTTTACTGTGATTTGCATAAAAATAAATTAGGAAAGTTGCTGAGACGCCGCCAGTCTCCTGGGTATACTTAGGAGGAGTTATGATATGCGGGATAATACAATTTTAGTATGATTTCTGGTGTTGCAATCGTCTATAGACTGAGGTGACCGCTTTTCTTCGCATTTGCCTACTCAATAGTATAAAAAATCCTAACTCGAAAATTGTAGGGAATTTGTTTGTTAGTAAACTCTTTATTGCACATACACAGTAACACAAAAAAAATACAAAAGATAGTGAAACAAAAAGAGAGGCGTACAATGGCGGGCTTATCGAAAAAAGGGATTTCTTCCAGTCAACCAAGTGTTTGAAAGGAATATTTGAATGAAATAAGAGGAATTTATAAAATAATATGATATGAATTTTATAAATGAAGAGCTTCAACGTTGCATAATCAAGGTATCTCCAACGGCAACCGTCTTGAATAAAGAATCGTACGAGCCCACAGATCACCTCGTCACTTGCTTTATTTAGAAGGTGCCCGTAACGCTGATTGGAGCACACCCCACGGACCTATTGACCCTGTCTCATTTACATACAAGTTTCATACAAGTATTTGCTAACTTACGTTCTGCATTTTTGCGATGTCCATTGGAATTTTCTTTTTACGCGAGTGTTTTGAATATCATATTCAAAACACTCGCGTAAAAAGAAAGAAATGAGTATAATATATCCAGCCTTTGTCCAGCAGTGGACGTCTTTCGGCTGAGAGAGAGTATAATATATACGACTATAAACGGAGCGTAGACTCTTATTTTGCCACTATCTGACATAAGCCACATTGGACCTTGACTGAAGATCCTTAGCTCATTCACTCACACTCAAACGAACCTTATTTCCATTATTTTTTAATTTATTTATTCAACACAACACAACAGTACAATGTTTCTCTCTCTCTCTCTCAGCCGAAAAACGTCCAATGCTGGACAAAGGCCTCCCCCAAGGATTTCCACAACGACCGGCCCTGCGCTGCCCGCATCCATGCGCATCCCGTACAATGTTTATTTGCAATTAATATAATCTCTTCTGACATTTTCCGTCAAAATTATATTTTATTTATTTATTTAAACTTTATTGTACACACATGCAAAAGTACAGAACAAAAGGTGGACTTAATGCTAAAAGCATTGTCTGACAGTCAAACCTTAGGGTTGAGCTGAGAGTTCATGTGGGTGTAAACAAATTTTATTAATTAAATATTATTATTTTATTTTATTAATTTTATTTTTCATTTTGCTGTTTTAGTACACCTGTTTTTGTTAGCATCACAATGATTGACATATATAATTTCGGAAATCAACCCACCATAGGCGGAGAAATCGGCGACCATACATAAAAAAAAACATACATACATCGAAACATATAACCTCCTCCTTTTTTGGGAAGTCGGTTGAAAATACAGCAGACATTTCTAATTGTGTTATATTATTCCGATTTCTGTTAATTATATCAAGGTATATACTAGTTATTGGCCTGTGGTGTGGCCCTAGAATAGCACCAACCCATCTCTTCCCGTGGGTGTCGTAAGAGGCGACTAAGGGATTAAAAACACCGGAGGATGGGCAGCAGCATCTTTCCGCGTACTATGACATCACACTGCGATCGCCAACCCGCCTGCCAAGCGTGGCGATTACGGCAAAACCCCCCACGGATAAAATCCTTGGGGGAGGCCTTTGTCCAGCAGTGGACGTCTTTAGGCTGAGAGAGAGATATACTAGTTGCGTCCCAAGGCTGTGCCTCCGAAACGTAAAATTTTAGTAAAAAGAGGGATTTATGTGTAAGATTTTTATCCTAGGTTTACTCCACATAATAATATGCTCTTATCATATGAATAATGCTAGAATGCCTTAGTCATATCCATTTACATTCCCTTATAGTTAAGAGCTCGTGTCAGTATAAATAATTACTTTAATTTGCAAGCAATTTGAGGTATCTAAATTTGACCCTTTCGCCCTATTAAAATGAAATGTGAACTTGTGGTGTAAACGATAGTAGTGTTACGCATTTAATTTGAATTAATTGTTTACATTTAGGCTCTTCCGCCCGAAATGGTTTGAGAGAAATTATGGAGGTTGACATTGTGTATTATTGTTGCTTATTCAAAGATTCGATATCTATTCTATCTATTCATTATGACGTAGAATGAAAAATACACACCTACTTTCTTGGCATTGTTAATGAAGTGACTATTGCCTTCTCCATTCACGTGAAATCATTAAGTACAGCGGTTTCCTCATGATATTTTTTTTTATTGGAAGCTTGTCGTAGTCGATGAAACCTACCATACATCTATACAAATTCATCTATAGAATTTGCCTCTCGGACCAAACCAAGTGGCTTCAAAAAAAATGTAGACATGATTTGCATCCTGTCGATCCAACAAATAGCTGCAGCATCCGCCATATTTCAGAGCACAATCTTATGAAATTCCCCCCGAGGTGTTCACAATCCTCTCCTCCCAAATGGGATGTTTCATAAATTTCTCCACTGAAATATCGCATAATTCCGACGTTATGAAATCGCTTGATGTACGCCTTGCGCGGTGGCTGGGGATAACATACGAAATAGACAAGATACTAATGAATTTGACTTACTATGTAAAAATATTGAATTTAAAATGAAGTGTTATTAAACGGTTAGATCAACCATTAAGAGTATTTCCAACTTTTTGTCAGTCAATACCGAGTATTGGGTTATTATTTGTTGTCAGCAGAAGTGGAAACTTTTAAAATGTTTTATCCAATTTCCTCGAAAACTGACCATTGTTTGCAAAGCATTGTTTCATTCGTAATTTGATAGAAATTGACGATTTGCTAAAAAAAATAAAAAATAATTAAATACTAATATAAAATTTGAGTTACAGAGACCATGGTGCCATCGGATAACCCGTGTCGAAACATCCAGAAAAAAGATAGTTAACTTTTAGTTGTTTCCCATGTTACTCGCATCTATTCAAAGAAATTTGAATATATCATCTATCTGTATGTCTGTCTGCGCCAGATCTCGGAACACAATGCGTGCCCTCAGTACTACTCAATCACACGAGTTCGTGCGGCGTGATATGTGACCCTTTTTATCGCTCCATATTAAAAAAAGTGATGTACATCTTCACCTTCTCTCTCGAAAGAATATGACATATAATATTTTATCAGAAATGTGCCCAGAATATCATGCCGTAAACCAAACAAAGAAAAGGTCACCAACATTTTTTTATACCGGTCATATCATAACCCTCCATTTGCGTCGCCGAGTAAAAATATCTGCAATTGCTTACACTCCGCTATCAGTATTGGCAAAGAGAACGCATTAATTTGATAAAAGTAGACAGTAATGCAAGCGGCGCTCTGAGTGCATTCCCTTGTACCTCGGGAACTCATCAGCGATGCTATAAAATGTTCCGGTTAATGAAGTTTTGATACACTGAGGCATTATATTTGAGTTATTTAATTATTTAACTACTTGTTATAATGGTCTTGCTTTAGTTGCACTGTCAACCTACCTACATAATGGTGTCGTGTAGGAGATATAAAATGCTTGATCGGACGTGGTCTAAAAATAATTTAAATATGTAATTTTCTTTTATATGTCAAATGCAACATGTTACTCGATCACAAACATAACATGCTTTATTATATTTATATTTGTTTCTTATATTTTATTTTATTTTTGACTGCACACAATCTAGTGTATGTATAGAGTTATTAAATAGCCCCTCTGGCATGTTAGGCGTCCAAGACTGTTTCATGAGTTTCTTTCGGCATTTTTTCTCAGCAGTGGTCGTTCCGAAATGCTAGTAGTTTGTAGCTTTGAGACATTATATATTATGATTGAATAATTAGTTTGTTTAGTTAAAAAAAATTGACTTTGACAACAACAAAGTAATAGCAACTAGCCATTAAGCTCAGAGAGCCATTATCAATATTTTTTATTAATACAATTTTATAAAAATAAAAAGTGTTCTAAGTGGAATAGCAAGGACATATTCGATCGAGGCTATTTAAATGTGCTCTGAAAGAAATACATCTTCTTACGTGACATCTCATCCTAACTAATATTATAAATGCGAAAGTGAGTTTGTTTGTTGGTTTGTTTGTTTGTTTATTTGTTTGTTACCTCTTCATGGTTTATCTACTGAACCAATCTTCCTGAAATTTCGCATACACATAGCTGGAAGTACGGAGAAGGACATAGGGTACCTTTCATCCCGGGAAAAAGCACTGTTCCCGTGGGAAATTCACGCGAGCGAAGCCGTGGGCGAAAGCCAGTAAACCATAAAACGTAGCAAAAGATGTAATGTTGGTCATACTTTGTAAACTTGTGAATTGCAGTCGTAAAATATTCGAGATTAAAATTTCAATCAGTGCTGGCCAGTTTGAAAGTTTGATAATAATCCAGTTAGTCCAGAACATCTAAAATCTAGAAGTCCAGAACAGAATAAAAAAAATAAGTTTTACTGTAACTGAATCTTGCTAGTTAAACTTGATCCAAATTTGAGATGAAAAGTAAACCAATTTGGCATATTGAAATACGCAAACATACATTGTTAGTTTTAAAACGGGATTAAAATTTTCAATAAATATTTTATTTAAACAATCAACAAAAAACAAACCGCTGAATACTAGTTTTTAACCTAAAACGCTTGGAATTTGATATTAAAATACCGACGCTATTGTTTTTCATAAAAACCTTTAATGGTAATGAATAAAATCCAATTATTTAAATTTGGCCGAAGCCTGCGTACTGAATTTCGGATTAACCCGCAGGTCAGAAGATTTAGACAAAGGGCTAATAGATTTTCAATTCATCATACGATGATCAGACTGTATAAGGTACATGATACAAGTAATTTTATTTGATATAAGGCTCAGGCAAGGTTTTTTTTCATAGATTTACAAGAGCCCGATCTCAAAGTTTTTGTAGTCGGTTAAATAAAAATACAAATTCTTGGTAGGATTGATGCGAAATTAATTTATTATATTATTGTTTTATATAAAAACTTGCACAGTAAAAGACTTTTTGTTATGTAGAGTTGCTCTGCTGAATCGGCGTAGAAGTTGGCAACCAACGCTACGAACGCTACGGGTTTCGTAGCCATCGTAGGCATGTCTACGAGCACGTAGACAAGCCTACGATGTGCTACGAAACTTTTTTCATGTGATGGCTGTTCGAAGCAAATTTTATGAAACAATTATACAATAGCTTCTGCGTTTCATGTTATTTTATGTAAAAATATTAATGTGCATTAAGTATGCTACTTAGAACTATGTTATAAATTAAAGAATATCTTTGTTTGAGAATGTTATAATCAGTATGCAAATAAATTCATACATCAAAACAAATCTGTATATCCTGTTTAAAAAGGATACTTAATTAACATGAACCCCGGGGCTCTGCTCTCGTATGAATTTAGAGATAAAAAGCCCCATATATGTACGTATATATAATGCCAGGCATTATCGTCTTATACCAAAATTTATCTAAATCTGACCATATATATAACAAATATCTACAAATACATCCAAACTTTCACACATTTAAAAAAAATAGAAATATTTCACAATTGCAGAGGTATTGAAATTCGAAGACATCTCAATTCATAACCTCCATATTGAGTCCAAATCCCAAGACAAAGTCGGGGCACTCTGGCAGCGTTATAATAAACCTAATTTGTCCATAAAAGTACCTTTCAGGCCATTAGCTCCAAAAATACGACGCCAAATTCCCTCCTTTAGTGTTTTCGCGAAGGGATATAAAATTTCATAGGCACTAGTCTCCATTTGTGGGCTTTTGAAAACGTTATTGGGAATCTTTAGTTCAGTTAGAACTGCAGATGAAAACTGGCTAAATGGTTTTGTTAGTGTACATTGAATGCCTTTGTCTTTTGCGTCGTATCTGGTGTTTTTAAACTCTTATTTATTAGGATGCTTTATTTAAATGCATTTGCCACTAAGAACTTTTATTAAACAGTATTTCAAATTGTTACTCGATATTTAATTTTGTGACTTTCTTGAATATAATTTTGTTATATTGCATGTAGTTTCATTTATCGAGACCACAGAATTGTAATAAAAGAAAGGTATAAGCGTGTGGTCTATTTTCCATAATGATTTATCTCTAATTGTGAATCAAACCATAGAGCAACACGGACTCCTCCGCGCGTAGAAGTCCTTGTTGCTCGAAGGAATCAAACCAAATATATTCGGGATAATGTCTGAGACAGCGTAGTGCCTCGCTGTGTGCTCATTATTGTGCATTTAGTGAACTGCAGTCATGTTTGAGTTCAGGCCACTTGAAATATTGAAAGGATTGTATTTGTTTGCAGTTGAGACGTATGAAATGATGCAATTCAAAACTTACAGCCTAACCTTCGCACGACACGGTCTTGGAAATTAAATTTCCATTATTGGCTTTTTACCTATAGCAGATTTAAATAATAAGATTCTACATAATTTTAGTCCTCCGTGTTAAAAAGTAATAATTAAGAATTGTTATACCAAAGATAAATTATATAAACGTAAGTTTAAAGTTTACGTCGAAAGTTTAAACGTTACGTTACGTTAGTCAAGGCACAAAAGTTTAAAATCTCTAGTCTCGTCAAATTTTAGTGACTAAATATAAAAATAATCTATGGGTTACTAATAGCTAACCAAATTTCGCGTGTAAAGAAGTGGGTCACATAAACATGTCGGAGAGGGAGGCTCATCCACGGAATTGAAAAGCTGGCGCAATTCGGAACAAAACTATTTCGTTGCAACAACAATGGTTTTGTTAATGCTGCATTATTCGAGTGCGGCCGGCGACATGTGGCCTCTTTTCAAGAGGAGGCGTATTGCTTAAACTATATTGGTAACTCTTGCCCTCGACTTCGCTCGACTGAATTTAGATCTTCACTTATTTCACCCCCTTAGGAGTGGAATTTCCAAAATTCCACCATGAAAACATTTTACGTACCAATCAGTAAGCGTCTAATCCTACTAATATTATAAATGCGAAAGTTTGGATGTGAGTTTGTAAGGATGTTTGTTACTCAATCACGCAAAATCTACTGGACGGATTTCGATGACATTTGGTATACGGGTAGAAAAATACCGGGAATAGCACAGGGTACTTTTTATCCTGAAATTCCCATGGAGCGAACCCCGGGGCGCGCCTAGTTTTATATATTTTCTCTGTATAAAGCACCCTTGGAAAGAAGTACGTGGTAGTACTGGCCACTGTCTATTATTAACGTAGAGTCTTCTTAGATTTTACTAACTTAATTTATGAAGTCCTCCGTGTGAACTCAGTTTACTGAGTTCATATTGGATGATGTTATGTTTGTAGTATTATACGCACCAGGCTGAGATCAGCGTGGTACACATTTAACATTCTTACACATGAAAATAAAAAGCACAATGTTTTGCTCTTAACTGCGCGTTATTTTCATAATAAATTTTAATCGCATTTTATGTACTTTCCGGTATCGGATCCAGTAGGTCCTAAAATATGCCGGATCGGTGTAATTACTGGGTCCGCTGGACCAAGAAATCTTATTTTACGATACAAAAAATTGAAATTTATTTTGGCTATACCAAAAATTTAATTTATTAAAATCCAGTACCGCTACATGCAAGCCCCAACGCCCCATAGCCGCAAGCGTATGTCAGAATTGTTTAAACAATCGCCGCAACTGCAGCCACCTGGCCGCTTTATGACGGTCGTTACATGGCGGCCGTTTGAGCAACTTTTAAAAGTTACTTTATTTATTAATCCTCGGTGTGCACAACTTTTTCAATTGTGGAGTACCGCTTTTTATTTGAGAACATGGGTTTGAAAAAGTGTGCAATTGGATAGCTCTTTCTATGTTTAATTGGGTTTGCCAAGTCTATATATGGTTTTTATAATGACTACCGAAGGGCTACTAGAGCCCTATATCATCATCTTTCAGTCTCACCACCACCACCGCATATAACTTACAAGATCTAGAATACAAATGTAACTTAAACAATTAATTTTATGTATAGCTGTTGAGACCACATAAACTCCTTGCAATTCACTCAGTTGTCCACACTCTCCATTACCTCGTTAGCACTAACACAAAATGGCGGCTGGCGGGGGTCCAAGCACGCCCGTTCACTTGAGAAATTAATTAACGCTGCAGTTTTAATATTAAAATACAACCAGCACTGGTTCTTAAAAAAACAAGACTCGTGACGTCAGAGACGGTTGCGGAGTGAATGGGAACGGACAGATTTGCATTTTACTAAGTTAAAACAAACTGGGAAGAGATGCAATTTGTAAAAAATGTTTGTCCAAAGCAGCACGAAGTACCTAAGTTGTACTAACTGAGGGATTTCATGTTTTTATAAGTGTAGTTTTAAAAAATTGTCTACGTGAAAAGTTGTTCAAAGTGTAAAAATAAAAAGAAAAGCGCAGAACCAATGGTTAATTGTGGTGGCCCATAGTTATTTCGCCTGAAGCTATACACAACACATAACAACAAGTGGCTGAAAGATATCGAAAATTGTACGCATATATATATATAAAAACATGTAAACCAATCAGTTAATTTTGACGGGTATAGGAGCGATTGACATCACGAAGGATTGGCACCGCGATGTGAAACAGCCAGCTTTTTGTAACGTAAAGCAAACATTTTTAAATTAGCATTTGAAGAAGTACAGCAAAGAAACAATGCTTAGGCAATAGAAATATGAAACCGATAAATGGAGCTCGTTTGTTCACATTTCATTTTAATGTAGAAAATTCTTGCCAGTGTTGCCATTCCTCTCTGTCTTTAGCTACTACTTCTTTTACAACACGCGGTACAATTCTCCCTTTTTATTATCGACCGAGCGAGCGCAGCGAGCGAAGCGTCTCAGTTTCCACTAGCCGAAAATTCTTTTGTCTGTCCGGATGTTATCGCCTACAGGTCGCATTTCTGAACCGATTCTTATGAAATTTTGTGAGCAGGTTCGGTAATTTTATAGAATTTTTTAGTCCAGCCAGTTTTTCGAAATTTTATAAAATGGCGATAATATATAAAAAAAAAAATTTATATCTCAGCTATTTAAAAAAAAAATCAAAAATATCATTAGACATTTTTGTTATCCTTATTCAGACGCAACTTTTTTGTATAAACAACATAGTGAAATTCAATAAAACCGCTATAAATCCATATATTAAATTCTTATACGATAGTTCACAAAAAAATCAATAGATGGCGCAGCAAAGCTTTTAATACTCGCAAATTCATTTAAGAGTGACTTGATTTATTGATTAAAATGAGATTGTTTGAATTACGTGTATTTTTATTTTTAACTGAGTGCGTTTGACCTCTATCTTGCCTGATGAGAAGCATAGATGAGATTTAGGGTGGTACACGCAAACTGAAAAAAAAACTCAAGTATTTATTTGGTTAATGGTATTGTATTGTGGATTGCTTTGCTTGGTGGAATTATCTTGAACACTTGAAATAAATCTGATATCAAAAAACTTCATTGTATGATTAGAATCCTATTGAAAAAAAGTAATATATACGTAGGTATATGTAAATAATAGATTCGATTTCAAATTGAACTATCTTTTTTGAACTTTAATTTTGTTGCGCAAATTACATAAATATACATATAACCAATAGGTCAAACCATGCATTTCTGACGACTGATGACCTCCGTGGCCTAACGGTCATCACGCCAGCCAGACGGCCACACCAGCCGGGTTCGATCCCCGGTCGGGTCAAGATGGAAAATAATCTTTTTCAGATTGACGTGGGTTTTGGATACTTATCTATACATATGTTTGTAATATATTGGGTAAAACTAAACGCAGGCGTTTCGCATTGCTGCCGCCAGAGGGCGTTCGGGGTTTTCACACTGCTAGCGTGGATGGCGTCGCGTGTGGTCGTCCGCCATTGCATTGTCCAGGGCGATATCGGTTTGATTTTAATACGCGGAGCGGTCTCGCGTCTTTTGCTTGTTGTTTAGTTTGAGTGATAATTGTGAATTTCCTGTTTGTTAAATAACTATTGAATTTGTGTTTGTGAAAAACTCTGTTATTGTGACTTTTTCTTGTGAGAGGTGAAACGTGGCTGGCTGTTCACATCTGGCTGTTCCCGAGGGAAACTACGGGAAGAAATCTATTTAGTTGTTATGGGGAATTGAGATCTCAAGGGTTAGGTAGGGTGATTAGGAATTCCCCCTTCCCGAAGACACTCAAGTTTGGATCCGAAGAGAAAGAAGATTTAATTTGGTAAGTGTTCAATTGTAGTTAATTTATAGGTTAGGTTATCATATAGGGCCCTGTAGCTCCCTTCATAAGCTACGGTGGTAGCAGACTGCGTATAGCTTAAGTTAGATTCTAGTCGGACAAGCGTGGTGTCGCGTGGAGATTTTTTCCCGGTACTTAATTTTACCGGTAGATTTTTTCCCGGTAAAGTTCCGGTACAGAATTCTTCCCGCCGCTTCGTTTGTCCGGATTCTCTCTGCCACATTTTCTGGCAGCAGAGCGTAGTTGCTCTGCACATTTTCTGGTAGCAGAGCGTAGTTTATCTACCCTCTATTTGTTCGTTTGTAAAAAATAATTAATTGTTTGTAAAAATTATTAGATTTTTCTTAGTTTGTTTGTATAAGAATATTTGTAACCTTTTTTGTATTTGTTTGCGGTTTGTACCGTGCGTTCCGGGTTTGTGCCATTCTCATACCTACCGCGGTTCTTCGTGTAGTTGCTTGATTTTGTTGTTTTTTATTTACCTTTTGTTATTTTTTGTTTGTGACTTGACGCGATGGCGAAGGCCTCCAATGCTAGGGCGACACTCGCCAACGAATTGAGATGGTTTGTGACGGCCGGAGGACTCCTGTCCCGGAAGGACAGGGAGGGCGCCATACTGCTAAGAGCGGATCACCTCCACTCACGATTGATTAGCGCGGAAGCGGCCATGGCGGCGCTTACCGAAGCCGATCTTACCCCGGAGGCCTACGCAGGTCACATGGCGGACATGGACCAGATCCTGAGTCTGCACGATGATATCGCGGAGGCGGTGACCGCAATAAGGGCGAGACAGGCTGGCGGACCAGCCCCTCGCACACCTGTTAGACAGGAAGGACCAGCGGTTACTGGTCGGCTCCCCACCCTTCAGCTGTCCCACTTTGGGGGTAGGATGGAGGAGTGGGTAGCATATAAAAATATGTTTGAGTCCCTGGTCGTAGCACGACAGGATTTGTCGAAGGCCCAGAAGATGGCCTACCTCCTCTCCACTCTTGAGGATGAAGCGCGGTCGCTCATCCAGCACCTCCGGGTGGAGGACGACCAGTACGATACGGCTTGGGAGTTATTGAACTCCCGCTACCAAAACTTACGTTTGTTAGCGGATGCGCACGCCGCACAGTTGATGGCCCTGCCCAAGGTGGCCAACAGGGCACAGTTGCGCCTGCAGTTGCTCACGCCCGTTACAGTGGCCTGTAACGCGCTCCGCACACTGGGGCTGCCGGTGGACCAATGGTCCTTTTTGCTGGTGCACATTGTATTGGGCAAATTACCCAATGACATCCGCTCGCGATTTGAGCGCGAGAATGCGGAACGGGATAGCACCACCCTACCAACATTCACTGACTTGGTGAAGTTTTTGGAGTTTGAGGCACGGGCGGCTGAGAATACCATGACGGACTCAGCGCCATCCAGAGCGCCTGAACGTAGGCCCCAACAGGGACGGCAACCGCCACCGCGTGGAGCTGGTGTGCGGGTTGCGCACACGGCAGCAGTCGCGAGGGACGCGGACTGCCTGCAATGTGGCCGGATGGGCCACAGCCTGCTACAATGCAGGGACTGGCAGAGACTGCCAGTACAAGATAGGCGCCGCATGGCAAAGCGGCATGAACTTTGCTTTTATTGTTTGGGCGGTCACTATGCACGTGACTGTCCCAGTGCCATACCATGCAGTGCATGCCGTGGGCGGCACCACGCGATGCTTTGCATGAACCGCAACGGGGATGGCACCCGGATGTTGAGGCAGGGGTCCCCTATGGGCGGGGGCGCTCCTGCGCGAAGCCCTCCACCACCGGACGGAGGACGCGGCTTCGCTCGTCGCACCCCCCTCGGGAGGGGGTCGCGTACCTGCGCGGGTCTTGGCGGACCGGGACCACGCGCCCCAAGGTCATGGCCAGTATGTAGCTGGCCAGGCCCCGGATAGGGCCCCCATGGGCGGGGGCCCTAGATCGGACGTGAGAGTGGGGACACCCCCTCCACGCGGGTTACCAATACCCAACACATGCAGCCGCAGCGGTTTTCTCCGCCGCTGCACGAGTACCCACGGCTGGAGTACCACCCGCCGTACCATATGTATGGCCGGGCCGCGGGTTCTGCCCCCTCAGATGGGGATGTGCACTCGCCCGCCATATTATCCGGGTCAGTGGCGCGCCCCTGGTTTGGAGAGAGTGGGGAGCCCGTAACTAGCTTGCTCCCTTGCTGGGACAGAGCCGCGGACGGTTCTGCTCCCTACCGCGGTGGTCCGCGTATGGGGTCGTAGGGGGAAGCCATTAATTTGAGAGCTCTGTTGGACTCAGGGGCTCAAAGCAGTTTGGTTACCACTCGAGTGGCACACCAGTTAGGTTTAGTCGTGGAAGACTCGCCTGTGCCACTTCTTGGAGTTGGTGGCATACAAGTGAAGTGTCTGACGGGCCAGACACTTGTCACCTTTTCTTCGCTGAAGTCCTCCACAATGAGGATCACGACTTCGGCTATGGTAATGGATACCATTGCGGGTTGGCACCCCTCGACAGACATACCGCCGGGTGTGTTGTCTTTGGTTTCGGGTCTGGATTTGGCCGACCCCTTTGTCTTTCATCCCGGCCCAGTGGACTTGCTCCTGGGCTCGGACGTATTGGGTTGGATTTTGTTGGGTACACAGAAGGCTCTGGGTTCGTCTTCACTGATGGCAGTGTCTACTATCTTTGGTTTTGCCCTGATGGGCCCTGTGTTTGATAATGGCACCGCGGAGGAGCCACCGGTTGTCGCATCTGCGTCCTTGGCCAAGACCATGCAAAGGTTTTGGGAGGTGGAGGAGCCACCTATGAGTTCCAGGATGGATCCGGAACACGCTGAGTGCGAAGCCCTTTTTCGATCGACCACGGAGAGGTTGCCCTCCGGTCGGTTTGTAACTAGGTTACCCTTTGTTGCCTCTCGTCCTAGCCTAGGGCAAAGTAGGGCGCTTGCGGAGAAACGACTGCTGTCCATGGAGCGACGTATGCAGCGTGACCACGTACTTCGCGATAAATATATTGAATTTATGCGCGAGTACGAGGATTTGGGTCACATGTCTCCGGCTCGAGTTGATTGGAGCTCAACTGAGCATTATTTTTTGCCCCACCACGCGGTGGTGAAGGCCTCAACGGGCAAGTTGCGGACTGTCTTCGATGGGTCCGCACCCACTTCGAACGGGGTTTCGTTGAATCTGTGTTTGCATTCGGGTCCCAAATTGCATAGGGACATAATTGACATCATCTTGAACTTTAGAAGACATCAAGTGGTTTTTGGCGCGGACATCCGGATGATGTTCCGCCAGACAGTCATACATCCTGAGGACAGGCGATTCCAGTTGATGCTCTGGCGTGAGCGCCCTGAGGATCCTGTGACGGTGTATGAACTCAATACAAACACCTATGGTTTGAAATCTAGTCCCTATATCGCCATCAGATCATTGCTTGAATTGGCAGAGCGGGAACGGATCCGCTTTCCCCGTGGGGCTTCCGTGCTGTCACGTGACTTGTATGTTGATGACGTGTGCACCGGAGCCCAAAGTATTGAGGAGGCCCTCCTACTGCGGGATGAATTGATTGAAATATTGAAGACAGGTGGCTACGAGCTACGTAAGTGGTTGTCTAATGAGCCTAAAGTTCTAGAAGGGATCCCGGAGGATCACCAACAGAACCCTCACCTGTTTGAGGATGTGGATGATCCCAACAGGATAGCGGTGCTGGGCATGCAGTACCAGCCGCTAACCGATATTTTTACATTCCAAGTGGACTTGGAAATACCAAAGGTCTGGACTAAGAGAACGGTGTTGTCCGTAATAGCCCGTATGTTTGATCCAAGCGGTTGGATCAGTCCAGTGATATTCTCTGCAAAGTGTCTTCTTCAGAGACTTTGGACTTTGGGCGTCTCGTGGGACGAGCCGCTGTTTGGCTCTCCATTGGATGATTGGCTCGAGTTGTTTTCATCGATTAAGGAAGTCAATCGGATTGCCTTGCCTCGTCGAATATTGCCCCCGGGAAATATCGAGCCAGCCTGCATGGCTTTTGTGACGCGTCGGAGCGAGGCTACGCCGCGTCAGTCTATATGCGGACAGTTGACGCCGATGGCCGGGTCAATGTCTCGCTTTTGTTAGGGAAGAGCAAGGTCGCCCCCATCAGGACTAGGCTGACTATTCCCAAGCTTGAGTTGAGTGGAGCTCACCTTCTCTCTAAATTGTTGCATCACGTTGCATGTGAGCTGGCGGCCACGGTCGAGATACGGGACATCTTCGCCTGGTCGGATAGCCAGGTCGCGCTTGCATGGTTGCGCGCGGCTCCACATACCTTGGAGGTTTTTGTGGGAAATCGGGTTTCCCAAATCCAGAATATCGGAATTGATATAACATGGAGACATGTGCCGGGAGAGCTTAACCCAGCGGACTGTGCTTCCCGAGGTTGTACGGCACCAGAATTGGTGTCACACCCGCTCTGGTGGGGTCCAGAGTGGCTGATGGGATCAGAAACTTCTTGGCCTGTCTGTCAGACAGATGTTACTTCTTTGAGTTTGACTGGGCTCCGTGTACATGCTGTAGTCGCTGAGACGACGTCGGAGCCGGATTGGCTACTTGCTCGGTATAGCAGCTTGGATAAGCTTCTGGGTGTCACCAGTTGGATTAAGCGTTTCATACATAATTGTAGAAACCCACAGGCAAAGCGGTTGGAGCCGATTGCAGGTGCAGAAGAGCGCCGGAGCGCATTGTTGCATTGGGTCCGTGTCGTGCAGACCGGACGGTTTGAGTCAGAGCTTCATATTTTGCGCGAAGCACGCGCTAAGTTGAAGGGCGCGGTCGCTCGTTTGAACCCGTACATCGACTCGGATGGGCTTCTTCGGGTTGGAGGCAGGCTCCGGAAGGCGGATCTTCCCTATGAGACTCGCCATCCTCTGTTGTTGCCCAAGGGCGGACCCTTGGTGCAGCTTTTGGTGTCTGATCGACACATTCGTAACGCCCATGCTGGGTGCAATGCTTTGTTGGCTATTTTGCAACGCGAGTTTTGGATTTTGTCAGCCCGAAGAGCAATCCGTAGTGTCCTGTTTCGATGTATTGCATGTTATAGGTTGAAGGCATCCACGATGCAACCACAGATGGGTGATTTGCCCGCTGATCGAATCCGACCTTCGAGACCGTTTGACGGCGTTGGAACCGATTTTGCCGGTCCCTTTTCGATCAAGGCTTCTCCCTTTCGTAATGCCCGTATTGTGAAGGGCTATTTGTGTGTATTTGTTTGTTTGGCCACCAAGGCTGTCCATTTGGAGGTGGTATCGGCTCTGACTACGGAGGCCTTCGTCGCCGCGTTGGATCGCTTTGTTTCGCGTCGAGGTCTACCTTCCCTTATTAGGTCTGATAATGGCACAAACTATAAGGGAACTGTAAATTATCTTAAGGATGTTTCTGTGTTTATTGATAAAAATTGTACTAGTTTAAGTCAAATTGCTGCCCAAAGGGGAATAACCTGGAAGTTTAGTCCCCCAAGTTGCCCCCATTGGGGAGGGATTTTTGAAGCGGCTGTGAAATCCGCAAAGACCCACCTCCGCCGCATTATCGGAGAAACGGCTCTAACTTTTGAAGAGCTGGCCACAGTGTTTTGTAAAGTTGAGGCGGTCCTCAACTCTCGTCCTCTCTGTCCGCTATCTCCAGATCCAAATGACTTGGAAGCTCTCACCCCTGGTCATTTTTTGGTGGGAGGGCCGTTGAATGCCCTGCCCGAATACCCGTGGAAGGATGAACGCGTATATCGGTTGTCGCGTTTTCAAATGTTGCAGCAAATGAGCCAGGACTTTTGGCGTCGCTGGTCGCTTGAATATTTGCATTTGCTGCAGCAAAGAGTGAAGTGGACAGACAGGACTGAGCCTCCCAGGGAGGGTGATTTAGTATTGTTAAAAGAGGCAAATTTGCCCTCATTGCTTTGGCGACGAGCTCGCATATTACGTTTGATTCTTGGCGGAGATGGCACTCCGCGTGTGGCTGAGGTGTTGGTCGACGGTTCGATTTTAAGGAGAGGTGTGACCTCTCTCGCCCGCCTTCCCGTAGAGTAAGCTAGCGGTCTGCTTCTCAGACCGGGACGGGGGGATGTTTGTAATATATTGGGTAAAACTAAACGCAGGCGTTTCGCATTGCTGCCGCCAGAGGGCGTTCGGGGTTTTCACACTGCTAGCGTGGATGGCGTCGCGTGTGGTCGTCCGCCATTGCATTGTCCAGGGCGATATCGGTTTGATTTTAATACGCGGAGCGGTCTCGCGTCTTTTGCTTGTTGTTTAGTTTGAGTGATAATTGTGAATTTCCTGTTTGTTAAATAACTATTGAATTTGTGTTTGTGAAAAACTCTGTTATTGTGACTTTTTCTTGTGAGAGGTGAAACGTGGCTGGCTGTTCACATCTGGCTGTTCCCGAGGGAAACTACGGGAAGAAATCTATTTAGTTGTTATGGGGAATTGAGATCTCAAGGGTTAGGTAGGGTGATTAGGAATTCCCCCTTCCCGAAGACACTCAAGTTTGGATCCGAAGAGAAAGAAGATTTAATTTGGTAAGTGTTCAATTGTAGTTAATTTATAGGTTAGGTTATCATATAGGGCCCTGTAGCTCCCTTCATAAGCTACGGTGGTAGCAGACTGCGTATAGCTTAAGTTAGATTCTAGTCGGACAAGCGTGGTGTCGCGTGGAGATTTTTTCCCGGTACTTAATTTTACCGGTAGATTTTTTCCCGGTAAAGTTCCGGTACAGAATTCTTCCCGCCGCTTCGTTTGTCCGGATTCTCTCTGCCACATTTTCTGGCAGCAGAGCGTAGTTGCTCTGCACAACATATATGTATTTATTATAAAATATAGTATTGTTAAATTAGCATCCCGTAAAGTCTTGAACTTACTCAATCTGTGTGATTTGTCCGTATATATTTATTATTATTATTTACATTATTTCGAGGCGGAAAAGGCAGGTTTCAGTCATTTTTTTAGTGGTATTGACCAACCACAAGAACTTTTTACTTTCTTTACATCATTGTTAGGTTGGTTTCAAAACTCTTCTAAGCCATGGACACGGTAAAGTATCGGTTATTTCGTGGAAGGGCTCGCGAGGTCTACTGTTCTCACAGAACCACTAGTAATTATTTTTCTTCACTGGGCACAATATAACTTTTGCCATGGCTTATAGCTATTTGATCTATATAAAGGCAATCAAATAAAAGTTATTACATATTTACATTCATACATATTATCACGCCTTTTTTTCCGTGGGGGTAGGCAGAGACTAGCGATTTCCACTTGCTACGATCTTTACAGATCTCTCTTGCTTCCTCTACACTCATCACTCTCTTCATACATGCTCTCCGGTTATGGGTGCTCAAAATATCTCCCTTTTTAAGGAGGTCCGCAATAAAAGTTATTGAAAGCGGCAAAGATAATAAACGTCATAATTTACTTGAAATACAATTTATCGTTCTGTAAGTTGGCCAGATATAGGTCAATCACTAGATATTGTTATACTTATACTTTTATTATTCATCAAAGGACACATATTTTCTATTGTTTACCAGTAAACATACGTCCATTATTTCTTCTCATGAAAGTGTGCAAATATTGCCAGAAGAGGGCGGGCTGCCGTCGACCCACGGTCACAGAGCTACTATTATTTATAGAGTGTGTCTGTATAAGTTATGAGAATCAATGACAACGTAATCACAATTATCTGAATGATGTATTCAGAAACACACAGTAGAAATTCAACGATCTTATTTTGTAGCAAATACAAGAGAGGCTTGGAAATACCAAGAAAAACGAATTCCAGGATCCGAAAAGTCTAGCACGGTCTTGTCAAAGTCAAAAAATTTTATTGAAACTTGGCCTTCAAAGAAGGCTCTTTTTCACGTCGATAACTAATTATTTAATCATAATATATTATGTCTTAAAGCTACAAACTACTAGCATTTCGGAACGACCACTGCTGAGAAGAAATGCCGAAAGAATTGTTTCAGTTATCTACTTAAAGTCCAACAATCTTAGGGACGTCAAATATATCGAACCTTGACGAAGTTTGCTGCTTCGCCGGCCGTTGGAAATATGGCGATAGCTTCAAAGTTTTTTTAGAATTTAAGA
The DNA here is from genome assembly GCA_018467065.1 of Ephestia elutella. NCBI lineage: Eukaryota > Metazoa > Arthropoda > Insecta > Lepidoptera > Pyralidae > Ephestia > Ephestia elutella. The sequence goes on along the minus strand of CM031567.1, from coordinate 20,374,370 downwards.
CGGATCTTAACTTTGGGTGTCATTCGCAATTTGGCTCAGCGCTCAATTGCACTTACATATTTCATTTTATTCAATTGTACTTAGATACACAGATTAGAGATACTAAAAATCAGGGTTTGTTCTCGGTACAACATTTTCCATACCTACAAACTCCCAGAAATTGCCGAAACTTTCCGGTATTTTATAAAAAATCTCGAATATGCGCCCTCTAGTGTGATCGAAGTAGTAGCTCTGCACCCCCACCCCTACAGTGGACAAACGAGTATTTGTGCGTGTTAGGTGACGGCCGATTTGTCCCGGACAATATTTCAGAACAATAGTTTTCTAAGGTTACAACGTTACAGCCGCGTCAAGTTTCTCAAGTTTCGACGAAAAATGAGAAAGGACGGATAAAATTGGAAACTAAATATTCTATCCTATTAGGACCTTTAATAAACAAGCAACCTTTATTATTTTATTTTTTATGTTTTACTACTAAACGAATGTACAAATAACTAATAATATTTTGAACGAATAGTATACCTCCCGGCATCGAGATATTATGTACTTACGTAGTAGTTGTATTTCGATGCCTCCCGGTATTTTTTTGGTATCTGATTTCTTTATTCAATCGTTGTATGCATACATAGAAGTAATAGATACAGGTGCTACATTACTTCCATGTATGAAAGAAAGAAAGAAAAATCATTTATTCGGCTATAAAAAACCCAAAACGGTCTTCGCTCAGCATGTGTCGTGGACCGTGGTATACGATCCACAACGCTGGTCTTCCGCAGAAACCGACTAATTTTATCAATGCATGAATATATGCATGTATCAATGTATCAATTCAATATACATAGAGACTAATAATCATTTTACATCGATCAAGCAGGTGAGCCGTCAAACAATAAGCGGATTGGTTGGCGCGGCTTAGCAAGCCTGACGGCGGATACCATAGACTTATAATATACTATGGCGGATACATGCAGACTACGATTTTGCGCATAGCTTGATGATTCAAATGTTACTGTTGCTTGTACTGAAGAGTGTCGGGACTCCTTATAGGTAGGTACAACAAGAGTAGGGTAGCCCAGGACCGAGAAGGTTGGCGTAGACCATAGAGCAACACGGACTCCTTACGGAGGGAGAACGCATAGCGACATCATTCCATTCAAATCTTTCTGGCATTTTTTGCGGGGAGAGGGAAATTCATGCAAGCGCTGTTCGGTACAAACATACATAATGAAAATCTGTAATTACGACAAATTACGACACCACATATGAAAAATAAAACAATAGGTACATTGACAAATCTGTCACCACCCGTCAGATTTTGTGTACGAATATAAGACAGAACACACATTTACTTATTTTTGACTTTGTTTTCAATAGTGAATGGCAAAAATGGAATTCCGAATTATCGATATCGAATTTCTCGGGCCTTTAACTATATAATCAATAGCTTTAATAAAATCTGTGGAGTGGTTTAGCCGTGAGTATAACAGTATATACTTCGCATTTATAATATTTATTGCTAAGGAGGTATGGAAATATGGATACATTCTTATGAATGACATAGCCGGGGCTCTAGCAGTAATTAGCATTGCGGGCGAAGCCGCGGGTGAAAGCTAGTATTAAATAAAATCAGAGTTGTAATTTTCTCTGACACATCACTGTCCTGTTCATTCGCGCTGACTTACACCATTCCTTGAAATCAGATGCCTTATAATGAGCTAAACAAACGGGACTTGTCTTTTTGGTATCCCAGGTTTGCTTGTTATCGCACAAGTTTTTCCATACACACATCTCTAAGTAGGTATTTTTGGGAAAGCTGTAAAAAAATAAGAAAAAACACATTACAACATACAACAATTTAAAACTATACCCATCGTAGTTTATCGATACACGACTACAACACACTGTGTAAGCAAAGTAACATCTCTAAATCTAGATGTTGGACGGAATTATCACTCGACAAATCCGGGTTTCTATAGGCGACCGGACTGATGTTGGTAAACAAATCCAACAATGACATTATAATAAAATGTGTGAATTTTTGTTTAATTTATAATCATATGTTAAGAATTTACTTACTAGAGAAATGTAACACCATCTTTCTGTAAAATAGATGTCCCAGACCTCTTGTTGCAGCACAAAATTGAACAATTCGGATTTTTTTGTATTGCGGCCTATGTATGTGTCACTCACACTGACTGATGGATTCTGTCTAGCGAAAAGTCCGAGTGCAAACAGTTTTTATAAACGCTCAAGTCCACCTGGACCTAAGCTTTGCCAGAGGGGAAAGACATCTATGGCGCCTCCCTTCCGGGCCGCGCGCGGAAGTCCTTGTTGCTCGAAGGCGTAGACAGAAGGAGGCCTATACCCAGCAGTGGGTCACGGAAGGCTGTGGATGATAGGTAGTTATTTTATTTTCCATATAAACACGGAATTTGCTTAATTTCTTTAAAAAAGAGTGAAATAACATTATTTTTTTACATTTAGTTCTAATGTTCATTCGATTTTTAGTTCAAATTTGAAGATCGCGCAATACGAATTATTTACACGTGGATAAATTGTCATATTAATTACTTTGGCCAATCAAACAAACAATGTGGCCAAGCATCCAGGCTTACGATATATAATGCTGTTTCGACAAACATCTTTTGGTCACGTCTCGTCTCACTTGATGCAGTTTAGGTTAATCCCAGGTCGTCATCGACCAGTGCACTAAGCGGATTAGTTGGGATGAGGGTGCAGATAGCAAGCTATATCTGATGCATTCTTACACTCTACTAACAATTTCGAGCTATTCAATTATTATATATTTATTCACAAATTATACTAGACCTTCACAGACACTTTCTCACGTCAAATAAATTATAATTCTTAAAGTTACGAGCTAGTATTCTCGACATAGACGATAGGTATCCTTGGGTGTTCTTGCCTAGAACAAAGAGGTCTGGGTTCGATCCCAGGGTCATAAGAAACGTTCTCTCAAAGTATATTTCTCACAAAAACGACAATTACAACCAGGCCAATCAAGAAGCCTGCCCGCGAACTGATCAGGGGCAATTTTCAAAGAGTCCCTTTTAGTTTTTCTGTGTAATGCAGTAAATGAATAAATGAATACCTAAATAAAGAAATTGAAAGGCCCTTAAATACAAACACGTATTGTGTCATAAAACTAAGAATAGCGAAAAACTGATTCCAATACCGTCTCACAGCACGGAGGGCAAGCATTAAAATTTTTACGAGCGCATAAATTTTGCGAAGGCGCGATAATAATAGGGGCTTTAAATGCCTTCGTTTGGGGATAAATTATTATTTATTTTATTTGCCAACTCGGCGCTGTCCGCTAGAGGGCGCCGGGGGTATTGCTCGTCTAATTAAGACGTTAAACTGTCGACGCAATATTCTTAGTAATGATTTGAAGAGTTCTGTTGAGTACATACTAGATTTCCATTTAACTATTTTATGTTGTTGGTACTCGTACATGTACGACAATGAGTAAGTCGTGCTCACTAAAATGTTCAAACTGGTGACGGAGTGCGTCGTGGGCCGGGTCGTAAGGTTCCCTCTATTATGGTTGAGCTTTGCGATGGCTGACCCTCGCGTCAACTCGTGAACGGGTGGGTCCCAGGCGGGACTGGTATGCTCGATTCTGATTCGATTTTTTTTGGTCCATTACTTTGTAGTTACTCGATCGACTGGAAGGAGCACATTGAAATGGTTTGTACCAAATTAGCTCGATTTGCGTATGCTCTGTATAGATTGTCAGTCATAACGGGTAAAAATACAGCTCAAACAGCCTACTATGCCTATGTAGAATCTATAATGAGATATGGTATAGTTATATGGGGAAATGGTACAGAAAGTGGAAAGTTGTTTCTGGCCCAAAAACGATGTGTGCGTGCCATAAGTAATATTGCCCCCGATGTATCCTGCAGACCGTACTTTAAATCCCTCAATATACTTACGCTTGCTTGCCTCTACATATTGGAGGTAGGCCTATTTGTTCACAAAAACTTAAATAAATTTAAAAAGGCCAGTGATTTAAGTTCTAGAAGTCTTAGGTTCCCTAACAAATTAATTTTGCAGGAAATACCAAAAACCAAAAGGTTTAGGATGAATTGCCATGCAATGTGTATAAAAATCTATAATAATATACCAAATGATATTAAAGTGTTACCATTCAATAAATTTAAGAGAAACCTGAGGACATGGCTATTAAATAATGTATTTTATACTATTGATGAATTTTTTAATTATAAATGACTTCGAATGTATGAATGCAGTACCTATTTTAAATTTTGAGACATTTTGACATTAATATATTATAAAGTTGTATTATTATAAGTTGTAATATTTAAATTTTGCATGCTAATATAATTAGCTAAGTAGGTATAAAGGACATATTATAATTTTGTAACATCTTTGTAAACCCTATTTATTGCGAATAAATGATTATTATTATTATTATTATTATCACAAACATGTTTTACTATATTATATTTGTTTCCTAAATTTTATTTTTGACTGTACATAATCTAGTGTATGTATAAAGATAATAAATAGCCGCTCTGGCATGTTAGGCGTCCAAGACAGTTTCATGAGTTTCTTTCGGTATTTCTTCTCAGCAGTAGTCGTTCCGAAATGCTAGTAATTTGTAGCTTTGAGACATAATATACTATGATTATATAATTAGTTTTTGACGTGAAAAAGAGACTTCTTTGAAGGCTAAGTTTCAATATAGAATTTTTGTTTTTGATTGATTTGATTTGACGACAAAATAAATTACTGAATGAAAGCTGCGGTTTTTACAATTATATTGCAGAAGGACTAACTTAAAATCTGGCGTAGGTTTTATTTCGATACGCCGCATAGAACTTCAGATATTATCAATATATTCAATATATTCTCTATATATTCGCGGGCACAATCCAGAGAATAAATAAGAAAAAAACCTCTTGCTTTCCAGTTTACCTTAAAACAACAACAATATGAACACAACTTGAACAAGATATTACAACTTAATAAGTAGAAAGCAGTTCTCAGTTGATACGGCCGCGGGTTGACTTAACTGCTTACTTACCTGCTTATAACTTACCAAGTTGACATTTATTGCATTTGCGAGTGGTCTTTTTATTACATTGGTAGTTCAGTATTTACATTACGTAAAAGGTATATATTTTTTCTTCTTTTAGTCATTACTCACAGCTGTAGATTTTGGTATTAGGTGGGATAAAACACACGATGATGTGATTGTTATAATATATTTCACAAAGTTTGTAGCATAATTTTTTCTCCATTTGTAGTTTGAAGGCAAGTAAACTTAAGTTACATAAGGTTGGCAGTAGAATATGTAACGTCCATGGTTTTAAGTGGATTAATGACGTTAAGTAGTCTGTAGAATATTTATTGTCGATTTCAAACGGCTATTGCCTAAATAAATAGATATAAAAAAATACTTTGAGTTTGACACAGTTATTGATTCATTAACAAGTTTCATAAAAATGTTTTATTTAACGAATTCAAGTTGTTTTTTCATCAGACAGAACGACATAATATAACAGATGAATAATAATGAAAGATTTTATTATTCCGATTTCTATGCTTTATGACAGTCTTATAAAGATGCTTTAAATTCTAAGCTGTTGCCCTTAATGCCTCTCAGAGGCGACCCGGGATAACTCTCTCTAAACCAAAGGGTCGCGCTATCTACATGCAAATATTTTCATTAGAGGAAACATAAATCCTGAGTCCGGACCTATTTACCACTGAATAGTTATGACACTTGAAACCTAGTACAGGGTGGTTACAGATCAGGGAACAGAGGAGATAAAGAGTGATACGATACTTGAACTATAACGATATTCTGTAAATTATCTCCGTACTGCTCTATATTTTTTTTCTAAATCCATCTTTGTTTATTAAACTTAACTACATTGATTTTCTTCCAGCTTTTTGCTCAAAACAATATTTTAAAAATAAAACTAAGCACGGCATGTAAAGAGAATTAATCGACTTTGGTCAGATTCCGTTTTCTCCAGAATAAATTACCGACTGTTTTTTTTCTGACGAAAATAGGATTCTTTGGTTAACCTTAATTTTTTATTAAATTTAACGAATTGGATATGTCGCAAAAATATTTAATTAACACCTTTAAAGTTAGGTCAAATCACTTGCAATTGAATGTGACATACTTAAATTCGGCCTAATAATTTCTTTATTTCCTTTACAAAGATGACCTCGAAAATGGAACTAAAAGATTTGATGGATAGGGGAAGACCAAAGAATAAATGGGTAGAGTCAAAGATAGCGTGAATTGGAAGGGAGTGGCGAGTAAAATGGCAAGCAGCAAAACAAAATGGGGGTATTTACATACTATGCCAGGAAGGGTTCAAGTGAGACTTTAATAGGACCTGAACCCTTTGTTGGGCTATCATATGGGATGGTAACCACGGCAATTAATGCATATGTCAAAGACAGACACAGGTCCGAATGGAATGCACAGGATGGACTTACACACTCAAAGGCAATGCTTGGTGAAGGCAACACCAGGTGGCTCAAAGAGATCTGCAAGTATAGCAGAATACAGACAAGAATTCTAGCTGGGGCCTTGACTGGACACTTTGAAAATCGCTGTCACCTCTACAAATTAAAACTTGTCAACAGCCCTCTGTGCAGGGCCTGTGCAGAAGCAGAGGAGTCCATGAAACACATTTTGTGTTATTGTGACTCGTTGGCAAACAAGCGACTGGACCTCCTAGGATCAGCAAATCCGGCCCTGGAGGACTATAGGCACTTCGCAACAGGTGATATTCTGAAGGTCATGCAGTCCTTCTTCAGAATTCCCGATGCGGGTGAGTAAGGCATTGGGGTAAGTACAAAAAAACCCAAGGTTTGAAGTACTTCCGGACCTCGGACCCCGCGTGTTAAGATAAGATACTATGCCAACTCCCGAAATGGTAAAGAAGAGTGTACATCTCCTAGTTTCTATCACCTAAGCAATCGACCCCGCCATTCCGAGCTATAATTACGCAGTAAGTCATCGCTAACGAGCTGAATGTCGTGTCGTCATTAACTGGCGGCCGGCAGTGCAGGAATTGATGAAACAGCATAATTCTAAAGGAATTTGGGAACTGTTTTTTAAAATGGTGACACAATAAATTATTTCGATGACATTTTGTTAGACATAGTTAAACGAGAAAAAGGTAAACCTGCACTTGACTGCAAGACTACAGACTAAAATGCCGTCACTTGTTGGTGACATTATTATTATTATTATTTTTTATCGACCGAGCGAGCGCAGCGAGCGAAGCGTCTCAGTTTCCACTAGCCGAAAATTCTTTTGTCTGTCCGGATGTTATCGCCTACAGGTCGCATTTCTGAACTGATTCTTATGAAATTTTGTGAGCAGGTTCGGTAATTTTATAGAATTTTTTAGTCGAGCCAGTTTTTCGAAATTTTATAAAATGGCGATAATATATAAAAAAAACCTTATATCTCAGCTATTTAAAAAAAAATCATAAATGTCATTAGACATTTTTGTTATCCTTATTAAGACGCAACTTTTTTGTATGAACAACATAGTGAAATTCAGTAAAACCGCTATAAATCCATATATTAAATTCTTATACGATAGTTCACAAAAAAATCAATAGATGGCGCAGCAAAGCTTTTAATACTCGCAAATTCATTTAAGAGTGACTTGATTGATTTATTGATTAAAATGAGATTGTTTGAATTGCGTGTATTTTTTTTTAAAACTGAGTGCGTTTGACCTCTATCTTGCCTGATGAGAAGCATAGATGAGATCTAGGGTGGTACACGCAAACTGAAAAAAAAACTCAAGTACCTATTTATTTGGTTAATGGTATTGTATTGTGGATTGCTTTGCTTGGTGGAATTATCTTGAATACTTGAAATAAATCTGATATCAAAAAACTTCATTGTATGATTAGAATCCTATTAGAAAAAAGTAATATATACGTATATGTATATAATAGATTCGATTTCAAATTGAACTATCTTTTTTGAACTTTAATTTTGTTGCGCAAATTACATAAATATACATATAACCAATAGGTCTAACCATGCATTTCTGACGACTGACGACCTCCGTGGACTAACGCTCATCACGCCACACGGCCACAGCAGAGGTCCTGGGTTCGATCCCCGGTCGGGTCAAGATGGAAAATAATCTTTTTCAGATTGACGTGGGTTTTGGATATTTATCTATACATATATGTATTTGTTATAAAATATAGTATTGTTAAATTAGCATCCCGTAAAGTCTTGAACTTACTCAATCTGTGTGATTTGTCCGTATATATTTATTATTATTATTTATATTATTTCGAGGCGGAAAAGGCAGGTTTCAGTCAATTTTTTAGTGGTATTGACCAACCACAAGAACTTTTTACTTTCTTTACAGCATTGGTAGGTTGGTTTCAAAACTCTTCTAAGCCAGGGACACGGTAAAATATCGGTTATTTCGTGGAAGGGCTCGCGAGGTCTTTTGTTCTCACAGAACCACTAGTAATATAGGGTGGCAAACGAGCAAGCGGGTCACCTGATGGTAAGCGATCACCGCTGCCTATGGACAGACAACTGCAACACCAGGGGTATTACAAGAGTGTTTCCGGCCTTTCAAGAAAACGTAGACTCGTTTATTATGGTACTTACATCTACTTTTATAAAGAGATCGCGTGTCTTTTTAATTTTCGGTGTGTTCTTGAAATAATTTTACCTAAGTCTTTTTGTCTAATGCAATCTACAATCTTCATTAGAAAAAGCATAAAAAATACACGATATCAACAAACCTGTCTACAAGATGCACTCTCTATGCAGAATCGAATCACTTGGCGTAGTGATGTACTACACATCAGTAGTGATGCGCTTTAGAAATCAGAAATTCTTTATTGAAACTTAGCCTTCAAAGAAGGCTCTTAGGCTCTTTTTCACGTCAAAAACTAATCATGTAATCAATTATGTCTCAAAGCTACAAACTACTAGCATTTCGGAAAGACCACAGCTGAGAAGAAATGCCGAAAGAAACTCATGAAACAGTCTTGGTCGCCTAACATGCCATTTAGATTGTAGTTGGCCGGCTTTAACCCGTTTTTAAATTGGGTTTTCTATTTATGTCTCACAATAGTACAGGCTAGAGAAGAGCCAGCATTATTAATAACTTTTTAATAAGATTTCTCCACCAGAAACATCCAACCTCAGCAGTCAAACCACCCGACAATGTATCCGTCTTTATAAAACCAACGCCTTTTATTATTCCTTTGCCTTTTATTTATCCGGAACACCCTCAAACTGCGGCTAACGTAATTCAAGTCGAATCAAATCAAGGCTTATCGCCAATAAACCACAATAGACTTTGTAGGAATTTAAGAGTTATACAATATCGTTCCACTGGAGGTTTTTTTTACCTCTACATTTTAACTTTCAATTCATTATTACAAAGTTAAGCCACAAGAAATACTTGAGGGCGCCACTTAGCACTAGTCGGCGAGTATAAATACTATGTCTATGTCTGATACGCGGAATATAATCAAGTACATAGCAGATATATAACATAACGAGAATACAAAAGTGCATCTCTATTAAGATATCGATTAAGATATTTGTATTTGCTGCTGCTGTAATTTAATTAGTTTAAAAAAGTCTAGGTTTTATAAAATAATTAAAACAAGAATGGAAATAGAAGTACAATATCTTACATTGAACAATAGCTAAAACTATACAGAAAATTGATCATAGCTTTAGATTTTTAAACAGTTTTTAAATAGAATCATTAGTTTTTCGTTGGTAAAAAAGTAATATCTATTAGATCTTATGTTTTCTCTGTATAAAATGATTATATTTTTAAATCAGCACATAATACACATAATACATCTGGAAACCACGAGAGGTAGTCTGTATCCTCGCTGTTTTGGGCCTGTAGGTGGCGACTTCGTACTATATCAGAATGTATTAATTGATAAAGTTCGCCCAGAGTCGCGCTCTGGTGTTCGAAGCTCATAAACTTTATGCGAAGCTCCTGGGAGCCAATTCTCACGCAATCGTAAAAAGTTCACGTTCGTAAAAAAAATTCGAAATTCGATTTTTTTTCGAAGGCAAACACATTTTGCGTATTCTCAGAACTTCACAATCGAAATATTTCGATCAAACATCACTCGAACGCAACGAGTGGTACTGACCAATCGAAATAACTCGTATTCAAACTTCTGCTGATAAAATGAGTTTGTTTAAGGTTATGTGTAATGGTGGTTTAGTTTGATTTTGGCGATTTTTTTGTTGAAGTTTTGAAATCATTTAATGAAAATAAATTAAGAAGAGTTCAAAGTCGCCTTTTTCGGGAATTTGGTTGACGAAGATGTGAACTTCCCACTTTTTAACTTGGAGTTTCCACCAAATGGATTAAGTGGAGATTTTCTCGACAATGCCATATTTTTCTTATCCATTCTCTTCAACGTAACAAAACTATAAAATAATAGGGTAAATAGTAAATACGACCAAACTTCGATCACTGACATTGACACAAGACAACTTTTTAATATGTTCCATATTTTTCATAACAACTTAGGAAATATTCCAAATTTTACTTTTTTAAACGTTTTGAAACCGTGATTAATTAAATATATTTTTTTAAGTTTAAAAATAATCTTACGAGCTTCGTAAATTTCGGGTTTTGTGAAAATCACCAATATTAGGTAAAGATTACAATCTTTTTCCAAGCGTTTTTAAAAACGACGTAATGAAACGTAATAAATTGACTATGGTACGTTCCATTTGACAGTTCGAGTGGTAATTGTTCTATCGTGCCCCAGAATACGAAATATAGGAAACGTTCGAACTTTTTAGTAGAAACGATATCTTCGAATAGAAATTACCACACTGAAAAAGTTCTATTATTTGAGAATCGGCCCCCTGGCATTTGTTCGATATATCTTAGCTATGTAATACACCTAAATCATCAACCAGCTGTATGTAGAACCTTGCCCTCTAGGGAATTATGGGATGAGAAGTAGCTTTCGTGCTGTTTACTAAATTTCATCGAAATACGTCTAGCCTTTTCGATTACTAGCTGTGCCGCGCGGTTTATTCTACTCGTAAACCAAATTATATCGACATCCATCCAGCTATATTGGCGTGTTTGAGTAACAAACATACATATTTTTAATAGAGAATAGTAGGATGTAGAGTCAGTCCACACGTATGGTTTGTATTAAAGATAGTCCGTCTTTTGTCCAAGATCCCACTTTGTACTTAGCACAAGCTATGTGTAAGTATAATATGATACAAACTGTATCAGTATCGTGGTCTACATCGGCCACGTTGCAGACAATGTCCTCTGGATTAGTCTGCACGTCCGTGCCACTGACCAATAGTATACAGATATGACGTTTGGTAATGATATGGCTCTGCACAGAAGATACTTTAAATGTTTTATCTTGAACTTTGTATGTGTGAGTTTATAGCATCAAATAAACGATTAATCTATCCAACTATCTATTTTAAATGTCAAATATTGGAAAGAGATTTTGACTATAAAATTCAGGTTCAAATTGTTCGTGATTTTTTTATGAATAAGATGGCGAGTCTGTATACTCGTATGTCCATGGTCCGTACAGCTCCAAACACCAACAAAGACTCGCAATCTCTCGCCGCTCCGAGTGACCCATTTGGGTAAATTACATTTCTGTTTGTCTGTCCTCCTCGCCAGTGGTTAGCTGTATGCATTCCAAATTAGAGACGTATTGAGTTACGACTATAACCTAAATAGGCATCTTAAAAACGAGCTATTCGGACAATGATACGATTACCCTTTTTAGAAACTTTTTAGTGCACTTGGGTTATGCTTGAAAAAATATTTCAGGCATAACCCCAGTGCCAAACATCCCACGCAGGTACCAATTTGTAAACCGTTTGCTCGATTTATATTTTGAAGAGAACCATTGATCGATTCAGATATTAAAACAAATAACTTGGTATCATGTCGTATGTTTTGGTATTGCTCAACTGCCCCCCTTCCTGCACTATATTGGTATAGGTGGAAAAATACAAGACAATGCAATTGCCGTGGTCTCATAATGAATAGACATTCCGATTCGAAAAGAAGAAAAAGAACATGGTATTGGTAGTTTATCTAATTTCTGCAGTTCTGTTTGCCAATCGGCAATGGCTCGCTATTCTCTCTTCTTTTAACAACCTAACAGATTATCTAGAAAAATAACTTAAGGAAATTAATGTAAGTCTTGAACAAACGATCTGTAGGATCGGGTATGCACCTCGGAGCTTCTTTCTCATGATTTGTGAGGTTCCGTGGATCAGAACTGGCGGAGGTTAGGTGGAGAGGTGGAGGGGAGGTAATAGAGTAACTATCCTGGTATGCAATAGAGAACTCACAAGCGTTTGCTTCCATCTGAAAGTCGTACATAAAGACATCAAAGACATCACTATTGGACTATAGGTACACTGGACTATCACTATTGGACTATTCCTCCTAGAGCATAACGCACATCACGGAAAAACGAATGATACAAAACTTAATAACTTAAAAACTGGCAGGTTTTATCACTATAGTAAGTACATACAATATACATACATATTATCACGCCTTTTTCCCGTGGGGGTAGGCAGAGACTAGCGATTTCCACTTGCTACGATCCTTACAGATCTCTCTTGCTTCCTCTACACTCATCACTCTCTTTAAATATGCTCTCCGGTTATGGGTGCTCCTAAATAAATTGTAAAGTATCTTAGAATAACAAGGTTTTTACGCGTCCTCTACCCAATAGTAATTCTAACCAGCGATGGTATCGGTTGAATAATGGTGCGCATCGATCAGGCGCGTCCCCATCCGTCAGCCACTAGTTTCTTCCCCGACGTTTGTCTGCACTATCGGGAGCGCCGGTGATTACGGACCTTTACTTACTTGTTGCAGATCCTTGAGCGAACTAATGGCGTTAGTTAGTCTTTATTAGAAGAGGTCACTTTTTATTTAATTGTATCGTTAGTAGCCCAACTATGTGACAGTTTGTGAAGATATGTATTTGTTGTATTTGTTACTTAATCACACAAAATTTACTAAACGAATTTTGGCACATAGGGTATTTTTTATCCCGAAATTCCCTCGGGAGAAAAGCCCCGAGGCGCATATTTTATATTTATTACTACATACCTGTAAATTAATCCCCGGCTTATCGGAGACACTCACTTAACAGTTTATAAAAAATATAACCATTTGCTAGCTGTAGTCAGATAAAACATAAAAACATAGATAAAACATTAATTAACTCCTCAAATTCAACTTTAAAATTTCAACAAAAATATGTTAAAAGTATACCAAAAATTAAACACACACGCTGCATAATAACTTAAAAATATTCCAGCGCCATTCATAATTAATTCAGCGCTTCTTTTAGTGAATTAAGCAGAATTATGCGCATTCTCTGTAACGCTCGCATCGCAAACGAGCGTCCACACCGAGCGCGCGCCGCCCGGCATATTCACACTGCATTATCTCGAGGCGCGATTGAGCATATGAATAATTTAACGCCTAATGTCTGAGAGAGTAATTGTTTTTTTATTGAAAAGGTGGTGAAGTCTAAGTAGTTAGCTTGCGTCCGAAAGACGCAGGACCGTACATAATTTATCTACACTATTTAATAAAGTAGGGAGTTTGTTTGAACGTGATATTCTATGGCATTTGAAACATTAATACTGTGTATGATATCTTCACCACATTTATTTATTTTTAATTATTAAATAAAATACTTTTTGCACGAATTACAAAAATTATGTACAAATAGTAGACTTGACGCTATACGGCATTCTCTACCAGCCAACCATTATACCAAACAGAGAGTAGTAAGGTATAAAACATATTTATAAAGAAGGATACCAAAATTCTCATGAAAGCAAAACCACGGGTCATACCTAGTGTTCAGGTCACATTCGTTAGCTTGTTTCATTATTGTTGCTTGCATTCTAAGCTCCGTTGGCTTAGAAAATGCACGCCTGTCAATGATAACGTATGCTGTGCTACTAAAGGCACTCTCAATATGTTCCGGAGATATTACGCCACAATCCGCTGAAATTTATGGCTATGAGCGCAGATATATAGAAAAGATTAAAGCCCCGGACAAGACGGATGGCGTGTCGTCTGCACCCGACGCCAGACAATTATTTTCAAATTAAATTTGTGCAAAATATGGTTGCACTGAGAGACCGAAATATAGGTCACACATAGGGCTTGAAGTATTTGAAAAAATACAATTTGTTTATCAAGATAAACCTTTTGTGTGACGCTGGGTGGTAAATTTTACAACAATGAAAAAACACGGATGGGTCAAATAGCCTATGTTACACGAGATTACGTGTGATATAAGGATCTAAGTCAAGATCCAAGCAATCTATGGATACCTCGTACATCTATATTTGTCAATGCGGTTCAAAATTATGGTATGGTTGTTATTGCCGGTGTATAATGAATGATGCAACCGGGTATTTTTCTGTAACATTGGTATTGCCTTCGGTAGGCTTAACTTATATTTTCCATAAATTTATTCTATTTGATTCAGAAGTTAGATATGTTTTTATCACAGACAGCGACATAATTTTTATTATATGGGTGCTATATAAAAATACGATAAAATTTTAAAAATCTGTTAAAATAATTCTGGTTTTCACATTGATCATAAAAGACAGACAGTCAAGGCAATAAAAAATGAATAGGTTCAGATGCATTTCAAGTTCATTGTTATTCCAGAATTTTTAACCAATTGCAAGTCGTTCTGGATTTTAAATCGGAATAAAACAAATAAAAATGGAATTTTATTTGACAAAATAAAACGCCATTTAAATTGGCATTTTATTTGAAAAAATAAAATGTTATTCCTATGTTGAGAGTGATATGCGGCTTATGTTAGGCGACGAAACATAACGCGTCTATAGGTTTTCTGTATTTTCTTTATTTCTGTGTCCTGCAATCAGGGGCACGGCAGTGCCCCCGCCAAGTCGAGTGCGAAGCAAACACTGCCGTACCATCCTTTACTGGAACCATTTCGCCGCATTTTCAGGCCCCTATTTGAAAACTTTTGGATAAGACCAGAACGAAGAAATTTTCGTCATCCAGTAAGCTATAATCACATACTTAAAATACAAAATTTCAAGTCTGTAGGGCATTTAGTTCCGAAGTTAAGCGAAAGCAATGTTTCGCATTTACGACACTCACGCATGATCATCAAAATAGAACTATATAGTACTTCCCATAAACTCAGAGAGCTGAAATTTGGTACAGAGTTAGGTTTTAATGGCCACATAAAGGGAAAACTATAAAAACTATGATAATCGAAGATCTGGAGTACCTGGTGACAAGAGCCCAACCAAACTATTAGAGATCGACATACCGCCTTTACAAAAAATATTCAACTTGGTGGGCCGCTTCATTTGATGTCAAAAATCGAAGGTCTGAAGTATCTGATGAAGAACCCTCAGCTGTATTAGAGATTACCATATTTCTAATAGAGATATGGTAACGCCCCCTTCTATTGCTACATATAAAAATCGACTGTCATTGCAAAAATCCAGCGTAGAGGGACACATCTTCTTATTTAATCTAGCCTATAGCGTCCCACTGCTGGGCGAATACCTCCCCTTCTGCTTAATCACAATAAAAGAGTAATTAAATTTTATTAGTTTTATTACTTCCATAATAATTAAATTTTTATTTTTAGTGCTTCTCCATCTAAGTATTAGTTTTAGTGCTTCTCCATCGGATTCTGTCCTGGGCAATGCACTTTGCTTCCGACCAGGTGAGAACGACTGCATTTCCGCTGCAACGGTACGCCGCCGCCGCCAGGTTTGCTTGGGTCGACCAACTTTTCTCTTGTCCTGTGGTATCCACTCGAGAGCTTGCCTTGTATATGGGTCTCTTCGAAGCATGTGGCCGATCTATAGCGTTGCACATTTCCCAGAGCTCACGTTTGGAGATGATCTCTGGCCAGAAAATGCCAAGTATTTGCCATACGCGTTACCTCTATAATACGTTATAACCGTACATATTCATCGGGATATTGTACCAAGTTGTATTTCGATTGTACTTAAAAGACAAATTTTTCGTTGTTGTCTATTTTCATTTTGCTTTTAAGAGTTGCCCGCTTCTTTAAAAATTACCCTAAGTTCAGTATAAAAAATTGAAAATATGCTTGATGACGAAAAAAGATTATCAACTTGCATGAGGCCCGAAAATTGGTAATGATTATGGTGGTTTAAATGATATTGTTATATTTAAATTGTCAAAGTGCTGAAGAATCAATAAAAAATACTCATCAAGTATATTTTGACCCTTAATTTAGGGCTAAAACCCTCAATTTGATAACACTGATCAAGTATCAAATAAAAAAATCCCTTTAAACATATCAAATTAACTAAAAAATATTATTTACTTTTGTTTGGGGTAAGCCACAAGTTGGAAACCCTGCTCGTGATACGCCAAGAATGACAGACAATCACCATTTTTTTAAATTTATTTTGTCTCTGGTTTTTAGAACACTGGCTGTATTATTGCATGGGAAAAATAAAACTTCATCGAAGTTCTTATTTTTTCCTTGGAATCGAGCTAATTTTCAGTTATTCTCACAGACATAAAAATTTTACTTCTGTGGTTATTCTTTACAATATTCTGTGGAATAAATTTCTAGAACATAGACATAGGAAAAAAAATCAATTACCTACTTAAACATTTTTTTGCTAGCTCTATGGTCTAAAATTCTAGTAACCAATTTTCATGGGTATGGTATGGTTCATCTCATAAATGTTGACTTCAAAAGTATAAAAGCTCAAGCTTCAGCGATCACCGAATACAACCGGCTTAGGCGTAAATACCGCGCCGATCTTACAGAAATTAAACGGTCTAAACCGTCTAAAAGATTAAATAATGAACGCGAATGGGCAACACGAAAATCTGGTGCTACTGTATAAGAATCAGAACCGGAAAAAAAGGAAGATTTGTAATAACACTACTCCTGAAAAGAAAAAACTGTGTGAAATAAGAAAATTTAATAAAATAAATCAATATGTCCACGTTTCTACAAAAAAAAGTGAAATCCCACCAAAAACATTCTGTAAAAACTAGCCAAGTCTCGATGGAGCTGCTTGTTTATCTCTAAAGAGTAATGAAATCTAGACAAAGTCGTTCCAAGTCTAAGGTTCCTTACTGGGATTTCTTTATTATTATATTTCATGTTGTGTGACTTGGCCGTTGAACATCCTTTGACATTTGTGGCTTTATCAAGCCTACAATTGACTGGTTATTGAATCAACGTTTTCCAAGTGGCAATTTTCCATCGTCAATGGGTAGCGGTTTTGGCGACAGATTAGTGCAATGGTGTCATGGAGCACCTGGTTTTGTACCCTTGTGTACCCTTCAACGGCCAAGTCACACAACATTAAATACAATAATAAAGAAATCGCAGTAAGGAACCTTAGACTTGGAATGACTTTGTCTAGATTTCATTACTTTTTAGAGATAAACAAGCAGCTCCATCGAGACTTGGCTAGTTTTTTACAGAATGTTTTTGGTGGGATATATTTATTCTATTACTGTATCCTATTACTGTTGTTATATCATGTACCTACACTAGAGATATAAACTTGTTTCGGATATTATTGTCGAAAAGTCAACCAAGAGATATGTTATTATGTTTGTTTGAGAAAATGTGCTCCAAAACACAAAAACTGTACTTGAATAAGATAAAATATATCTTCAACATCAATATATTTGTTAGAACTTGCTCGTCCATATTGAAGATCGTTATCTTTATCGAAAGCTCGGAGCTTCGGAAAGCTTCGGAAAGCTCCGCCACTCCAACTGGGAATACCCATCTGATAGCCAGAAGTGCTGACTTGCTGGATTTATCAAGTTTTAAGTGTTTGTCTTGTCTTCGCAGACGTAAAGACCATATATAGAGATATGTTTGACAGATATAATTAGCTCTAACTCTCGTAAGAATTTAGAAAAGTTCGGTATTTTTTTAATAAAAATCTTAAAAAACCCGTAAAAATGGATACATTATTAACACAAACTTAAAATTAACACCTTTTTGTTTTTTATTTTCGTATCATAAAGTAAAACTTACATATGCTGCATCTTGGAGTAAGTATTTATGCGGTATATTTATAAAAAGCACAGTTTGAATTACAGGCTGAGTCCAAATAAACCCCATAAATATCCAGGTCGCAAACAGGTGCAACTTGGGCCATAACTCTACCATTGTTAACGTGAAGTTAGCTGCGCCATTGTCGTGCGAAGTTAGCCGCAAGCGAGCACAACGTTATGCTCCACGACTTGAGGAACTTCAAGCTGACCGCCTGGCTGGAGCCTTGGGCAAAGTGGACTCAGTTTGTTATGGACTGCTAATGTTCAAGATTATGAGCTGTGGTGGGTCGTTTATTGACATTTTGTCAAAAAAGAAAATACTTTATATTATGTGAATAGTATAGATGAATCTGTCGTATCTGTAATGGGTACAATTTTTTCTTTGAAACTATACTAAAAATAAAAACCGGTCAAGTGCGAGTCAACCTCGCGCACAGAGGGTTCCGTACGCGCGAAGCATCTCACATTATAGCTCTACCTTAAAGACCAACTAGTTTCAAAAACAAACTTAACTTTACAGTTCGATTCCTAGGATTCATACTGCATCGAGCGCAAAAATAAGTTTGTAACGCTTTTTTTAGACTTCCAACATCATATTTACAACTTTCAGATTTATTCCTGTACAAGTACTATTAGACCTTGCTTTTTGGCAAATTCCATAATTTTAGGTCAACGGGAAGTACCCCATAGGTTTTGATTACTGCCTGAAAAAATGCAAAAAATCGCAACATTTACGGTAATATCTAACGGGTGACTTAAGAACTACGCTTCTCCAAGAGGGCCAGACCACATAACTGTAAGTTGGTCGATCGCCGCTGACTGCTATTGCATTCTATGGGCTGGAGTCTCTGCTGAGGTGTGTTCCAACTATTTGTCACGAGATTTTGTGAGGTGAACTATAGCAATGCGGTGTGTATGATACTTGCTACGACCCGGGGACACTACCGTGGGAATTGGGGAAAGTTTGCCGATTGATGCTAAGTAACATTGCAGTTCATAATAGTAGATTGCTTTACTAGGGTCGGATGACAGCAATAGCATACGACTACTTTTCATTTTGAATACAAGGAAAGTAAATAAAATACACTATTAAATAGGCTATTGACAATAAAACCGAGACTTTGAATTTCGATACAGCTTATGAAATAAATATTTGTAGTCTTTTTTAAATTATGAACATGGAATCACCAGCTGGAGCGAGTCATCGCCGCCGCTTCCACGTTCTAGGATTTTTTTTTATTTACAATGTCTGATGAAGACAATTACAATATCCATATATTTTCTTCTTTTTCAAATACTCCTAATTCATTTATTACAATTACATATCGTTATTAAGTATATAACTTATAGTAATTATTTTTAATTTAAATAATTAAAAAATATATGGATTATAAGCAGCAGACATATTTATACAGCAGAATTTTTCTTTTATAAAGAATGATTTTTTTTAATGCCACCATTATTGGCTAATATAAATAGTATCCAAAGACCTATAAAAAAAGGAAATGTCTTTTATCCAAGTTCTTTTGAGATTTTTTTCCAAACTCGGTATTTTTTTCTATTAGAACATAGAACTTAGCCATAGACTAGAAAAAAAATCCATAGATTTTTTTTTTCTAAATTTATGACAGTAGCCGATTCCTAAAGGAATTTATTATGTTCTATTTTTAAAATTAATTCCCTCCCTATGAGGGAGGGAAGAAGCATGTTCAACCCGATACTAAGATAAAATATACACTACTTTCCGAGTATGAGAAATGAAAAATATGTTATTAGCAGCTTATTTCTATAGTTTCACATGCCACGCCGTTTTAAGCGTAGAAAATGAAAAGCCACTCTTGCAAAGTTCAGTTAATAGCTTTCCTTCCTTAACAACTGTAAAAGGCAGTTGATAAAAGATGTAAAAAAAGAGAAAACTCAAGAAAATACTAGCCCCTTCAGGTCAGTGCCCGGTAGTCGCCTCGTCACTGCCGTATTAGCATAATTTGTGCCAGAGTGCATTCTGCTCAACCCTGAGCCCTGATGGGCAGTGGTCCGAATAAATGGACTTTTTGAAAATGTCTAGTTATAACCCTATTTTAATTTAAAGGATTGAAGAGGTGGGACGTTCATCTGTGACGGCCCCTGTGGTCGAAAGGAGTCATGTTTGCATCCTACTCGTGCCTTGTAGACCAATCTGACTCATGTATGGTAATTTTTGTAGGCTTTCTTCCGGTAAAGGGAAACATGTATCTATGTACCTATTTGTTTTGCACAAAAATAAATAAACAAATAAATCGTGAGGAAACCAAGGAAGGAAGGAGTTATCAGCTAGTGTGATAAATGTAAAGGCAATGGCAAAACAAATTTATGAAGACAAAACAAGTAGGTACAAGAAAGTCGTTGTATTGTATTTCCACCTGATGATACTGACAAGAGAAAGGCTCTTATAGGAAGAAGAAGGAATGCCCAAAATGATAATGAGAGCCTAATGATATGGGAACTGGCTATGGCTGACGATGATAGTCAGTCACTTCAAGCTATTTCTTCCACCCTTTCTCCCAGTTTATTTGGGGTCGGGTCTCCTAGCCACATTACAAGTTCCTCGTACATTTGCGCCAGAGATGTCTTGTCTACTTGTTTAATCCGCGTTGTCTGGAATAATTGTCACTTCCATTCTGACGGACTTCAGTGGTATGTTTCGAAAAAGTCCGTTCTAAACAGGCGCTGCCTCAAGCCCTGAGGGGAGTGACGGAAGCAAAAGGGTTTCTAATAGAAAATCGTGTATTTATTTATCCCTTGCGGGACGAAAAGGTCGTTCAGCCCCGCGGCTATAGACTCTGTATAGGTGGCATTGTTCTGTTGCAGAGAGCGCTTAGCGATAATAATAAAAAGCAATGAAAGGAAATTGATATTGAGGAAAATAAAATTGATATTGGAACCGTCAAAAAACGAGTCAACGTTTTTTTGAAAGGCTGGCAACACACTTGTGATACCCTTGGTGATGCAATTGTCCATGGGCAGCGGTGATCGCTTACCATCAGGTGACCCTCTTGGTCGATTGCCGTTCTATGTTATAAAAAAGAGAGTTGCAGTACATTGCACGCATTGTTCAAATTATTCAAATTAATTATTTTTATAATTTTAGTTGTGGGATTTTACATAATTAACAGCATTATATATAAAAGTTAAACATAGGTCATCAACCTGTCTCAACTACACTCTCAAACATAAAATGAAGGAAATAGAGATTCCTGTGCTTTAATAGCTCTTGAGAATACTCTTTACCTGTTCTACGATACAAGCTGTTAGCTTTTTGACATAGAGCAACACGGTCCGCGCGCGGAAGTCCTAGTTGCTCGAAGCTTTTTCGCAAAAAAATTTTTTCTCAAAAAAATGAACCGACTTCCATTGTAAAACTTAAAATCATGAAATAACTTAATAGGCAGATTAATCAAAAAGAAAAATGTATTGGCATGCTACCTACTGAATGAGGTGAAGTCGGTGCCAAGTGCAAGGAGTAAGGATATATTAGGCAATTTAATTACACATGATTCTAATGTTAATTTAGATGATTTAATTTTTAATTTGGCACCGACTTCACCTCATTCAGTAGGTAGCATGCCAATACATTTTTCTTTTTGATTAATCTGCTTATTAAGTTATTTCATGATTTTAAGTTTTACAATGGAAGTCGGTTCATTTTTTTGGGAAAAAAATTTTATTTTATCATTTTTGGTGCACTTGACGCAATTTTGTTGTCATGAAAACTTAAACTTATTTTTTCACAGGCCAACATTTAAGAAATCGAAACGTTTTATGTCAGTTTGAATTAAATGTCAGAACTTGTCAGAATTCCACGGAATTTTTGGCACACAAATAGACCAAGAGCCTGCGACGACCGACCTGCCTTATTTCAAAAATGCTGAATGTTTCTCAGTGTCAAATCCACGTGTAAAAAAAATTTGTGACTACTCATGAAGTTTGAATCTTAGTTGCTTATGCAGGTAATATGGATAGCAAAAGTGAATTTTATAGGTCGAAAGCACCTTTGGGGACCTCTCAAAGTATTATTAAATTCAGCTATTATAATAAAACCAACATGACTATAATTTAGTAAAGTTACAATGTCTGGCAGGGGTTTGTATCTGCACCAATGGCTTGGCAATGGATGGCATGATTTCTCATATTATTCGGAATAAAATCTTTAAAAAACTCTTACTTTAAGGAAATTAAGCTACCACTTTAAATATGATTGCTACAAATTATCTACCTAAGCAATCATGATCTAACTTTTATAGTCGCTAATCACCATTTCTGAGTTGGGGACATGCATAGAGAATCTTGAGTTTTCATAAAATAAGGAATGGCATGCTGTCGCGGGCTTTTGCTCTATAATCCAATGTTTGAATTTTTATATTTTGTTAGGTATCTTTAAAATTACCAAACAGATTCTGACGTGGTTAAAATGGGACCAACTTGGGAATAAACTATTTCGAATAAAACAATAATTTCGGAAATCAGTCCACTATAGGCGGAGAAATCGGCGAACATACATAAAAAAAAACATACATACATCGAAACATATAACCTCCTCCTTTTTTGGGAAGTCGGTTGAAAATGACTCTGTCTCTTACTCCTTACCGCTATAACCACAACACCGCTTTTTCTGAAGCGGCTAAATAATTTGAGTTCGGCTTAAAACTTTCCAGATAACTGCGGGAATTTCTGGCTAACCCTCACAATATGTTTTCCACTGGCAATAACTATCGGTGTGGAGAGCTATACGTCGGAAACATATAAGCAGACCCTGGTTAAGACGCGAATAGTTTGATGGGCGCAGATAGTTCACAACTTGTTATGGACTGGGGTTTATGTCTCGTAAACTATTGCCCCGTAGACTTGTTGTTATCGAATCATACGTAATTAAGGATAAAATCACAATAAAAAATGCGACAACTTTTGGTTCCCAAATTTCATTAGTTAAATTGTTGAAAGTATCGTGTTCTATTTAAAATACTTAATAAATGCTTTATAAATAAAATACTTTATAAATGCTTTTTCGTTTCTCCTTTATTGAGTTCTTTATTTCTATTTTTTTATAACTGATGTCCTCCTATGATCAAAATTTTTCATATTAGTAATTTTTCGTACACATATTTTGCTGTAAATTATTAGCTCTACTTAAAGAAATAAACTTTTTTTTATTGATTTATAGGATTTATAGTTAGATTTGGTTGAACCCACATTGTTTTCTATACCCAAAATACTATTTTGGATTTCAGCATTTTATAAAAATGTTTTTCTTAAATAATGCCAATTATTTTATAGACTGCGGCCCCTGAGCTGAAGTGGCGTGGATGTAACGTAGCTAACATGCCGGCAGAAAACTTTCGCTCCTCGACGCCTAAACCGGAGAATTTCACGGCAGCGTGTGCAAACGAGGAATAAATTAAATTATCTGGAGTTACAGTCGGGATATTTGAATTTGATTAGATATCATGAAAATTTGTTTCGTATATAACGTAAGACGCTACTACCTAGATCCCATAGTGGGTCCACTATAAAACAGGTTGAGATCACGGCTAAGCGGTGACTAGATTAACATATAGGGTAGTTTAAGATCAAGGGACAAGAGATATGAATAAAAAAGTAGAGTTTAATATGAAATTTAAAAGCGATCCTTCTAAATCGATCCATTTATATGTATACTAGCGACCCGCCCCGGCTTCGCACGGGATATAAACCTTCCTCTTGAATCACTCTATCTATTAAAAAAAACCGCATCAAAATCCGTTGCGTAGTTTCAAAGATTTAAGCATACAAAGGGACATAGGGACAGAGAAAGCGACTTTGTTTTATACTATGTAGTGATGTACATGTTATGAATAAGTGTCATGACTAAAAATGCATATTTAGCCGGTGACTGCAATGGCGCTGTATTAGGATTTGAACGTCTATTTTAAATATCGCAGGCAAAAAATCAAGCAAAATCTAGTGAAAGATGTAAAACAGAGTTAACACTAACGTGTGGTAAAAGAACCATAGAGTGTGCTCAAACTTCTGAGCGCCGCGATGTTTGTCTTCAGTTATAAACGAGCTGTTTTTGTTCTGGGGAACTTGACAGCACGTGCCGACGACGTTTTAAGCTAGACTTGACTAGTGTGCTAGACACAATTACGGGACTTCTGTAAATTAAAATTTGTAGCTATCCCACAGCACTCTGCGACAGTGGAAATTTGGGGAATGTAAATCAAGGTCATACTGGTACTAAATTTAAAAAAGTTTAGAAGTATATGTTAGGGCTATTAGAAGATGGGGAAAGGAGAAGTAGAAAGACCGAGGAATCGGATGAGCTGTGGACGAAATGTAACTTTATCGTTGAGATAAAGGCCTACAGGCTGAATGGCTACCTAAAGAAAACGGAGGAGCATCGCTTAGTGAAAAAAGCTTGTTTGAGAAACATCAAGGTTTGCCGAAATCATGAAGAACTTGCATAACATATTTGGCGACATGCTGAAATGAACACACTTATTTTATTTAGGTTGAAATTCATTCATGGTCGCTACGCCATTTTAATTTTTAGAATATTTTTAGTCCAGCAAATGCTGCAGTAAGTCAATGAGCACTAGTTTTTGTACCCGGCTTCGGCGCGGCTTGTGTCTGGAATGACTTCGTGATGTCGCCCCGATGGCGGGAATAACTTGTATAAACCGAGTGACGACAACCAATACAATCGATACAGATTTCCTTTTCGCTGTTTTATGACTACACTGTAGCTAGTTGGAGCTCTTTTAGCGAGAGTCACAACACGATGCTTATGCCCATTATGTTTCTAGTTTAATATACTTAGCGTTGACACGAGACTAAACTATGAAAAAGAAATTTGATTGGCCTTAATGTTGGGCAAACAAGTATTAGATTCATTAGATGATGTCTCAAGTAAGAAGATTCAAAGCTTCAAAGTAATTTTAACAATTTTAGCTTAAACAAATTTGTATCGAAAACAACTGCTATAGTGTAAAACTGTGTTGCAGAAACTGATTTGATGCAGACACCTGGATAAGTAAAACTAAATGAAACCTAAAAATGTTTACATTATCACACCAGCAAAATCATAGTTATGTATTCATGGCAGGACGTGTTAGCTAATTTAAAACTAGCTCATTAATTAACATTATAACTTGTTTGCGTCATTAAATGGATGGTATTTATCCCAAGAGAAATATAAACCCTTTGAGTCGAAGCGCGGCGAGAAAAAGTAAAAATATAAACTTTTGGGACATAATCAAATTTAGTCAAAAAACAGGTCTATCTCAGATCTCAGGCCAGGAGTACTTACAGGTTTATCTGTATATACAAACATACATTATCACTCCTGTTTGTAGGCAGAGACATCAGTGATACAATATGCGTATAACTGTATTAATCAATTTAATTCTTCAATTTACTTTCGAAGATACGCTACTTGTGTTGACTCAACAGTTTTCAAGTCACACACGATTCAAGTTATAATATTCACATCAAAGTGAGTAATTTAATATTCACTTTGCAATCAAACAAGGCTTCGCACCCTCGCTGCACGTGATTTATGTTTAAGCTAGCTTTAAGCACGCCTACACACCATAACATTTGGTACTAGTATATTTACTTGCAATTGCTCCTGTATTTTGGGCTTGGAAGTAAATATCAGTCAATCAATTTAAGAACTTCGTTCTTGTCGATGGGGTAATTTCCATGTATGCCTCTCTTCTGCCATCGATTTCACCTCGCTAGAGGTATACGACACGTAATAGGTTAATAATCATAAAGTTGGCGTATGGCGCCTAAGCGCTTTGAGGTCGTCAACAAAAATATGACACGCTAAGAAGAAGTATAATAGAAAGAAGGTATTGCCCAGTGAATTGGCACCTGAAAAGGCTCCAAAACAGGGTTGTGCACAGCACATGGCACCTAGGGCTAGCACAGCGGCCATAAAACGCATCTAACGCCATCGATATGGAAATTTTACGAGCGTTCAACCTTTTTACACGTGACGTATCGAGCGGGAGTTATCTCAGCACCTCCACATATATTATGCAAGTAGTGCGCCACTAAAATAAGAATATATTATGTTATCTGTTCAGGCACGGAAGAAAGGCCCACATATTTTACATAACGCACACACCCGGCCATATTTCATTCAAATTTAATCGGGCGAGATGAGAAACAGATCCCTTGTTCATAATAAAGTTCGCCGCTTCGAGATGCGAGTTACTTTTGTCTGGTTTTCGCCGTGTTTTCTCGATAGTGGTACATTTTCAGTTTTGATAAAGAGCACATGCCCACTTGTTTTGTAAATCTTTAAAGTTTTAAAAATAAAAAATAAATATCTTCATAAAATGCCCAATATAGTGTTCTGACGATTTTGCCAAATTCGCAGAAACATGCTGGTCGCAGGCTACCTACATTTTTTTATAATGATTCTATATTTATTTGGAGGTATGTATATAAAGCATGATATAAGCGATCTGCTGACGACACTGGTGAAAATATCGCCGGGTCCTACAAGGAAGGGGCGGCGCGCACCGGGCGACGCGACGTGTTCGAGCGTCCTAAACTTATATGTCTGAATATATGATAACTCTATATACTATAAATACCGATATTTTATTAAAAAACAAGCTTTTTACCTCGGCTTTTCCCTGGTGATTTTCATGTTTCATTATACTCAATTAGAGTTTAGTTAGATTCAAAATTCCTATCTCATTGCTCACTTATATTATACACTATATACAGAACCTCTCCGCAAAATTATACTTTGGAATAAACACTTGTCTCTGAGGGACATGGACAATGATATCAATTTTGCAGGAAAAAAATAATGAATAAAAGGATTTCTTCCACTCCAATTGTTCTGTACACAAAAGACAAAAAATTCCCCGGAAGCCGCTCCTTTAATTTCCTTTTTTTGTGTAATAAATGAGTCGGTTGCGGCTGCCGGCCGCGAATCAATTAATTCTTTGATTACCTGCGTTTTTCCAATCTCCCCCCACCACTGGCTTGGGCCCACATCACGGACGACGTTTTAATCGCCCATTAAAACGATT
Organism: Ephestia elutella; assembly: GCA_018467065.1. Taxonomy (NCBI): domain Eukaryota; kingdom Metazoa; phylum Arthropoda; class Insecta; order Lepidoptera; family Pyralidae; genus Ephestia; species Ephestia elutella. The sequence continues at coordinate 20,347,145 of CM031567.1, read as the reverse complement.
GGGGTTAGTCTGACCCTCTGTCGCCGTAAGAAGTCCAATTATAAAGGTTTGGCCTGAGGTTTCTTTGGAGATCGCATTGAAATTGGATGTAATGCGGTTGCCTCCGAGCCTAAATGTTCTTTTTCAGATTGCTTATTAATATGTATCCAGAAACTCGGTTGCGCAGTAGTTTGCTCGGTCGGCCTGGCAGTTAAGCAACATTTGCAATGGTCGGTCAAGGGATGGGTGACCACTAATTTACTATATCGAGCTACTCCGTGCTTCGGAAGTTGGAAACATTTTATTTCGAAATTTCTACTAAAGCAGGGCCTGGGGCGTCGCTAGTTAACAAATAAATAAATTTTGTCCTACACCTAAGGAATAAGGAACCCCAAACAGGTAAACGTTTTATTGCCTGAAAGGTTCCGCAGCCGTCCGTCACTCGGCGGAACCACTCGGCTCGTTTCCGCTGCAGCGGAGAGCTACGGAATCAGCCGGTAAAAAGGGAAACATATTTGTATCAGTTTTATTACTGGAGAACAAATTAATATATGAACTGAATTATTAACTTTTGAAGATAAGACAAATGAAGAAGATAGGTTTATGAAGTACTTAATCGTAAAAGTATAAAGTAGCGCAAATACTTATAACTAGCTTTTGCCCTTCAGCTTTGCCCGCTTGAAATTCATTTTAATCATGCGGAATTTTGAAAGATTTTTCCCTCATCTTACCTATGCGTAAATATTAGATTTCCACAATGCTTATCTTAGTGCTCACTTACGCTACCTATAAAGAACCTTGCTGCAAAATTTCAAGATTCTGCAATCAGCAGTATCGTCCTTGCTTTAATATGCCAATCAAAGTCAACTGTTTTTATTTAAATACGCTTAAAAATAGCACTTTTAAATCGTCATATTCTTGTTTTTTAGTTAGTTGACGTCATAAAATGACTTAAAGCTAAGGTTACCACCGCCTCCAAAGCGGAAGTGGAGAAGAGGCGGCGCAACAAACTCCACTGCTGCATTTTCTCCAAAGACGTCACATTGTTTACAACATTGTGTCTAACAATTAAATGACTATCTATGTCAGTCAATAATATAAACAGATTACATACATAATTTCTAAAACATAAATTGGTTTATTGAACGAATACGAATTCAGAAATAAAAATATTATCATATAAAAGCCATATAAAAGTTCAAAGCAAACCATTCACATGAAGAAATATCCTTTAAAGATATAATTCTTAGAATTGAGTACTGTGACATCAAAGTGAGCTTTCTCGAAGCTCTGAAAGCTCGCCAGTCGCAAGGTCACGTGCCGACTGCTCACATTTTAATATAAGATATAAGAATTCATAAGACACGACAGTAGTGTAGAGAATTCATTGAATTTCATCGTGCGATTCTCAAACATAAAATTACACTTTGGCTTTTCTATGATATTATAAGTTTTCGCTGGCACATGTAAAGTGATAGTACGAACGGTTTCTTTAAATTAACTATAAATGTACAAACAAATCACACAGATTGAGCTATATAAACTCGATTGATTAATCGAGTTATAAATAAATATCCAAACTTAAGTAAAGATCTCTACACACGGTCCGATTTAGGACCCTAAATTGGGAGCAGTGTTGCCAGATCCAATTTTAAAAAATCCGTAAGGCTTTGCTCAGAAATCCTTAGATTGCCTCTACATAAATCCGTAGATCTATTAATTTATGTAGAATTTTTGGACTTTAACGGATTTCCAAGATTTTTTAAAATTGCATCTAGTAACACTGCTCCTGATATCGGCCATGATTAAGGTGTGTGCGTAGAGGCCTTAGTAGTAAAATGAATGATTGAACCTCCATTTGATGACAATATTGAATACATTAATAGGTATTTTATTTATGAGAAAGAATATATTTATATGTAAGTTGTTGTTGTTGTATTTATTAGAATTTACTTATTGCTTACTTACTTACTTATTGTTGCAGAATAGAAGAATATGTCGCTCTCTCGTTTCGGAGGCCAACATCCACTTTGGGGTCACTGAGCCAGCGGAGTAAGTAAGTAAGTAAGTAAGTTGTTATGAAGTAAAATATCAGAATTACCAGTAAAAGTTATTTATGTACAATTTAATAAAAAATACAATTTAAATATAAAAATACACCAAGAGAAACACGGCACGGGCACGGCCAGAGTTCCAAAGAAATCATGGATGCGGCACGGACAGGATAGTCGGGGAAATACCGACAGGGGTAAAGTTTGTCCGGCGGCACAGTAGGGCTGAAGATGGACTGGCGGTACACGGGTACAGTAGGGATAAAGATGAACTGGCGGCACAGCAGGAGTGAAGATGGGCTGGCGGCACAGCAGGGGTGAAGATGGACTGGCTGCACAGAAGGGGTGGCAGGCGATAGTGAGTGTCTTTATTCCATACTTCGATTTACAGGTCACAGCAACTTCTTCGTGTTAGCTTTTTAGATGTTGGTTTTCGACGCGAAGGCTTGCAGGGTCCCGAGGACAGCAGGCCCCGGGACAGGACCTTATAGTTCGCTCCGTTCCGATTTCTCGGAAGATGAAAACTGACTCGTATTGACGTTCCATGTCTTTTTATAAGCCTCGATTTAGAATTTCGTATTGCTTCATAATTTTCAAATAAAATACGAAATTAGAACATTTGTGAAGAGGTTTGCATAGAAATTTATAGAATTTTAGAAAAATAACATCTGACTTGTTACAACGCTTGACAATCAGAGTTGTTTACAATCAAGAAAATTGAATGTGAAAATAATATAATTTAAAGAATTAATTATAAAAAGGTGAAGATAAACACGAAATATATGTTGGAAAAACTAACATATTATAAAACAACCAAAAATGAAGATATAGCGGTAAGTTTAAAGAAATATTCCCTAGCAACGTAGAAATTTTACAATAGAAAGTGTAAAAAAGAACATTTTGAGCTAAATAAGTAATTATTAAAGTAAAATAGACAAGAATAAAAGTAAAAAAAGACACTACAAAGTAGGTATATACACCGGACCGGTCGTTGTGGAAATCCTTGGGGGAGGCCTTTGGCCAGCAGTGGACGTCTTTTGGCTGAGAGAGATAGAGAGAGAGGTATATACATTTTTTTACTAGTGGGAAAAAGAGAAATAAAAACTGGTGCCAAATATTAAAGCGTATACCGAGATGCAGATTGAGCGTTGCTGGTACCTACTACATATCGCAGCGGGGCTTCCCGCCATATGTATTTACGCGGGAAAGCATTAGCGAACAAAACGTTACCGTTGCAAATAATTCAACGCGAGCTAGCAGCGTTTAAGTGCCCTTGCGGCGAATCCCTAAGCCCAACTGAAATTCTACCTATCACATCTCCTTAAATATCCATTCCAAAAACCACCTTACTCCGTGATGATAAAGTTAAAATTTATGTGAAAATAATCTTGATTTAAGCCGTTTTATCGGCGTGTTGAGAATTTCTTCCGAATGTCTTATATATCTCGGGTGAGTATAATCCGCTGTTTTCGCGGGAAAAATCTCTATTGCACCGAGTACAGATGCAGTTGCAGTGATTTTCCACTTTCGTCGCAGCCTCCCCCGCCTCTCGCCCCACCCCGCGAACGTCCACTTCGGTCTTATTATTAATTTTTGGTTATTTTTTGTACTTAAGTGCTTGTCAGTAACACAGTAAGCTTGTCTGATTATATATGTTAGATCAATGAGACTGGCTTGTCCTAGGAGGAAGTCGTAGCTTTTGCCCGCGGCTTCGCCCGCGTTAATTCTCCACGGAAACAGTGCTTTTTCCCGGGATGAAAGGTACCCTATGACCTTCTCTGTACTTCTAACTAACATCGGAAGTTTGGTTCAGTAGATAAATCGTGAATAGGTAACAAACAAACTCACTTTCGCATTTATAACATCAGTTAGGATTAGGATGGGATTAGCATTTAGATTCCTGGTTTAGGTTATACTATTGAATACTGATTTATATTATTTAATAAAGATTATAGTTATCTCAATGTATATAAGGTGGACTCAAATTAACTACAAATATTTTTAGGGCTGATTACTGATATTATTTAGAAAGGATATCAGTGGTTTTTTCAATTTTCTACACGCTAGTTTTCGAGAAAAAATAACTAAAATTAACTTTTTGTTTTTTGAAAACCGTAACATTATAACATCCTGTATCCTATAACATGAAACACGAGAGACGATGTTTCAGTCCTTACCTCATTGGCCAATTATTTTAACCAATTAAAATCAAACTACCTACACGCGGCCACAAACAAAAACCGCCGCCCACCGGCGCGCGCGTGAGTCCGTGTTGCTCTATGGTGCCGCTCTATCATAGAGTAACTATGGAATGGAGCAATCAATCATAGGTCTTTTTTATAGGTTTTTTTAATATTATTATTATTGGATTATTCTATTATTGGGAAGGTCTCTTGTCTTGACAAACAGAAAATAAAGATATCTGAAAACTTTTCATTTTTCCTTTCCAAATCAAATCAACAACCGGCCAAGTACGAGTCGAACTCGTGCACGAAGGGTTCCGTAGCATTCTAAAAATCACGTTTGGTGTATGGGAGCCCCCTTAAATAATTGTTTTAATTTAATTATTCGTATTATTAAGATGTGTTAGTAATAGGGTCCCGTTCGAACACTAAAAAGTGAATGTAATTCGTCCAGTACCAGCGTCTACGGATCGAAGGGCGAAAATAAAGTTTGGCTTTTATTTATGTTTTAGTGAGAGCAAAAATGTTGAACCTTTTGATAGATCTACTAGTTGGTATGGCCTCATTCGCACTTGACTTTCTTTTATCATCTACGTATTTAATTGTTTTTCCGACCTAAAACTATTGCACAATAGTAACGACCATGTTCTACGAGCTATGTGCCCCGCCCACTGCCACTTAAGTTTCACGATTCTGCGGGCTATGTCGGTTACTTTAGTTCTCCTACGGATCTCCTCATTTCTGATTCGATCACGCAGGGAAACTCCGAGCATAGCGCGCTCCATCGCCCTTTGGGTGACCTTGAGCCTTCTTATGAGGCCCATAGTAAGCGTCCACGTCTCTGTTCCGTATGTCATTACTGGCAACACACACTGGTCAAAGACCTTAGTCTTGAGACACTGCGGTATTTTGGACGAGAAGATATCGCGAAGCTTCCCGAACGCTGCCCAGCCGAGTTGGATTCGACGGTTGACCTCTTTCTCAAAGTTGGACTTACCTAACTGAACTGTTTGTCCCAGGTATACATAATTGTCAACAACTTCCAGTGTAGAGTCTCCAACCTTCAGAGGAGTGGGTGCGACAAGAATATTAAAAATAATTTTCGTCTTGTCCATGTTCATTTTTAGACCCACTTGTTGAGAGGCTCTACATAGCTCGTAGAACAGATAGCCGTTGGGGCAGAAAAGTTCTCAAGTGGCGACCACGAACCGGAAAACGTTGTGTTGGCAGGCCTCCCACTCGGTTGACCGACGACCTGGTAAAGGTCGCGGGATGCGCATGGATGCGGGCAGCGCAGGACCGGTCGTTGTGGAAATCCTTGGGGGAGGCCTTTGTCCAGCAGTGGACGTCTTTCGGCTGAGAGAGAACGACCATGTTTATTTAATAAAGATGTTAAAATCCTTCCTTATCCTTGACATGAGACAAAACATTACATACTTTGTCGACTCTGCCGATAGATACTCTGTGTATTCCCGAACCGGAAAATTTAGGTGCGCTAGGGATCTCCAGTTTCACAACTCGAATCTCCTTATCAAACTCCTTCATCTGAAACCATAACTCCACAACCGCAACTCCGTCATAGCCTCAGGCAGAGGCAAGCACCTCGTCGATTAATCGAAGAAATGATTTAAGTTAATTTGGGAGGAATGTTACAACCTCATTTTGATATACTCTGTGCACATACCAGAGATATACCATAGACGTTGTCTTGGAGATTGGTCTAATAAAAAGCTATGACATGAAGTTGTATGTTGTAAAAAATGCCTTACCGATATTCAAACCAGGACTACCTGAATATGACAATCTGCTACCATGATGCAAATGAAATTTGTACTCGGGCGTGCGAGATTTTTTCGAGAGGTATGGTCTGCGGATCAACCCAAGAACTATTCTTGGTGCCGTGCAGCGTCACCGCGAGACCGGCAGTTTCCGACCCAGGCCTGATGCAGGCCGACCGCGGTATCCTGTACGGCTGGAAGAAGATGTGTTGGACTTTTTTTAAGACACCCGGTGGCCAGCGCTGAAGACGCCGCACGTGTCTTCTTTGTGTCGAAATCATACATTTTAAAAGTGTTGCATAGCGAGGGATTTCATCCCTATCATATTCTGAGGGTTCAGGAGATGCTCCCGACGGACTATGAAGACAGAGTGGAGTTTTCGCAGTGGTTGTGTAGGAACCGAAATAATAACATTTTGTGGACAGATGAGTGCACGTTTACCCGGGTAGGCCTGTTCAACATTCACAATGAACATTATTGGACGGTTGAAAATCCTCGGATGGTTCGCCCCGATCATTTTCAACACAGATTCAGTGTGAATGTTTGGGCAGGTTTCCTTAAGGGAGAATTACTCGGGCCCGTATTTCTAGATAGACTGAACGCGGACACTTATTTAGACTTCCTACAAAATACCCTTCCGGTTTTGCTGGAAGATGTGCCTGTGTGCTACCGGAGGTGGATGTATTATCAACACGATGGCGCACCGGCGCATTTCAGTGTGCGCGTGAGGGACTACCTCACTGAGCAGTTCCAGGGACGCTGGATTGGACGTGGTGGAGTATCGGCTCGGCGGTTCGAGAACAGGTCTGGACCAGGCATCGCGTGGCCTCCACGTTCGCCAGACCTCACGCCACTGGACTTCCATGTGTGGGGTAGGGCCAAAGACCTTGTTTACGGACACGACGGCCACACCATTAGCTCAATCGACGAGCTGAAGTCGCGGATAGTGAGAGCCTTTGAACTAATGCGGAGTGACACACATGTGCTCCAAAAAGTGACAAGACACTGTGTTGATAGAGCCATGATGTGTATTCTCGAAAGAGGGGGTATGTGCAGCAAATCTTTAATTAATTTAGGTTGTGATTTAGGGTGTACATAAACTTGTAAATAGACTTTTAAACACGCCGAATTAATGCAAATTCAAATAATCTACCTATTGACATGTCAGATTATTTTTTAATTCCTATGTATTTTCGTTAGCTACATAGATAGGTACTTACAATTATTAATGCACTTAAACAACTAATTTGCATTAATTTGTCAGTCCACAGCCTGAAAAAGTGTGATGGGAAGTCATTATTTTATTGTAAATTGTAAACTTATTAATAAATTTGATAAACCAAATTCACGTGTTTGCTCTCCTAGTCGCCTTAAACCCCAAAACTTACACTTAAATTATCATCTTATTAGTTATTAGGCTATATTAGGTTATTTGTGTGTGTGTGTGTGTGTTAATCCACACAAATAAATAAAACGGAACGAAATACACAATCATGTAGGTTTACATTGATACGTTTAAGTTTAATAAATCGCTTGTCATCTCTGTCTTCCACGCACTTTTGATAAAAAAGAGGAAGACGGCAAATCAATTTCATTCTACTATTATTTGGTGGGTGGAGCTTTCTTCTATTATTTGGTGGGTGGAGCATATAGATGAATGAATTGTCTAACATGTATCTACAGTATGATACTAAATGTCATCATTTTATAATATCTTTTTTGTTAGAAAAAATAAAATAAAAACTAGCGTATCGATTTTTAAAATTTTATCTCCAATACGTTTATTTAGCCTCCTGGAGCCAGTCCTGAAAATATTTGTAGTTAATTTGAGTCCACCTTATATAATACAAAAACTTACTACGATTTTTTTTTTTGTGAATTTTTCGTCAGTGATTATCTTTCAAGTATTTTTCGAGCCATTGTTAACATCTTCAGCTTACGATGTTCAGATTGAATCATTATAAATCAGCTCCGAGCGACCATAACTTTCATATGCAACAGCGAAAATCGCTTCTGCTGACTTCCAAGAAATTTGAGTGTGTTTTAATAAATTTATGCTTGCTTCAAGGAACTTGATAAATCAGCGTTGATAATGTATTTAACCCCAGTACTCTATGTTCCTTTTATTTTCTACTACAAAGTAGGCGAACAGGCATAAGGCCCACCTGCTGGTACGCGGTCACCGCAGCCTGTGGATATCAGAAACACCAGGGTCGTCACGCGCGCGTTGCTGACCCTAAATCTGCTGAAATCTATTCACGCCATTTTTCTTTCTTCAAGTTGAAGCCTCTATAAAAGCTATTGCAGAAAACTCTTTCCATTCTGTTACACACTTTTTTTACTAGCCTGTTGTTGTTGTGTCCCAAAGTCTGTGTAAAGGCCTGTTACACTATTGTACCTTTAATGCATCGAAATACAACTACGTGCGTTAGTACATAATATCTCGTTGCTTTAATGGATTCATTACTTTTAATGTTTGTTACACATTTAAAAAAAACCGGCCAAGTGACGGACAACAAAGTGATCTTATAAGGGTTCCGTTTTTTCCTTTTGAGGTACGGAACTCTAGAAACAGGGATAATTTATTGTCCACACAGGGAACCATATTTAGAGTGGCGATCTGGCATTTTTACACGACTGACGACGAAGGTTCGTGTATGTATGTGACTACCTTTCTTCCAACATAATTCCTTAAAGTATTGACAGATATAGATGTGAGATCTGATGAAGAACTCCAAGATACCAGCTACACTATAACATATTCACAAAAAAAAATTCATGTAAACTAATCTCGCGCGGGCGAAGCCGTGGGCAACAGCTAGTAAATAAATAATGCGATTAATCAAAGCAAGTCACAATGAAAATGTCAGCTGTCTATTTCAGACAGGTTGTTTTTAATATTTACAGCTTCTAAATAGGTTTTATTCCCCGCTACAACTAATCAGTTTAAAAGGTTGTGTACTGCGTTAGGGACGTCTTGCTTTCATGATATTTTTAATTAGTGACAATTTACTTTAAATGCTTTTATTTGAGGACAATTTGTTGCTTGGCCCTTTTCAATTGCGGACATTTTGCTCCCATGACTCAATTACTACGTTACGGTCGTTTTATCAACGTGGACACTTTGCTCTGAGGACCACCCACTTATAATTCGAGCTATTCATTCCTTACGTTTTCCGGGGTTGGCTATGTGACGTCTTTCTAGGCGTCACATAGCCAACCCCATGGTGTTATGATAACAAAGTTCTAGTTGTTACCATTACGCCACGTTAATTTGCAAATAAAGTAAGTACATATTTCTTCAACAAACGAATCAATCTTTTAACAAAGTTTTGCGAATTCAAAAATTACCTGAAAATCAGGGAAAGTGACATAATTACCCGCTTTCTGACGGTATCTTGATGCGACTCACTCATTACGGCGTAGTCCGCGTGCTGTATTTTTTTCATCCAAGTTTTCATCCGAACTGTAATTAAGCGTATTCACCATTGAAATGTATTTTATATTTCATTTATTACCGTAAACGTGCTAAGTCGGAATATAGGCTTTAGTTGGAATACATTATGATAGTTTATATAAAACTTTATATAATTAAGGTAACCCGTATTCTCAGTTTCTCTGCAATACATTATAGGTTATTTTGAAAATTTTACGCATTAAATTACTCGTATATTATTAAGAAATGCATAAAAGTGCAATGAAAATACGTCAATCTACTATTTAATTTTAGTATGATTGCTACGGGCAACGGACTTCGTAGCAGTGCTACAAGATTCGTAGCAGCGCTACAAGTGTCGTAGCGTGTAATAGGGATTTCAGAATATTTATTAAAGTTGTATGATTTATTACCGCAATAAAATTGAGGCCAAATTTTTGTCTCATTTTAAATACTTAATAATAATTAAAATATATTTAAAACGGGTGAGACAACAATTTTTTAAACATATTTAAATAAAAAACTGCACAAAATATATAAACATACACCCTTTAGAACAGCTTCCGTTCCGTCACCGGGTAACATTTTCGAACTTTTCTTTATACAAGGGACTGAAAGAGCTTTGAGCTTTGTGTAACGAAGATGATTAATTGCGTTATCCCCCCCCCCCCCCTCCGAGGACCGGAAGTGAAAGAACTTTGAAAGAATTTGTTTTACACGAGCTTAATGCGCTTTTAATTAACAAGTAAAGTTGTTATACGTTTAAATATTTCAATTAGACTTAAACTACTCGTCTGTGTAAATATGTAAGTATATAAAATGGCTGTATTTTAGTATCACGTCTCTATTCCTTACGGGGTAGACAGAGTCAAGAGTCGTGACACCCGAAGGCCACGTTCAGCTAGATAATGGGCTTATTAGTGGAATGGAAATTCATAAATACCACGTGCCAGGGTGCCAGGTTGCTAGAACATCGAATCCCTAGTTTGAAGCCCTTTTCCTTGATTAAAATAAAATAAAATGTTTAAAATGTAAGCTCCATATATGCAATAACATAATTAGCGAGCGACTTGTGACTTTATTCCTGCTGTTCTAATTAATACGTCGTCCTGCATTAGATTCGCTGGAAAGTAATTTGCGCAGAGCAGGTAGGAAATAAATTATGAATTACCCGGCGACTGGGGGGGTGGCGGGAGCTTGCAACACTTTGGTCTAGCCAACGATTTCTGTGTGAACTTGCTGGATTGAAAAGTCCTGATACCTAATACCAATAACCGTGACAATAATAATTAACGTGACGATGACCTATTTAAAAATGTAATTGAAGGAAAGGTGAAGGGATGAAGAGATCCAGGGAGACCGAGAAAGAGTTATGTAAGCCAACAGAAAGAGAAGGCAGACGTCGTGTCGTATCAAGACCTTAAATGTAAAGCCGAGAATAGAGCGGTGTGGCGTATTCTCTACCGACAAGAGAAGAATCTTAAATAAGAAGAAGAAGGTTTGTGAGATGATGAATAACAAATAGAGTACTTTTTATACCAAAATTTTCACGACACTTGTGCCCGTGGCGTAAATAATGTAGTTATTTTATAAAACGATTTTTTTCCAAGTTTATAATCCAGACAAGAATTTCCCTGTCAGTAACAGCTTACAGCAAAAATGTAAAAACACTAGAACTAAAATTTTTAAATGTCGAAATTCTATCCATCAAATAAATAATGACATAAAGGTCATTTCTAGTGTATGTTTTGAACATAATAACCGGTTTAGACGCTGCCACGAGTAATTAACTTTGTACGACACGTGTTAACTTTAATTTGTTACACGTCACGGCCGACTATAACGTTTTATGCTCATATTTTACACTAGCAGTTTGCACTAGTTATTATAATACGCTCTTTTCATGACGTTTGAGCGCTCTACTGAAGGGGGCAGGAAGTAAGCAAGGTAAGATAAGCTAATAAGGTAACTGAGTCTAAATATACTACTGCGGCGCAGCGACCCGTGGATCTTGGCCTCCGACACGAGATGACGCCATGTTTTGCAGTCTTGCACCAGCTCTCGCCAGACCTGAATGAGTCAGCAAATTTAAATATCTGGGCTGCACGGTAACTGAAAATATATGTAATGTACAATTTAAATTGCCAACTTTTGCCCGCGTGAATTCCCACTGGAACAGTGCATTTTCCCGGGGTGAAAGGTATCCCACGTCCTTCTCAGTATTTCTAATTAGGTATGTGTATGCGAAATTTCAGGAAGATTGGTTCGATAGATAAAACGTGAAGAGGTAACAAACAAACAATTAAACAAACTCACTTTCGCATTTATAATATTAGTAAGGATAAGGATAGTCAGGATTAGGATTTATTTAACTTCTTTACAAACAACATGTAAATTTAAATTAAATTAATAAGGTAATTTATTGCCAGGTACGCGCTGATACGACACTACACCGAGTGATAGTGGGGATCATGAGTAAGTACATAAAGAGAATTATCACAATATGACATGATATCCAATTGTAATAATAGAATTTCATCGATTTCCCAGAAATCGTATTCAGTGTTGTAAATTAACAATAGTCGATGATAACAATATCATTGTCACAGCTAAGTAGGTGATTATCATTGGGAACTCCATTATCAAATACTGTTAACATATAAGTAGCCGTAACCAGTGAGCTTATAATAGAGACTGTAGAGGCGGGTTCCCCGAAATTATTATTTTCCATTAGATTAATTTTCATTGCTTTATTCAACAGTGAGTATAGTTGAAGGTAGGGAGATATATATTACATGCGCTGTATATGTGTTCGATGTAATTAGTAATTGGGTATAATAAACCCTGAAATGGTATATCTCGAAGTTTTTACGGGAGCGAAGCCCCGGAGCCTAAGTAATAGTATATTTTGCGATAAAGTTAAAAAAAAAATCTATGTCTTCTATGTATCATTGTCCTTATCAAAAAGCTTCTACTACGTACGTACAGGTTTATCTTGTAGCACTTTCCTAGTATACGCAAGCTTTTATTTAGCGCAACGAAGATCGTAGCTCGTAGCAATCATATTTGTTTAACTTTTGGGTTAAATATATAAAATTTAATTACAAACTCAGATGGCGGAACAAGTACTTATCAATTAATTTTATTTCGTAATAAATAAAAACCAAATTTATTATTTAGAATATTTACGTTTATTTTTATTTGTAAAAATAATGCAGTTACACATGTTACTATTCCCATGGAGCGGTAGTACAATAAATTTCAAAAGCAGTGACAAGTCAATTTATTATTTATCTTTCATTCCCAACAACTAGTGTATATTTATTTATTTATTCCGGCAGCACGATGCTCGCTGTGGCCAACATCAATAAATTAAAATTTCCGCCAGTATCTGAATATCCAAATGTTTTCCACAAAATTCCTACTTTACTATTACTGTTTTACTGTTTTCACAAGTGTTTTTACATTTATCTTACGTGTTACAAATCTTATTTAGTGCAAAAACCAAGTACTTTTCAAAGTTAGTCTTCTTTATGATTAGAGATAACTATTAACCTTTGTAATAAAGTGCAATGTATGATGACGGGGGCCGGGCGCGTGTCCGCTCTAGAAGCTGCAAAGGGCAACAGCGTGGAAACTGTGTCGGTGACTTACGCCCTGTCCTGCGTGGACTTCAAATACGACAAATACGGCGCGATTTCTTTATTTCTTTAAAAACAGAAATTCACTGCACTGACAGTTGCCCAAGGCGTGCAGTGAGCTATAGTTACATTTTTATAAATTGCGATGCGACGTCGTGCTTCATTCGACAATGGTAATATGTAAGTACTACCAGTAAGGACGTCCATATATGACTGCTTTCGCATTTGAAGCGTTCTGCCGCCAACTTAGGACGCCAGGTTAGTGATGTGTACTGGGTGATGTTCGTTCTGGGATATTAACGAGAAGAATTTCTGATTGATTATAACTAGTGGTTCGCCGCGAAATTAGACCTCGCGATTATTATTTTAAAAATATGCGTATAGGTATCTCAAAAACGGCTGAACCTATTTTGTTGCGCAACGAACTTAATAATTCTATGGATAGTTGCTACACGTATTCTTAATATCATCGAAATCAATTCAACGATTTGAGAGTTATCGTGGAACATACATACATACAAACAATGTGTTTTCGCCCCAACTTTAATTAAAGCCTTCGCTTTCTTCGCTTGATCGGTCAAATATTTATTTTTTGTAAAGAAAATATACATATGTGTTAAATTAACATCTGTTATCCAGATAAACTAGAAAATGTCATGCACATTAGTTTTCTAATAACAAAATATCAGTTTTTTGAAAAGATTCTTTAAATAGTGTAAGAGGTTGTTAACAAATAACTATTCAAATTGTTGCGGCACAAGATTAATTTTTGATAAGTTTCTACAAAGCTCGGCGTCTAAAATTAAAAGTACTACTGTTGCAATAAATCTTGAGAAACTCAGCCACCGTTTAATTTCAGCTCTTTTGTGAACTATCAGATGTCAGATGGAAAGAAGCACTAAAATGCTGCAAAAAGATAGAAGTCCGGAGCAGGGCTACTAATTTTATCATAATTTTTCAAAATTAAAAATCTTTGCTGTGGCAATTTCACGAAATTTAATTTTTAGCTGTGTTGATGAGTGACTTAACTTTATTATTTACACGTCCATATTTCTTTATACTTCTTTTAAGTTATGATAAGGTAAGATAGAATAACACTGCGATGTGATGACGCCGGTAGGCAACAAATAGCTAGATAGACGTTGCACAAATAAAATAATACAAACAAACATGTGCTAAAAAGGAGTTTATGAAAACCCTTCCAGGATTATTTATGTCTGTGCTTCCAGGCAACAGTAGCATATATAAATGAAAATGACTTGGGCATCATGGCAAAGCAATGGGCATTACTGCGCGTAATTAAATTTTATAGAATGTTACCTAAGAGCTGAACGCTATTAGATAACATTCTATAAAACGTACTTTCTCTGTACAAGTTTCGAAAAAGTCTATCGCAGAGGAGTTCGCGTTACAAGTCATTTTTATAATTTTTGGCAACCCTACTAGCTGGCTACTTGGATAATAACTAATATCGGGCCATTGGAGCGCGTTCGAAGATAATTTATTCTAGTTTAAGTTGATAAGAATAATAGTGTCCTCTACAGAGGCGGCCGCCCCGCTCGACGCCCCGCCGCCGCCTTAGAATCTACACTCTAACAATATCTCTACACAAAGGAAATATTTAAGAAAATGATGTATGATAGGCCCTTATAAGGCCAATAGAAGACAAATATATTTTCAGAATGTATGTCAGAATGTATCTCATCACGCAAAAACTACTGAATAAAAGATGCAGTTATCACAGTAGAATTGCTGAAGGTCTAACTTTAAATCTAGCACAGGTTTCATCTTGATTCGCCGCGAGATATTTACTGTAGTGTAGTGAATACCGCGCGGATGATCTCAAACTCAAACCAAACTCACATGAAAAGTAGCCTCACCGCGTGGCATGAATGTCCATATTCTGTTAACACTGCTCCGCTGACTTGTAAGCTGCTGATGTCCCCTCATGGGGTCCGGCGGTGATCGTACCTAATTTTCTGTCCCCCTCCCCCCGGCACCGAACCTCTCCACTATTAATTAAACTCAGTCTTTGTCCGATGCCATTGAATTGTATTCGGAGCTTGAAGGCACGACAGGTCCTTAAGTGAAGATTAAGTGACGTAATTAGCTTAAGAATTCTCTGGAGAATTCCAATACACGTAAGTAATGGATATTTTCGAATATCTTTATAAAGTGTCTGGGCCAAAAGAATACATTAACAACAAGCTAGATCTTGACCATCTGTAGGTCTTGAACTTCATTCTGAGATTAGGTCTAAAATAGGTCTTCGCAGACCTAAGTCAAATTTACACACATGACATTTCATCATCATAAAATTTAAGAGCGAGGCTCTTGTCGGTGATGTTATTTCTATTTTTATCTTTTCATTGCTAACTCTCACTACACATGACATTTATGTAACAAAATCCAAATCCAGAAAGTATAATTTATACAGAATCACGACTATATCTCTTACGGAGCAGACAGAGCCAAGAGTCGTAAGACTCGAAGGCCACACTTAGCTGAATAGTGGGCTTATTAATGGAATAGATATTCAGGTATTAGATTAGTGACAGGTTGCTAGACAGTAGAAATTAACTCTAATAACTGAACGACATGTAAATTTGATATAGAAATAACTGCATCGTTTAGAAGTTAGTTCCGTGACACAACTAATCGCTTTAGTTTTCTCGTGAAGCATGTCTCGTGTGAACAAGCTACGTGCTCACGAATTTATTAGTGCAGGCTGCAGCAAGTGCGTGACGTAATAGTTCCTTAATGAGCGCTGCAACCTAAACTAACTAACCTAAGTGAGACGTCAGCTTGTCAGCTAAGCAGTTTTGATTTTGCCTTAAAACTGTATTTTTTTATTTAAAAACTATTGCACAAATTACAAAAATTATGATCAAATAGTGGACTAAACGCCGCCATATGGTCTCTACCAGTCAACCATTAGACCAAACAGAGAGTATAATTTGGTGCGATAAAGTGCAACGAAATAAAATTCAAATCACTTGACGGGCACTTTTTACATAAATTATTACAATAAATGAGATCATGTACCTAAGTTACAAACTGCTGAAACCACATGCGGTTTTAACCACTGGACCATACCGTTTCTATATAATTAAAGTAACTCAATGTTTGAAACCCCCCAAGTTAAACGTTGCATCAAAAATGCCTGTAAAAAATCTCTTCCCTCCTTCTGGCACTGTCGGCTTTTTGTCGTTGACTTTGTTTGTAATTTTAAGAGTATTATATTAAATTTCATTCACTTCTTAGTTTCAAGTTTGCAACAAAGAAAACGAATGCTTTAAGTTATAACGAAACGAACTTTTCGACTGCGTTCAGAATTCGTAATATTGTTCTCTAAAGTTGTATTAGTTCGTTAGTTGTTCGCAAGTTTAACATTTGTGCTTCAATGTTGCAATAAAATAATTACATGAATGCTGCTCTCAATGTAGTAGATAATTGGTTTCATTTTTGCGTTGTATAGAAAACTTAACAATAAATAAATATAATAAATAAATTGGGAAACAAAACAGTTCACATAATTAACAATTATTGTTACTTAAATACAAGTACATCTTAAAAACTTATCTAAACATGGTTTCATCAAAATCCACACTAGGAGAACCTGTGTCGTGGAGTCTGCGTCTTTCCATCAATGGAGCTTAAATAAACATAATTAAAAGAGACACTTAACATGAAAGAAAAGCAAAAAAGTAAGTAATAACAAAACAGAGAACTAAAAATGAATAGGTAACATCAATTGAATTTCGATTAAGCACTGTAAGATAAATAATTTTAGGAAATGCATTCTAATATTTCTTCAGTTTCTTCGTAAGTTTTGTCCTTTAGCCACTCACAAGCCGTTCGCCTACACGTTGATCTCGTCATGTCAATAACATTATTATTTATACGGTAGAATTTAGTATAAACGAAAGGTCCCATAAAATTAAACATTCTCTGGGCGAAGTCAGTATTTAGTTTTGGTTTTGATCAATACTATGATCCAATCAGACTAGACTGGTAGCATGCGACGATAATTGCTTGAAAATCCTTTTCTAACTAGGTAATATAAATTGTATCATACTGTAGACACATGAAATAATATACAAGACCATTATAAAAGGAGCTCATACACGTAATTTAGCTGACTTTGAAGCTCCTTAGCACACACACACTCAGTCGAATAAAAAAATATGTAAACTTTTAATGCAAGTGAACTTATCTGTCAATTTAAAATTAAAAAAACATAACGAAGACTTAGTTTTGGGGTCTCCTAACACAGGCTCTTTGATGTCTAAAAGGAGGCCCCATCCATTATAAGTAAAACTGTGCCTTGTTACTGAAATAAATACATTTTTATTTTGATTTATTTATTTGCAGTAGAAATATGAGTTCACAGTTTGGCCGATTCAAGATTGGATGAGATAAGTTACGGATTTGTTTTTGTAGCGTTAAGATAATGTATCCTAGAGGAGGAAAATTTATTATTTCCGTATAAAGGATAGTCCATCGCAGCGTAAAAAGTAGTGGGGCGTAATCCACCGATCGCGTGACCCGCGAATGTGTTCATTTGTGCGTGCTATCCGCTTAAACGCGGCCCGTTTGTGCGTGCGATCCAGTTTGGACCGGTTAAATGCGGCTAATACCGCCATTTGCCGGAACCGATGCTGCCTAAATGACTGGTGTGTTTGTTCGACACGATAACGATTTGATGGTTAGATACATAAATACCATGAGTACAATTTCATGGGTAGATAATTTATGATACGTTTTTAGGGTTCTATGCCTTGAAAGGTTACTTAATTAAACATTTTTATTTTTGTCTGTTGTTAACCCTTTTTTTTTATTTCCAACATTTATTTTTACTAACCACTCGAGCAGCAGGGCTAAATATCATAGCCGAATCGTTGAATTTCGATTTACTTTCTAAAAACAGCTATTCGACCGAATAATAAGATAGATACTCTAATCTCGGAAACAAAAGACAAACAAGAACCGAAACGGTCCCAATTACAAACGTCTCGGAATCCAAATGATTGAGTTGTGCGTAAATTTGCACAGACCTACTCCGCTATTCAGAAGGACAAGCCAATTTTAAAGTTACATTAAAAGAACAACCTTTACCTACGTTTACAATTTAAAACAGATTATTTAAGCTCATAAATAAATATTTTATTTATGGATGAATTTAATTAAAGATATTGGTGTGCATTTCCGTTAAATGGATGTAACGTCATCTTAGTATGTAAAACTATTATATGAAGTTAAATTAAACTATGGTCGCACTTTCCCACGCTTGCGCATGAATCGTGCAAAAGGAAAAATCAACAATATTTCTTTTGTAATATTTTTTGTATACTAATTTGTTATTCTAAAATTCCTACGAGACCTGAGGAGGCAAAGTTTTACGACAGTAAAATGTTTAGCAGACATAGCACTTAACAAGTCTCGAACGTAATTTGTTACAGAATAAGCCCACAAGGCTTGTATCGGAAATCGTTAAACAGATGTCGCTGCTGTTCCCGATGTAAGACATCAAACATCAAACCAGGGAGCGATCAATTGCGACATTTCGGCGAAAGTATTTTCAATTTGGAAATACTTTCTGAGACGTTATAATCACAAAGTTACCGAGCGATGTTTTTAGGTTATTTTCCTGTTTGATTTTGTGGTTTGGCAGAATTCGCAATGAATACAGAAATACATACATTAGACAGAACAAAATACCGACTATTAGTTAGTACATTTAATTTATATCACTAATAAAAAAGGGTGGTAAAATTCGGGATAAAAAGTGCCCTAGAAAGAAAGAAAGAAAATAAATTTACTGACTAAAGTGGAATCAAGTTACTAAGCAGCCCTATGCTTACTCTTTTCGAAAATAACAATTCTATAAGTATCTTAAAGTTATTTCTATTTATAATTGATTTCCGATAGAGCCTCGTCGTCTTACTTGCGCCTGACACGCGATCTCATCTCTGAAATGGAGTCGCACTTCAATCTTGATGCGTTATCATTGGAACCGCCATCCAGTATTAGCCCGGGAAGTAGTGTCATGACGTGCAAATTTTGGTATCGGAAGAATTCACTTGGCACAGGTGTTATATACATGAAGTTAAGCTAATTTAGCCCGGTAGCCATCCACCCCCCCCTGGTGGGTAGGTAGGGGGCATTCAAAGGTACACGCCGCCGCGCTTTAGTTAAAAAAATCATATCAGCTTCTATTTACCTACCACCTCGAGTTTGGTGTCATTTTCTAGTAAATCAGGCATGAGGAATTCATTTTTGAGACATTTAGTGTATAGTTTAATAGAAAAAAAGGAAAATATTGACGAAAATATCAAAATCGGATGTTATTTTTTTTTATTCAACTTTCAATATTTTTGAAAATCCTGAATTTTGTGCAAATAAAAAAATACTATATTAAAGGATATTTATCTAGCTTTTAAAAAATATATACTTTAATATATAAAGTTATCATAGATGTTTCTGAAAAAAATCGGACATGGTACGCGGCGGTGCATAGGAACTTTTACAGTAGTCTAGTTTCTCATCATTTTGTTGACATATTAATTTGGTTTTATATGCAAAATATACATAATATGTTCTTTCCTTAGTTATTGACTGTCTCTTATGGTCTGATGAATAAATAATAGTATTTTTAGGGTTCCGAAGTAAACATGGAACCCTTATAGTTTCGTCATGTCTGTCCGTTTGGCTGTCCGTCCGTCTGTCCGAGACTTAGCTCAGAGACTATTAATGCTATCAAGTTGTAATTTGGTATAGATATATTAATTACGCGGATAGAAATGTAGAATAAAATCATGAAAAAAAATTTTTTTTAGGGCGGTTCTCCTACGGCTAAAGAGGGGATATTTTTTTTTTATCTCGATTATACCATCGTGTGGGGTATCATTTGATAGGTTTTTCAAAAATATTATGAGTGTGTGAACATCATATTTTGATTTTGGGATCCGTTTGTGAAATATTTGACTTTAAAGTGCAAAATTTTGTCAATGTAAATATATACGGACAAATCACACAGATTGAGTTAGCCCCAAAGTAAGTTCGAGACTTGTGTTATGGGATACTAACTCAACGATACTATATTTTATGACAAATACATATATAGATAAACATCCAAGACCCAGGCCAATCTGAAAAAGATCATTTTCCATCTTGACCTGACCGGGGATCGAACCCGGGACCTCCGGTGTGGCAGTCTGGCGTGATAACCGTTAGGCCACGGAGGTCGTCAATGTGGTGAAAATGCTATGTGAAAATACCTTCGTATACCGCTTCACTTCTCGACAGTCGAGCAGTGAAGCGGCATGTGGGACTTGGACCCACTAAAAACACCCCGGTGCCTCTACATACCAATACTGAAGAGGTGGGAACGGTGGAGTTACCACCAATCTTCCACACTCTCCAGCCACGGCAGTGACCTTCAAATGTCACCCTGCATCGAGTATAATTACTCCGCCTGCCTTAAATAATAGCCTCTTAAAAACGCGGACGATGTACCGATTACCAGGTCCATCGCCAGCCATTATCAAGGGGGCATAAGATGGGCATAGGCCCTTCTTCTCCGGCCCGGCCGACAGAGCTTATTGTTGCTCTGCCTCTTCTTTCTTTGGCATTATAGTCTCGCTGAATATCTATGCTTTATTGTGACCTAGGGCGCGATTTTCTTCACGCCATAAAAAGCCCCAGAAAGAATTTTTGCCTCTAGATCCCATGGCAAGGACCCAACAAGAATACAAGCAGCGTCTGCAGAAACTGTGCGATATCCTCTTATTGTACAGATAGCCCTTTGGGATCTACGCAACAACATTATGCTCTCCTTTTTTATATTATCTGCGCATATTGGGACTCCATATAATGCCATCGACCGTACGACACCAGTATAGAGGCGTCGCGCTGGTGTATTGGGTCCTATTAGGCAGTATCCTGGACGACGCAGATGCCGATTTTAAGAGTTTCGGAGCCATACTCTTGAAATGATCGGAAAACTTCCATTTGGCATCCAGGATTAGGCTTCATAGTTCTAGGGTTCATTCAGGCGAGGTACTTCATAGTTCCACCAATAGCGATATTGACCCCACCTACCACTATGCTCGCATTTTCTGGCGGTACATGTCTAGGACGATAAAAACATAGGGCATGGGATGCGGAACGCCACATGGCATTTCCCAGCATCGCCATCCTTCTTTCCCTGGGTACTCGACGTGCCTTTCTGACAAGTAGGAGTCCACAATACACAGCACACTCTACATGCACACCCTAGTAAACAGCTCTTAAGAGATGCAGCCGAGAACTGGCTTCCATCGGCGGAACATTCTCTAGCTGTCAGTCTTTTTTAGAGAACAGTGCACTTGCGGATTTGAGATAGGAAATGGAATTAAATAAATGGAAACCAAAGTGGACTATTGCACCAGTTGCTGCTACCGCTTGTCGTGAACTGATTCGGTGCAAGCCACGGTGCGGTGTTAGGTGCAGCTGTCAAAATTCAATTAAAATGAACCAAATTATGCCACTGTGGTGGAAAATGTCGGTAATATAATAAAATAATTGGTTAAGTCCGTATCGGACCACTATTGTAGAGTTCCGAAGGTGCCTGCCTGCCTACTCTGTACAAATGTGGATATTTCAACTCAAATTAACTCCCAGCTTTATTTAACTAATGACTATTATACAATGTATATATACCATACCATCATAATCAATGAAATATGTTCCTACAAATATTTTTCATACTAAAATCGATTTTGTAAGTTTATCGTCTATTACTAGTTAAAGTGTAAAGCCTACATAATAGTAATAAAAAGCCCCTTCGTCGTATCTCCTTCGTTCCAGGGCGCTTCACTAGATACGCGGCCGAAGATCGAAATTCTAGGCGTCGAGATTTCGTGCGACGTTCAATTTCGCGGTCATCTTAAGGAAAAGGCTAAGTTGGCCTCCAAAAAACTGGGTGTCCTAGGCAGAGCAAGGCAGTATTTCACATCGGCGCATCGCCTTCAGCTATACAAGGCACAAGTTAGGCCGCATATGGAATACTGTTCCCATCTGTGGGCTGGGGCACCTCAATACCAACTTCTCCCTTTAGACCGCGTTCAACGTCGTGCGATTCGCATCGTCGATGACGAGAATCTCGTCAGCCGTCTCGATCCTCTGGCTCTGCGTAGGGATGTCGCATCCTTGTGCATTCTTTACCGAATGTATCATGGGGAGTGCTCTGATGAATTGTTCGACGTAATACCTGCCGCAGAATTTCACCACCGTACCATCCGTCACAGGCTGAAGTTTCATCCATACCATCTGGATGACTGGCTGTCAACCACCGTACGTTTTAAAAGACACTTCGTGCCACGTACGACCAAACTGTGGAACCAACTTCCTGCGGCGGTATTCCCGAACCGATACGACATTGGAACCTTCAAAAAACGAGTCTATATCTTCTTGAAAGGCCGGCAACACTCTTGTGATACCCCTGGTGTTGCAGTAGTCCATGGGCAGCGGTGATCGCTTACCATCAGGTGACCCGCTTGCTCGTTTGCCGCCCTATATTATAAAAAAAAAAAAAAAAAAATTGTGATAGTTTTCCTTTTAAATTCATTATCTTTACTACGTATCATGACTTTTTCCCGTATCCACCGACAACTATTTTCCTATTCGAAAGGGGGGACACTTGACTCTTAACAAAATTTTGCACTTTAAAGTCAAATATTTCACAAACAGATCCCTAAATCAAAATATGATGTTCACATACTCATAATATTTTTGAAAAACCTATCAAATGATACCCCACACGATGGTACAATCGAGATAAAAAAAATATCCCCTCTTTAGCCGTAGGGGAACCTCCCTAAAAAAATTTTTTTTTCATCATTTTATTCTACATTTCTATCCGCGTAATTAATATGTATATCTATACCAAATTACAACTTGATAGCATTAATAGTCTCTGAACTAAGTCTCGGACAGACGGACGGACAGCCAAACGGACAGACATGACGAAACTATAAGGGTTCCATGTTTACTTCGGAACCCTAAAAATACTATTATTTATTCATCAGACCATAAGAGACAGTCAATAACTAAGTAAAGTACATATTCTGTATATTTTGCATATAAAACCAAATTAATATGTCAACAAAATGATGAGAAACTAGACTACTGTAAAAGTTCCTAGGCACCGCCGCGTACCATGTCCGATTTTTTTCAGAAACATCTATGATAACTTTATATATTAAAGTATATATTTTTTTAAAGCTAGATAAATATCCTTTAATATGGTATTTTTTTATTTGCACAAAATTCAGGATTTTCAAAAATATTGACAGTTGAATAAAAAAAATAACAAACCGATTTTGATATTTTCGTCAATATTTTCCTTTTTTTCTATTAAACTATACACTAAATGTCTCAAAAATGAATTCCTCATGTCTGATTTACTAGAAAATGACACCAAACTCGAGGTGGTAGGTAAATAGAAGCTGATATGATTTTTTAAATAAAGCGCGGCGGCGTGTACCTTTGAATGCCCCCTCTACCTACCCACCAGGGGGGGTGGATGGCTACCGGGCTAAATTAGCTTAACTTCATGTATATAACACCTGTGCCAAGTGAATTCTTCCGATACCAAAATTTGCAGGTTCCATACATTGGATGACACTACTTCCCGGGCTATAATATGCCATGTCGGTTGAGTCGATGGCTTTGCACAGTCAACTAAGGTTTGGTTACGAAGCCTGTGGCCGAAAGGACTCAGGTGTGAATCCTACTCATATGATAAGTTATATAGTTTCTATACCAATCTGACTAATATATTGGTAGTTTTCAGAAACCACCACTTATGTCCGGTGAATAAACATTGTGAGAAACCCATTGTGAAACCCAACCATTGTGAATGCCTGCACGCTTATAGATGATTGTTTAGTTTACTAGTGTGTATACAACTGCCGCTAGATGCCGGTGGTTGTCAAGTCATTTTAGATGCCTTTAGGAGACAAACCTGACTTGCCCAATACGAGATAGTTGTTTGTAGTCTATGACTGACCTCGGGTCTTAGTATATCCAATCCAAATCAGCGAACGACAGAAATACACACAAAAAGCCTTTCACGTTTATAATATTAGTATGGAAGCATGGATTTATGTTACATACATCAACAACACTACATATCAAAACTCTTGCAGTCACAAAATGATTCCAATCTTCAGTTTTCCATTATTTCGCTCCGCCGCCGCCTTTCGGCTTGTTATTTTCTCGCTCACCTTATGCAGTTCACACAGTAAACTTGTTATTGCTACAATCTATTTGCAACTTGCATTTCCTAGTCGTTATCGATGAACTAACTTCATACTAGGTATTCCATGAAAGGTTGAACAGAAAACTTCACCATTCAAAAAAAAATCGGAATGCATTTATTTGGTATAAAAACTCAGATTGGTTGCGGGAAATTACAAATTGAGTTTCCTTGAAAGAGAACGGCAACATCTTTAACCGTAAGAAAAACGTATCAGGTACTTAAGTATTAATTTAGCAATCTATCAATAAGTATCAAAGTGGAACATTACTTAAATGATATTGTATCGCGGGGACGCTCGGGGTGCGGGAGGCGCGGGGGGTTGTCGTTCCTACGCAATCTTCAGAAGACAATTACTTTCCACTTTTCCACTTGATTCCACTTTATTCTGCTGAGTTATTGTCTCGTTTTATGGGTGTCGATAATGTTTCCTATCTATGAGTATTTGCCCCCCCTTCCCTCATCCCCGCGTCTTATTGGATGTATGAAATCAATAAACTTTTACATCATGAATTAACATCATGTGGGTACTTTCTAACTTTCTACGCGTTCCTGGCGGGGCGTTTGTGAAAATCGTCCA
The DNA here is from genome assembly GCA_018467065.1 of Ephestia elutella. Lineage (NCBI taxonomy): Eukaryota > Metazoa > Arthropoda > Insecta > Lepidoptera > Pyralidae > Ephestia > Ephestia elutella. Next base: position 20,322,195 of record CM031567.1, on the reverse strand, counting down.
TGAAGATATGAATGGTAATCGGGAAATTTGAAGGGAAAACTCATATGTACCAAATCCATATAAAATGTAAAGAAAGAAATAAAAAAATGCCGTTCGCTATAGAAATATTATCAGTAGGTACTAACTTACTCGCCAATTTTGAAGTTTGGCGGTGAGCAGGGCGTATAGACTTCGCCACTCTGAATGTATGCCCAAATTATAAATTTCATCGTTGTTCACATTCCAATTTTCCGATTTGTTACGAACGTATCCATACTAATACTAGTGGTTCTGTGAGAACAGTAGACCTCGCGAGCCCTTCCACGAAATAACCGATATTTTACCGTGTCCCTGGCTTAGAAGAGTTTTGAAACCAACCTACCAATGCTGTAAAGAAAGTAAAAAGTTCTTGTGGTTGGTCAATACCACTAAAAAAATTGACTGAAACCTGCCTTTTCCGCCTCGAAATAATATAAATAATAATAATAAATATATGTATACGGACAACTTTACGGGATGCTAATTTAACAATACTATATTTTATAACAAATACATATACCTATGTATGTACGATTTGTCGGGACTGGCATTTTTGTAAATATTTAATTTTAGTTTTATTTAGTTTATTCTTAGTTTACTTATAGTTTTTATTTTAGGTTAATTTAGTTTATATTATTTAGTTTTTAGGTTTTTATTCTACCTGTATAGATAAATATCCAATACCCACGTCAATCTGAAAAAGATTATTTTACATTTATACTTTTTTTTTAATAAGATTCTGATCATACAATGAAGTTTTTTGATATCAGATTTATTTCAAGTGTTCAAGATAATTCCACCAAGCAAAGCAATCCACAATACAATACCATTAACCAAATAAATACTTAATTTTTTTTTTTTCAGTTTGCGTGTACCACCCTAGATCTCATCTATGCTTCTCATCAGGCAAGATAGAGGTCAAACGCACTCAGTTAAAAAAAATACACGCAATTCAAACAATCTCATTTTAATCAATAAATCAAGTCACTCTTGAATGAATTTGCGAGTATTAAAAGCTTTGCTGCGCCATCTATTGATTTTTTTGTGAACTATCGCATAAGAATTTAATATATGGATTTATAGCGGTTTTATTGAATTTCACTATGTTGTTCATACAAAAACGTTGCGTCTTAATAAGGATAACAAAAATGTCTAATGACATTTTTGAATTTTTTTTAAATAGCTGAGATATAAGGTTTTTTTATATATTATCGCCATTTTATAAAATTTCGAAAAACTGGCTCGACTAAAAAATTCTATAAAATTAACGAACCTGCTCACAAAATTTCATAAGAATCGGTTCAGAAATGCGACCTGTAGGCGATAACATCCGGACAGACAAAAGAATTTTCGGCTAGTGGAAACTGAGACGCTTCGCTCGCTGCGCTCGCTCGGTCGATTATAAATGCGAAAGTTTGGATGTGAGTTTGTGAGTTTGTGAGGATGTTTGTTACTCAATCACGCAAAATCTACTGGACGGATTTCGATGAAATTTGGTACAGAGGTAGACAATGACCTGGAATAGCACATAGGCTACTTTTTATCCCGGGAAAAAGCACTGTTCCCGTGGGAAATTCACGCGGGCGAAGCCGCGGGCAAAAGCTAGTCAAATAATAAAGGACACAGAAAAAATATTGTGGTATAATTTTTTCTCTAGCTTTTAGATACCAATCCGAATTGGGTCTGCTGCATGGTAGGTAATGGCTCATCAATCATCATTATATTATTTAGGACTAACTGTATTTTCTTGTAGCACTTTTACTGCAAATAAATATTCATTCATTCCTTATTCATACATAAGGAAAGCTAGTGCCCCTTCTATGAGGACTTATTAAAATAGCTGATGATGTGTGATTAAAAATGTTTTCGAACAAAAATAAGCAGTCGTAATGCCATTTTTTTATTTATAACTTGCACAAAATTTTACAAATTATGTACAAATGGTGGACTTAACGCCACAGCTTTCTTTACCAGTCAACCATTAGACCAAACAGAGAGTAGTAAGGTGGTGCGAAAAAGTGCAATAATATTATGAGCTCATAAAATATAGATTTTTTCTTTACTTGCACCCTTTTCTTTTATCGAGACGGAACTATAAGAATTTAGCTTTAACTTTAAGTAACTCTTGACTGCGTAAGAAGATAAATATTAATTGAACGAAGGTACATAAATTCATTACTTTGTGCATACTTGCCGAGAGAATTAATTTTCTGGAAACCTGGCTTATCATCTGCGGCCGCGAAAACTTGTTCGGCGATTGTTTTAAGTGCTTTTCAATTTCCCTTCAAACTTTATATTGAGTGGGATAAAAATGACGTCACATACATCACAATTAGCAATGGTAGATTATATATCTATATTTTTCCTCATAGCGACGTAATTTTAAAGATTAGATAGAGTATTTCTTTAACTGTGACAAATTTTAAGTGAAGTTGAACATAATAAGGGCAGAATGATTAGATATGACACGATGCGATGCTTTGTTTAAGAATATAGGTAGTCAAAGGAATGGTGAAGGGAAGAAGAGTCAAATTATTTCAAAAATAAACATCTTGCTTCATAAATAACTGGTGTATAAAGTATACGCCTTAAAGCTTATAAATTGTGGAGGTAAACCGTCATTCACGAGATATTTGCCAAATAACTTTATCCGTGGCGAGCCCTTAAAATGTATGCGCAAGATGATAGAGTAATTCTCACGGTCGGGTTTATCGCAGTCGTCTATCACGAATGTTTGTGGATTAAAATATTTTACACTAGCTGCGGCCTTGGTTTTACCTCCAAGTTTTTACTATGTGTGTACTAAAAAGTTGTGTGTTTGAGAGATGTCAAATGCCTTTAGATGACTTGAGAAACATTGACACATTCAATAGGATAAAGAGTTTTTGGGCGATGATATTATTAATTTAGAAAGCAGGTAAAGTCTCACTATGTTAATCTCTGAATCATTTATTATCGCGCATATTGTCCTTGTCCTGGTTATGATCTGATTGGATGTGTATATTTATTCATCAATGTTTATTTTACTTTACATTTATTTATTTCTTCCTAATATCATTAATAATGTTAACTGCACCCTACACTTTTCAATTATATCTCTTTCCACCCAAAGGTTGGCTGGAAGTAATTTCATTTGCGATAAGCCCGCCTTTGCTTTCATTCATGTATTTACTTTTTATCACTACTTTGTATGTTATTTTCTGTAAATGGTGCAATAAAGTGTTGATCTATCTATCTATCTATTTCAAACTTAATAAAACCTTGAAGTTGTCTACAAGCATAATCTGCTGCCTGTCTCAAGGATCCACGCGTCTCACACTAAGCGCTTGATGCAAAATGCAAATACGCGCTCGGGGGAAATGAAATGTAAACAAGTGTTGACAGGGTTATTATATCGGGATAGTGCCAATATGTGGGGTATGTCACGTCGCGAGGCTAGTGCTATAGTGTATGATGATGTTGATGGATAATGATAAAATCAATAAATACTCGCAGATCCGATTTTGTTAAAATTTAAACAATTTATCTGCAGAGTAAAAATGAAAGCACCAAAGATAGGTATAAATATAATAAGAAAAATACAAAACTATAGTGATTTATAAATTGTAAATATCTCAGTTTCTAAGCTGCGTTTTAATATAAAATCTGCTCTGGATTTTAAATTAAACTTTCAGAAATATAACTGTGAAAATCGGATCAAATTTTGTTCAGTAATTTTTACTTGATTTGCGTACCTACAAACATACAGACTAACCAAAATGGTAATAAAAATCATTTTGCCTTCTATTAGATCTATCTCGAATATTTGAGAAACTGGTAATGGAGAGGCATTTCAAGAAGAATAAACTCTATCTCCACATATATTTTTTTAAATATCTCCTTTGTTAGTCAGATGCAGACCAGTTACAGTTTATTTTATGTATAGATTAGTACCCTCCTTTACAAAGGCGGCTAGAACCGTGTTCCTTGCCTCCTCAATATTGCAGCAGCCCAGATTCAGCACACATCAAATTTTCAGAGGAGCCACTTCTGAACCCGCCCACGTCCGTCTGCATCGCGTGAAATCTTCAAGATTTAGAAATTTCCAAAACGCTTTTTGTGGCTACAGTTTCTTTCAGGGACAAAATATTACAAAACTATTATACTAATTATTATATCTGACTTCACATTTTGACTTAAAAACTATAAGTAGTAGCCAAAATAATGCTCTTTATATCTAGACAATATTTGCTACCAGTAAATAACTGGTTGGCATTTATCATCGGTATACTTTGATAGTTCATAGCAAACTGAACGAATTCTTTGTTTCTCGCCGTTTTGACAGTAGAGTTGAGAGTAGTTGTTTATTCAAAACATTTTTCGAAGCGACTGTTCAGTTGAATTCGCGCACCAGTGCATTCTAAAGTTGAGTTGTATTTTCTTGAACACATGATGCGTATTCGGATAGTTTGTGACGCCGTATCTTTTCCACTTGTGCTTTATAAACTTTGTTGAGAAGAGGAATTAAAAAACAAAACAGATGTCGAAAAATTAGATGGCGGGTGTCCGTAAAGTCACGTCAGATGTAAAAATCGGATACCAGTGTTAAGAGTATAACTAAGACTCATTCCGCGGACGGAAGTCCTTGTTGCTCGAAGCACTTGATAGAAATAATTTATTGACAACCCTATCTACTCTCAACCAACACACCCAGGAAGTGTCTCGTCTGCCAATGTGTAAAAGAGTTACGGGTCTGTCGCCGGCAATTAATCTCGCACACGCGGCGACCGGACGGCGACCGGCCGGACGTCCGGCTCCGGACACGCCGGACGGTCCGCGGGAAACCGTGGGAATCCGTGTGAGTACTTGTGACTTTTTTCAAAAATTATATTTTTGGTGCGACGCTTTTGCGTTTCAAATACACAAAAAAATATTAAGCGTTAAAATATTGTACAGAAACAGTGCGAAAATTGCATTTCGATATAAACAAATAAATTATGAACATGGAAGTAAAGATTAGTTGAAAATAACAAATTCCAAACGCCAAGACGCAGTTTCTAGGAAACAAATAAAGTGCGCCTCTCAAAAGACTGGCAAGACATGCATCGCCCCAACTTCCAAACTCTTTGAGCCGTGTCCCACTAAACAGTCCCGCGGTAAAGGCGGTAGTTCCACAGTAAAGGCACAGTTCCGCAACGAAGGCACAAGTATCCGAATGAGAGCACTCGGCTGGATTGGCTCCAAGTTTTGGAGACTAACTTGAGGTTTGAAGCCGAGTTTTCAGTGGCTTGAACCGTTACTAATTGGAGACATAAGTTTTTTTTTATTTTAAAATATGAGGATAGTAACAAAATTCTACAAGTATTTAGACAGGGTAAAAACAAATTTTTTAAATATTTTTCAACTGCAAGCAATAACGAACAGTATCGCAATTCCTAGCCAAGTATTTTGAAATGAGTATAGAGTGGTGACGACAGCCTTCATCATAAATGTAACTATCATAAACAGAAAAAATAGACCGTTAGTTCCAGAAATTAACGCGTTCAAACTATAGACCCTTCAGCATTTATGATTAAGTATAGATTAGAATAGATAATAATTATTATAAAAGTTATCATACAAATGAACTGAAAAAGCATTATGCAGTCCTCCCAGTTCTATTATCAAACAGATTAAAACTTGAGCCGCGAGCAGACGGACCGACAAACTCACTTTAATAGTTTTCCATCGGAAGATCATGGAAATTAATCTGCCACCGGAGTTACAACTTCTTTCCATTAATGGCAATTTTACTAAATCCATATAAATTTAAGTTAAATCGTGAGAATTTCCTTTACACCCTTCAGGTTAGATCAAGAGTTCAACAAAAACACGTAAAGAAAGACATACTTTTATCCCTGATAGCAGAAAAAGTGAATATCATATTCAGAGCCTATTTATTGTATCACTAGCTTTTGCCCGAAACTTCGGTCGCGCGGAATTTACTATTGTTAATGTTGATGATGCTATAACATTTTCTAAAATCTAAAATATAAACGAAAAAATAGCTGAATTTTCTTGAAACGTAAAGATCACGATTAATCACGTGACCTTTGATGTCAATCACAAATGTGCTAAATTTTTTTCAATAATTGGCACAACTTATTGTGTTAGTAATAAACAAATTGATACTAAACCAAAGTAATCTTACAAAAAAATATTTAAGGCGTGATTTAGCAGAAATGCTCATGAAAAGTAAGAAAAACAACGTTATCTGAGCAAAACAGTTGGCGGTTGAGTCCACAGCCGTTCGTTCAGTGAACGAATGATATTTGTTCTGGTGAGGAACCCAGGTGGCGATAACGCGGCCTTCGCAAATGAAAGGCGAGTAATGGAGGTCCCCAATTTACTGAGGCTGAACCCAGTTAGTTATGTTGGTTTGGTTATTTATTTATTTATTTAACCTTTATTGTACAAACACAATGAAAAATTAAAAAAAAATTGGTTAAATTAGTATTGATACAAAACAAAATAATAAATTACTAAAATAACATTTTTAATACAAGCTTACACTTCACTTTTTAATTTTAATCCTTCACCGTTCAGTCAAATAATTTTAAAGGCACGTAAGTACTATTTAATCTCTACCTAACTTTTGTGCAAAAATAATATGTATGATGATATGCCTATTGATAAGTTGATCGGATTTGTCAATACAATAGGAATGAAAATTACTGATGGAAATATTTTATTTAGATTCAAAGCTGCATGTCATAATAATGTTGCTTTAAAATGATATTTTTAAGTGTGATTTGTATTTTATATACAAATCACACCTAAAAAGGTGAAGAGAGTGATGAGTTTGGACAAAGTGAGAGTGTCTGTAGGTGTAGGACTGTAGGTATCTTGTCAGCTTTCACGGGAAACAGGTAATAAAATGTACTGACATTTAAAAATATTTGAGAAGAAAAATTTAAACAGAAAAATGACATTCACGCGGGCGAAGCCACTGGCAAAAGCTAGTTAATAAGCATATTTTAAAATTGTTATTTATCTTGTCCAGCCACACCTTTAAAGGGTTCTTTGCTAAAGGAGCAAGTTACAAAGTACGGGTGGACAGGGGCGCGCAAACAGCCTAAACCAACACTGATACCTTCGGCGCAGAGCCACGTCACATGCTGAACTGGCTTCACTGGCAAACAGTCAGCGAAAAACTAATCTCAATTTTACTTAATTTTTAAACATTTAAAAGAAATATCCAACATTCTTAAGTAAAAATAAAACTGATTAGAATGATGAATATTTCTAACTTAGGAGAGTGTATGTCATTTTAGGTATGGTCTTAGATATTGTCTGATTATAATTTTAGAAATGGGTAGGATTTACCTATTTGAAAAATATTTAGACCAGCTCAACACTATAAAAAGTTATCTGATAGGTACCGGATGCAATACCACATTATACCAACTGTGCAGTTCCATGACCTCGGAAGATCTACTCCATTTATGATTGGTTCTCAACTCATAGATTGAATTTCTTTGCAAGCTTTACAGTCGATATGAAGTTTTTATTGCAATGAATTACGAGCGATAATTTTAAAAACTTACAAAGAAACTATAAGAGAACACTACTTTCTTGGCAAGAAGGTATGATGCAAATGGAAATATGGCATGGAAGCATTTGAGTTTAATGCCATAGAAGTTACAAAATGGTTACATGATGTATTTCCTACAGTTAAATAGTATTATTGACTTAAACCGACATCGATTCATTGCTAACTCAAGTTTGGGTGTCACATAAATTGAAGCGGTGGTGTTAGTTAAGCTCACCGATGGTCGGAAAGGACCCAGGTTCGAAGCTGGTTGGCAGATAGTTTTCATCGATCACACATCCGATCATTGCTTCCGTTGATGGAAAACGTGTCAAATACCTTTCGGTGTCTTTCGATGTTTTCATAACAATGTGTTATGTCGTCGATAAGAAAGACGAGAAATTATAATAAATTATAATCTTATAAAACAAAGAATAACAAGAAATTAAGTCCAGCTCCCCAAATCATTTATCTCGCGAATCTGAGAAGAAAAAGGTTTCTTTTGAAATCGAGTGGGACTTTTGGAGTTAGGAACTTTTGATCATTTGATATCTCGGATCGGATTTACAGTTCTAGAGGGATATGGCTTGCTCGATGATAAACATACTGTCTGGAAATAAAAGTAAAAGTCGATTAAAGTGATTAAAGTACATAATCTATACATATAATAAAACAGTAAAAATATTTTGTCTGTACATTTTGTATTTTTAGAGGGACACTTAAAGAGTATAATAGAAAGCAAAAAATTTTTTTGGAATTTCTTGTCTGCCTGTCTGTCTGTATGAATGTACGCGTTTCACGCAAAAACTACTGGACGGATTTGAATGAATTTTTTTTTGTTGTATAGCTATTAAGCCTGGGCAACATATAGGCTATAATTGATTTTGAAAACTGGAACATCTGATGAAGAACCTTAACAGAACAGATAAACTATAAGAAATATGGAAATAGCGCCTCAGCAAAAGTTGTTTAACCTGATGAGCATTTTCTGTTGACGTATAAAAATCGAAGATCAGGAACATCTGATGAAGAACTCCAAGAGACCAGCTACTCTATAACATACATGGAAATGGGGCCTTAGCAAAACTCGTTCAACCTGATGAGCATTTTCTACTGACACATAAATAGACAGGACATGGGATAGGACAAAGAGGGACTCGGGGTGGGAGTGGTGGTACACGGAAAATTGTAGATAACGAGCAGACGAAGATAGATTATTGAATGAAACATCACTTTTGATTCATTTTAACACCGCGACTGTACAACGAGTACCTAATACCGCGGGACACGGGATAACCAAATGAACATTTTCTACTGACGCATAAATAGACAGGAGGAATTTTGAGTACTGGAGTTTAGGTTACTACAGTTTAGAACACAAAAAGATTTTTCATCTAAGCGAAACTCACGCGGGCGAAGCCGCGGGCAACAGCTAGTAGTAAATATCTTAATATATAATGATCTTAAATCTCAAATTAATGTCTCTCTGAAACTTTTGCACTTATCATAGTTCTCAAATAAATGCATCTATACGCTTCTATTGTGTCTAACTTATCGTTAAAGGGTCAAACAAAAGCTTGTAACAACAAAAAAGTATATTTTTATAAAATTCACAGCAGCTCTTATAGATAAATACAAGGCTTCACTTTGTATGCGCGGAACGAATTTACCTAATGGAGTGTCTCGAGTTACTCGGACAAGCTTTGAGCCGACAGAGGGCGGTAATGTGATCGGTCGCGACCCCGGGCCAATAAGCTGTTTCAATGGACAATGTTCTTGTATTCAGAAAAATGGCCTTAAATCTTGTACTGAGTCTGACTAAATCTATACATATAATAACAGACTCCGCCACGGAATGTCTAAGTACTAAATGTCTATGTACGTTACTTCTAAAGTATCCAATGTCGAAGTATGCAAGTACGATGTACGTTAGTTCTAAAGTATCCTATTTTGTTTGTACATTTTGTATTTTTGACTGAAATGGATAGAGGGAGACTTAAAAAGAATAATAGAAAGCAAAAAAAAATATTATATTTTTTATCCGAATATTTTGTCTGTACATTTAGTATTTTTGACTAAAATGGATAGAGGGACACTTAAAAAGAATAATAGAAAGCAAAAAAAAATATTCTGAGTTTTTTGTCTGTCTGTTTTTCTGTCTGTCATCTCATATCATGAAGAACTGCAAGAGACCAGCTACACTATAACATTATATGGAAATGGCGCCTTAGCAAAACTCGTTCAACCTGATAAGCATTTTCTGCTGACGTATAAAAATTGAAGATCTGGAACATCTGATGAATTACTCCAAGAGACCAGCTACACTATATGGAAATGGCGCCTTAGCAAAACTTGATTAATCTGATGAGCATTTTCTGTAGACGTATAAAAAGAAGATCGAAGATCAGAAACGGTTTGGAACACAAAATGATTTTTCATCTAAACGGGCGTCACGTCATCACACGGGCGAAGCCGCGGGCAACAGCTAGTACTTAATATGAGTGTCACTGGGGTCCTTATAGATCCAACTGAATGCAACTGAGCCAAAAATGTTTTTGCATCTTTCATCACTTTTTGCGTGATACGCCTACAAACAAACAGCACATACAGAATGATAGAAATATCATATTCGCTTTTATTAGCCCTTTTAAGACCGCTAAAGATATTTTTTCATCTTGTTATACAAATTTTAACAGCCCCAGATTTCATTTTCCGAATACATACGTACCACGGAAATATACGTACACACACAATTGATATGCTCTACATTTGTCAGATACTCATCTCATTTCCGATTGCCGACAAGAGTCGTAAAGCTCCGACAAACGGCGGCCGTCATATTCCGTTGTTCCGCGACAGATGTTGTCCAAATATAAAGAATTCGCTCAAAACATCCCGAGTGTCCGAGATAGTGGGAAAGTTTCTTGTACATTCGATACTGAATCACAGATAATAAAAGATTTTTTATAAAGATACAAAATAAGACTGGAAAAGTCAAGTATTCTTTTTAGAGTTCTGAAATTGTCAGGTCGACGATGAAGAGCTAAGGTATGGATAGAATTAAGATAAGGTAGGTAAGGGTACTTCGGGATCCTACATGTGGTCCGATACGCAATTGGCCAGATATTATAATAACTTTCAAAAACATAGTTGCTAGAAACTCAATAAACTTAAAAAATGTGCTTACGACCACAAGATAGAAGTAAAAACTTCATTAAGGTAAGGTCCCTTCATCGTCTCGACCTCGAACGACCGTTACATGGCTCGCGTTTCACCTCAGTCATGAGACTGAGGTGAAACACGGTGAACTGACTAACAATACCCACAAAATAAAGTTCTCAACGCGCCTAAAGAAGTTTTTATTCCAAAAATGGGGTACTTTTTGAACGCCCCACAAGCCAGCCTGGGCCGGGGCGCGGCGCATCTGAATTTCAGCGGGGCACGGCAGTCGCGCGGTGCCGTCCGCACAGACCTCACGTCTATCGGATCTTTGTCGAGTCCTCCCGCGACCCCTACACTCGGCTAGAGTCGACATTATATACTGTACCACCAGTGAAGTGAATTTTGTGTGTGTGAATTGGAAATGTCAGTGTCCAGTGAATAATATACCGTGGCCACGAAGCCGGCACAGCTCCAGGTATTTAACCACTAAATTAGCAAGTCAACTGGTTAATGTTTAATAAGAGTTTATCCTAACCTTTGCGGTGAATCCAAGTTGGATTTACGCACTAGCCACTGAAGTGCGCTTCCGACCCTGAGCCCTCATTTTAGGGTTAACCCTCTTTGGAAAGCGTGGGACATTAAAAGGAGAGGTCTTCCGGACTTTTCATGCTATACCGAGTATTTAATATATTATGGTTTTTGTAGGAATTTACCAATGTATTAGATAATATTTTTATTATTACTTCTAGCAGTTACGTACAATTAGTTTTGTAGTAGTTATTTTTCTTTAAAAGTTATGAGAAAAATAAGAGGACTTTTGTTATAACTCCGAGTACTCTAACTCTTCAGTATATAACCACGATTCGTTTAATGTATTTTCATTTATGTTTAATAGGGTTACTTGGTTCTGGTCAAGTAAAACATCGTGAAGAAACCTGAAGTCTCCATTTCACACATTAGATAATAAATTATCAGCTACGTTAAATTGATATCAGTTAGTGTGTGAAATGGAGAAGGCAATGTCAAATCTCTCCATTGACATTTTGAAGTGTGTTTCTTTCCATGCATTAAAGAAAAGATGTCTAATGTAAGACAATAGGCTTCCAGAATGTTTTCAATTCAACGTCAATGTTAATTAGAGTCGAGATACTTTTTAATGAATAATAATCAAATTAATAAAATCAAGTCCTTATTTCGTAGAAATCTTTATTACTTGAAGATAAATTAAGTTACCTAATTTGTAAGTTTACAAGGGCATCAATTTTACTAATTAGTCTTAGATGTCAGGTGCCTTTGGGACTACCGTCATCTAGCGGCGGTAGTCAACTAAACTGTTAGTTAGTGCATTGCAGTTATTCTCACGATGTTTTCCTTCACTGGAAGAAGGTGGTGGACGATGTAAGTGACCATACATGAGTCAGCTTGATCTACAAACTCAGAGGTACATGACGGTCTGCGATTCGAACCAGTTCAGTGCCGTTTGCAAGCCGAGCACCTAGCCCACTAAGCTGCCACCGCTTCAGCTTTGCTCAGAAACTCTGAAACCAGGGTACACATATACAATGCACGGCACCAAGCCGTGCTTAGTAGAAGGAAGCCTTGTTCAACTTGTATTTTGCTACCTTGTCAATAATATATTGTGATTAAATTATTAGTTTTAGACACGAAGAGCCTTCTTTGAAGGCCAAGTTTCAATAAATATTTTTTTTAACACTTTTTTGACAACAGACAGATGATCGAGTCCTCAATATGGCTGAAGAAAAGTTAATAAAGTGAGTTTCCCGTGGTAACTGTATTCACCACATTCGACAAGTCTCGATCACTGACATAAGCACTCACTGACTTATGCGACTTTAATAGGACGGCCGTATTTTTATTTGCTAGACAATCCCACCAAAAGCATTTTCATGTAGTGTTGACAAAAATTTATCAGATCTCATTTAGAGCCAATCTTCTATCTAACTCTACGAGCCCTAACTTCACGATCTCTACATTCACGATCTCTACATAAATATGTCGCTTGGCCGTTTCGCTTACATCTCATGGGCGTAAGGTGATTTAAAATCATTGTCCAAAAAAGAAAAAATATGGCGTGAAAAAAAAAGCAAAAGGCCATTTATCACAGTCAAATTTAAACGAACTAATTGAAAGCCCTGTCTCCGTTGCGAGGACGCACCGTTAATTTTTATTCAACTCTCCGATCGGCGACAAAAAGTTTCGGATTTGAAATGTACCTTTTTTATTGAATAGACTATCCACGGGACTCCAAACGTGTGGAAATTTCTGGGTAAATAACTTCTTCTTTTTACAAAAATATAATTTTTGGCACAAGCTTTTATTGTCGCTGGGGAGATCTCGGCGGAATGAAAAAACAATGTCCGTGAAGTTCCCTAGTTAGAAAACGCACCATGAACCATCAGGTCATGCTCATTATAATAATGCATTGTCATCGAAACTGAAGCCACGTGCAAATTATAAACTATGCAGGACAAGTGGAAGTAGTAAAAATTTAGCTTGCGAGATTTGAAAAAGATACACTTATCTAAAATATTTGACTGCGCAAACATGAAGAAGTATATAAGACGGATATAACACAAATGATTAAATACAGAATATACTTTCCTAAATTCCTATGACAGCGGAGTCCCAGGTCGCAAGTAACTTATTTTTATTACAGCCTACTTCTACGAAACATGGTACCCTTTAGCAGTTTCATGTTTACAAGTCGCAAACGAAAACTGATGGTACCTAATTATATGAAAATAAGAGTTACGCTCCGGAGGTCGGATTCCAAGTTAATGGGATTAATGTACCCTTTTTGTTATTCTAGGGTTTAACCGTGTATATGAAAATTAATTTAATTAGTTTCGTAGAACTCTTGTATTTTATTTATATAAGCCGTACCAACTCGAGAGTTAGTCACTGAAAATTAGCTTATTTACACGTACATAAATTAGGTATCTTGGTTGAAATGAAATGAAAAGTTGGTAGCATTATTTTTATGAGCAGAGATATAAATCTATTCATGGATATGCATCTATTCATGGATATTATCTATACATTTAGAGTAAAAGCTATTCTGATATTTATTATTCAACTAGAAGTAACTCGACCCATCCAACTATGCTATCTCCACACAAAAAATCACATCTATAGCTCACTTTTACTTGAAAGAAGGATAAATCTGTCGGTGTATCGTACACTTTTTCACAATTACACATAGTAACGTCAAATTGTTTTTTTACTATATTTAGGAACTTTTTGCATTTAATTCATGTTATGTTTGTTATGTTATGTGTCTCAGCTGATACAAATAAACGTATTATCTATCTATTTAATTATAATATTAGTATGAATATCAATATTTTCCGTAGTCGGTACTAAAACTATTTTCTATAAATTATGGCTATCATATTACCCTCACCATACTCAGCAAAACAGCTGCCTAATATATCCGAAGGTTGGTAACAATATGGAGTTAATGGGGGTAAAATTATCCATATAAAGCCTGCGTAGCGAGAGATACATGGCATAATGTTATGTAGCGTTACTTGGCAACATATCTACGTCATTTTATTAATTACAAAAAACGTGGTGTATTGATGAAGCTTGTCAGGTTAAGGTGAAAGCCAAGCTTTGGCTGTCCATACATTTTGTTCTACAGCAATGCTCTAAACTTCGTTAATGATTCTCATAATAAAATCGAATTTCCAATTCTTATGAAGTAATTGTGCTCTCATGTTGAATTTAACAAAGTAATGTATAATAATTTACGAGAAAAACGGCATTTAAAATACGACAAAAATTGAGATTCTTGTTGATGTGTGCGTAATATTTTGTGACATTTAGGGGCGACGTCTAGCAGATTTATTACAAACTACTGACTACTACTATTTATATAAAAGCACTTTGGGACCTAAATGCATGCTACCTCGATGTTGCTTGCCTTGACAGCGCCATCGGCTGTTCGTGAAAAACAAAAGAAAATCATGAAATGCTAAAAAATTATAAAATAGCAAGTTTCAATATTAAATTCAATTTAGGGTTCAATCATATTTTTATGAAAGATTTTTTATGGTGAAATTTAAATTTGATTATTGGGACTTTTGGATATAAACACAGGCTATCTATCCAGGCTATCCAGGACCTATCCCCTGGAAATCTGGACTTTATGTCTTCAAATTTCTTCATTCCCACACGTCTTCAAATTCATATGTAGGAGATGATCTCATGGACATCTGGAAATGAAGACCTGGGCATGTGGAGCTGAAGACCTGGACATCACCAGGTGATGTCCAGGTCTTCATTTCCAGATGTTCATGAGATCATCTCCTAAAGCTTTGGTCTTCATATTCAGCTGTCCAGCATTTCATATGCACATGACCAGACACCCAGGTCTTCACATCCAGATGTCAAGATGTCATATTCAGTTATCCCTGTCTTCATATCCAAAAGTCCCAGTTATCAAATTTAAATTTCACCATTAAAAAAAAACATAAAAATTCGTACTGAACCCTAGATTTATTATTACAAGCTTGCCATTACGTATATGACTGAATTGGAAATATTTGTGCAAATTCATCTCAGACAGAAATCCAGCCAGCTCGCTTGCGTGTAGTTGCCGTTCTGTGCGAGGTGAAAAGATGGCAACGCTGCTTTTTTGTTAACCCAAAACATTGACGTATGATAAAACAACAAAAGATATTTCTTTCTATCAATATGAGTTCGTTCTGAAACTAAAACAATTTATTTTTGCAAATACATTTATCAAAATAAATTATAGTAGGTCTAGGTAGGTATTATACAAGTATTCATTAACAAAAAAGAAAGTATAGTAATTTGTGCATACATTTATATTTAGTATTAAAGTAAACAAATATTACTGATAAATTATTTTTTAGTTTTTAGTTTGAATTTCACAACATATTTTCTGAACGTCTAATTTAATCCTATAACTTCTAGGGCACGAATTATCGATATTTTGAAGTATCGATAGGTATTGGCTCTGTGATTTATTTTAATTATTTTTTTCCGATTTTCTTCATTTTATTTAAATAAGTGCTTATTACTTTCATGATTTAAATACATTTCATTGTGTGATTAAGTATGTATTGACCGTTGGCAGTGCGGAAGCTAATCGATCAGTTTCGGATAATTTTATTTTATATTATTAACAAATTATCAATTAAAATGTAACTAAAGGTACCTGTGTATTACTTTCGTCACTTTATGCATAAAATACGCATTTATTATTTGCAGATTTATTTTTGCATATTTAAAAACGATATTAATAATTTATATCAATAATAAAAGATATCGATATTCGTGGTGGTATCGATATAAGTCTACACTACATAAGTACATATCTATCTATCTCGGACGATGCCGTCGCGCCGCGCCGTGTTGTATTGTTGTATGGAAGTTTCTTTTTTTGCAATAGATTTTTTCAGCTAGGTGTGTTACGTTACGTACGTACGTTATTATTTATTGATAATATTAAAGAATATTGGCTACTAGATCTGATAGGAAGAGATATCAGAGGCATGTAGGTATATTTTGGCCCACCAAAGACTAGGAAGCGAGTGCTTGGAGATTTGAAACGATATACAGATTTGACGCAAGTAAGTTAAAGTATTGAATAATACATTAAAAATGCAAAGACATAAATATATCACACACGTATATATCACCGCATTGTAAAAGAATTAAAGTTTGGCATTTATTTATTGAAACTGTTAGTAGATACTTATTATCACAATTTGTTCCAGGGACAATAATTATGTGGCAGGAAATGCACAGCACAAGTGTTTCTTTATACAATAATTCTGTAATACAAATACAAAAACTGTAACGGAGGTTTGTCGTGATGAAGAATGTATCATCATCATCCATCGTTCCAAGCAATGAAGGAGTCATCGTGCACAGAATAACGACTGCAATATTTAACAATTTATGTGGGAAAGGAATAACTATAATCTTTTTTTGTTTTCTTTAATAAATGAAAGTTCGGAAAAGATCATTTCATTACTAAAAATAAAAGTCAAAAATGTGTAGGTATAGCATTGTTTTATTTAAAAAAAATATAAACCTAGTCATACAATGCAATAGGCAAAAGTACATTATGACCATGACGTCTGCGGTGATATTTCCTGCTACCAGTCATGGTATCAAGTTAGATTGATTTGAGAAAATGGGTGTTCAAACTATTGATAGATTTGTGTTGGGAATCTGAGAGTGGTGAAATTCAAACTGCTGAAACTATTGGTAGATAGGTATTTGCATTATGTTGTTCGTGAACTATTTAAATTACAGTTTATTACTAATTATGATTTTGCACTATTGAACTTGAAGTTCTTCTTCTTGTAGTGCCTCTCCGTTACTGGAGGCGGCCGTCAGTTTCGCAAACTCTTCTCTGTTCGCCGCTATGCAAAACGGCTCCTCAACCCTGGTGACTCCGGTCCACTCGCGTATATTACTCAGCCATGATTTTTTGTGTCTTTCAGCACGTATCTTGCCTTCTATTTTGCCCATCATAATAAGTTGAAGCAGCTGATATCTGTCGTGTCGTAAAACGTGTCCCAAATATTTAACTTTGCGCTTTTTGACAGTTTGCAACAACAGTCTAGACATTGCAACGCGCTGGAGAACTTTTTCGTTGCTGACTTTCTGAGTCGAATTGATACGAACTTGAACTATATAGGTATTAATTCTCATAAATCAGGGGCACGGCAGTGCCCCCGCCAAGTCGAGCGCGAAGCAAACACTGCCGTACCATCCTTTACTGGAACCATTTCGCCGCATTTTCAGGCCCCTATTTGAGAACCTCTGGATAAGACCAGAACGAAGAAATTTTCGTCATCGAGTAAGCTATAATCACATACTTAAAAACCAAAATTTCAAGTCTGTAGGTCATTTAGTTCCGAAGTTAAGCGAAAGCAAAGTTTCGCATTTTCGACACTCACTCACTCATGATCATCAAAATAGAACTAGTACTTCCCATAAACTCAGAGAGCTGCAATTTGGTATAGAGTTAGGTTTTAATGGCCACATAAAGGGAAAACTATAAAAACTAGGATAATCGAAGATCTGGAGTACCTGGTGACCCTGATTAGAAAACACAAGAGCCCAACCAAACTATTAGAGATCGACATATACCGCTTTTACAAAAAATATTCAACTTGGTGGGCCGCTTCATTTGATGTCAAAAATCGAAGGTCTGAAGTATCTCATGAAGAACCCTCAGCTGGTCTCAGCTGTATTAGAGATTACCATATCTCTATGGCAACGCCCCCTTCTATTGCTACCATGGAAGTAATAAGTACCTTTATACACAGACATATAATAATAGTAAGCAGACTGAACATGTCATTTGAAATTGCATGGCAAAAACACACACTAAGATTATTATTCACACAACGACAGAATACAGGGTCAGATCTAAGATAATTAATTATATTCAGTACAGTGTAGCAAATCCAAAAATTTTGAGACACTGAATCTTGTGCCGTGCGCGGTATGCGGACGGATCTGCATCAGCTTTTTACAATGGGAAATTCTATCCCTTTTGGGAAAAAATACTAGTCATTAAATAAATAAAATTTATTATAAATTATTTAAAATCATATGCAATGAAACATTGTTATGATGTTGATGGTTGCTGGCGTCCATTCAATGTCCTGGTACTCGTAGTACGAAAGAGAAATACTCCCCATAGCAGTTCTCTTTCTTGAGGTATTATTTTCTGGCATATTTTTGTAGTATTTCTTATGAAATGGTTATAATTAATACACTACTTTATAAAATAAATAATGATATTGCTGATAAATAGCATTCAAAAGTCTAATAATGGTTATTGTTTCAAAAATAACACGAAATTGTATATTATCATTGGGCACGTCAAAAAAACATGAATTGCTTACCGAAGGAACGATATTCCAGGAATATTTTTATAAGAAACACTTCCACACATTGTACACGTTGCATTTTATCATTTTTATTGAGTTTAAAAGCACAAAACAGTAAAAAATAATTTTAAATATATATGACAACTATGACAACACAACAATCATGACAGATAAGGAACATTTCGCATGAAAAAACCAGCTGGGATGATAAAGCTTTCAGTGTAGTGGTTCGTCTTGCAATACATTGCAATGCTAAAGAAAGAAAGGGACAGAGTTATGTGACAGTCCTTATCACGAACAGGATGCAAATATTGTCAAATATCATCAGTGTGTGTGTGAAATTTGTGTTTCTTCTGCTTATATTAAAAAAATATATATTTCTCAGAGAAGTAAATTTTTTTTAAATATAAGCAGAAGGAACACAAATTTCACACACACACTGATGATATTTGACAATATTTGCATCCTGTTCATGATAAGGACTGTCACATAACTCTGTCCCTTTCCTTCCTTAGCATTGCAATGTATTGCAACACGAACCACTACACTGAAAGATTTATCATCCAAGCCGGATTTTTCATGCGAAATGATCCTTAACTGTCATATTTGTTGTGTTGTCACAGTTGTCATAAATATTTCAAATTATTTTTTACTGTTTTGTGCTTTTAAACTCAATAGAAATGATAAAATGCAACGTGTACAATATGTGGAAGTGTTTCATAAAAAAATATTCGTGGAATATCGTTCCTTCGGTAAGCAATACATGTTTTTTTGACGTGCCCAATGATAATATACAATTTCGTGTTATTTTTGAAACAATAACCATTATTAGACTTTTGAATGCTATTTATCAGCAATATCATTATTTATTTTATAAAGTAGTGTATTAATTATAACCATTTCATAAGAAATACTACAAGTAATTTAATAATTTCGTAAATAGCATAGATCATTTGACGGATCCAGTTTTGTTTACTATGGCTGGGCCGAATCAAGGCAAATATACGAATTTAGTACCTATTCTATAAAAATCTCAGGAATTCTTTCTTGAAGATTAAAATGCACATTTTATAAAAATACTGACAGTGAATTTTATTTTAGGACAAGGAAAATATGCCAAAAAATAATACCTCAAGAAAGAGAACTGTTATGGGGAGTATTTCTCTTACGTACTACGAGTACCAGGACAGTGAATGGACGCCAGCAACCATTAACATCATTGCAATGTTTCATTGCACGTGATTTTTAATAATTTAAAATAAATTTTATTGATTTAATGACTAGTATTTTTTCCCAAAAGGGATAGAATTTCCCATCGTAAAAAGCTGATGCAGATCCGTCCGCATACCGCGCACGGCTTAAGATTCAGCGTCTCAAAATTTTTGGTTTTGCTACACTGTACCGAATATAATTAATTATCTTAGATCCGACCCTGTATTCTGCCGTTGTGTGAATAATAATCTTAGTGTGTGTTTTTGCCATGCAATTTCAAATGACATGTTCAGTCTGCTTACTATTATTATATGTCTGTGATATTTCTGTGCCTTTGTAGTACTTATTACTTCCATGATTGCTACATAGAAAAATCGACTGTCATTGCAAAACGTAGCGTACATTACGCCGCCGCCAGGTTTGCTTGGGTCGACCAACTTTTCTTTTGTCCTGTGGTATCCACTCGAGCGAGAGCTTGCCTAGTATATGGGTCTCTTCGAAGCGTGTGGCCGATCTATAGCGTTGCACATTTCTCAGAGCTCACGCTTGGAGATGATCTCTGGCCAGAAAATGCCAAGTATTTGCCATACGCGTTACCTCTATTATATGTTATAACCGTACATATTCATCGGGATATTGTACCAAGTTGTATTTCGATTGTACTTAAAAGACAAATTTTTTGTTGTCTGTTTTCATTTTGCTTTTGAGAGTTGCCCTCTTCTTCAAAAAATTACCCTAAGTTCAGTATGAAAAATTGAAAATATTATGCCTCCTAATGCTTGATGATGAAAATAAGGTTATCAACTTGCATGAGGCCCCAATTATGTCGAAAATTGGTAATGATTATGGTGGTTTAAATGTTATTGTTACATTTAAATTGTCAAAGTGCTGAGGAATGAATAAAAAATACTCATCATATTTTTTATTCATTCCTCAGCATCGTATATTTTGACCCTTAATTTAGGGCTAAAACCCTCAATTTGATAACACTGATCAAGTGTCAAATAAAAAAATCCCTACATATCAAATTAACAAACGAAATTTTATTTACTTTTGTTTGGGGTAAGCCACAAGTTGGAAACCCTGCTCGTCAAGAATGACAGACAATAACCATTTTTTTAATTTATTTTGCCTCTGGTTTTTAGGAAACTGGCTGTATTATTGCATGGGAAAAATAAAACTTCGATGAAGTTCTTATTTTTTCCTTGAAATCACAGAAATATTTTTTCCTTGGAATCGAGCTAATTTTCAGTTATTCCTTACAATAAATATTCCATGGAAGTAATAAGTACTTTGTACAACAAAGTACTTACTACTTCCATGCAATATTCTGTGGAATAAATTTCTAGAACATAGACATAGGAAAAAATCAATTAAACATTTTTTTGCAAAGAAAAAAAAAATTTTTTTAAGTTTTTTTGCTAGCTCTATGGTCTAAAATTCTAGTAACTAATCTTCATGGGTATGGTATGGTCATGGAAGCAATAAGTACTTTGTACAACGGTATGGTTCATCTCATAAATGTTGACTTCAAGAGTATAAAAGCTCAAGCTTCAGCGATCACCGAATACAACCGGCTTAGGCGTAAATACCGCGCCGATCTTACAGAAATTAAACGGTCTAAACCGTCTAAAAGATTAAATAATGAACGCGAATGAGCAATACGAAAAACTGTTGCTTACTGTACAAGAATCAGAACCGGAAAAAAGAAAAGAAAGATTTGTTATAATAATAAAACTACTCTTAAAAAGAAAAAAACTGTGTCAAATAAGAAAATTTAATAAAATAAATCAATATGTCCACGTTTCTACAAAAAGAAGTGAAATCCCACCAAAAACATTCTGTAAAAACCTAGCCAAGTCTCGATGAAGCTGTTTGTTTATCTCTAAAAAGTAATGAAATCTAGACAAAGTCGTTCCAAGTCTCAGGTTCCTTACTGCGATTTCTTTATTATTATATTTTTTAATGTTGTGTGACTTGGCCGTTGAACATTCTTTATACATTAGTGGCTTTATCAAGCCTACAATACAACTGGTTATTGAATCAACGTTTTCCAAGTGGCAATTTTCCATCGTCAATGGGTAGCGGTTCTGGCGACAGATTAGTGCAATGGTGTCATGGAGCACTTGGTTTTGTACCCTTGTGTACCCTTCAACGGCCAAGTCACACAACATTAAAAAATATAATAATAAAGAAATCGCAGTAAGGAACCTGAGACTTGGAACGACTTTGTCTAGATTTCATTACTTTTTAGAGATAAACAAACAGCTCCATCGAGACTTGGCGAGGTTTTTACAGAATGTTTTGGTGGGATATATTTGTTTGCTTTCTTACAAAATATGACAATGACAAGAAGAAATTATAGGTTATTCTTCGCTCTTTGTTTTTCTCTTTTTTAAATTTATTTTTCTTTTTTCTTATGTTGCCAGCCAGTCCGATTGGCATTATTGTAGTTAGACACTCTTTTTAAATAAGTGCCATCTAGTAGCGTATTTTTAAATTTATAACAATGCTTTGCGCCATATTTAATGTCATTTTGAAAGCTCTCGTCGTAGTGTGAGTGAGTGTAGAGATACGAAGATTCATGGCAGATTCTATTCTAAAGCTTTTTTTTCATTATGTTGACTGAAATAAAATCGTAGGCCATAAAATAAATAAAAGAGTATGTTTCCCGCTCGCCAATTCAAAATGTTTGCCTATAAGTACTGCAACAACGCAATAAAAAAATAAAAACGGAAAATGTTGCTATCAACGCCATCCAGCGGAAATTGTTTAATGAACAGCCCTTCGCTTTATCCTTAATGTAATTTATTTATTTAGTCGTATGGCATGAATGTGTCCAGAGTCGTTTTTCGTAATATTTAACTAGTAGCTATTAAAGTGATTAGTAAATCAAATAAAGGCACGCATTTTGGAGTTATATAGTTAACTATAGTTAACAATTCAAACTTATTTGTAAGTAAACTAATGGCGATACGATGACTTTTAAAGCAAACTAAAATGGATAACTTAGAATTTTGAACATAACCTCGCCAGGCTCTTCTGTCGGCATAGATAAGGCCACTAAGCGCCAATTTGTGTAACAAATGACTAGACAAACTGTCTGTTTGTGTACGCGGGATCTCCGGAACAGATTAGTGTAAAATATGCGGATCGCTTCTTGTCCCGGCCGTGAGTTAAGGTGGCTGCCTGATATGAGAGATAAAGCTTCAAGTTTTAGTTAAAAATAATACCATTCATAAATTTGTTGTTTCTATTCAGTCAAAAATCTGATAAGAGAGTTCAGCCCACCAATGGACTTCTAGTGGTGAAAATAATTATACTTATGTTTTTTGTGCGAGTGCGTTTAAAATTAGTTTTTGCCAGGGTTTCTTTGTCCTGGAGTTGTCTATGTAATTTATCCATAAAAATCATAATTTTTTTAAATAAAATGTTCCCTGTGTTAATCACTTTATCGCTATAATTATACCTAAACTTTGGTTTTAATAATCTGGTTGTCTATAAGTAAATCCAAAAACGAGTAATTTTCAATTCTAAATGAGTTTTCAAATGTTTATTTAACCATGTTTTAGTTGAAATCATTGTGCCATTCCGAAACCGCAACAAAGACCAATCATTGTCCTGGCGGTTGTGGCCGTACGCTCGCCTGAACACACACACACACACATAGCGTCATTAGCTATCATTTAGGAGAGCTGGCGATAAACAATAGCTAATGGGCAGGTTTAGTAATGAGTAGTAATGAGCTTCGATAGAGCTATGAAAGAAAGCTTTCGCCTATGGATTTTAGTTTTAAAAACGTTATAAAATGATTAAATAAAAGTAGGTTATAATAAATATAAAATAATCGACCTGCTACAAAAAAAATTGCCACTTTTGTGAGGAATTTCGGTCATTTTAGTTTTTATAGTTGTGGCTAAATTGATTCGATAAGTAGAAATTAGAGTACACTATCAATCACCACATTGGATCGAATACTTATTGAAAGCATTCGCCGTTAATAAGCGTTGCTACAGACGATTTAGACAATAGGAACAATGCACAAACCACTTACCATGTAGGCAGGCTTCGAGCACGATTCCTCACGAATAGTTCTTCCTTTAGACACCTAGCCGGCCAGCCACACACGATTATAAAGTTCCAAAAACACTGTTGAGCACTTGAAGTTTTATTAAGAATAATTGAGTAAAATGTAATGTTTGATGCGCGCGCGCCTTCGCTTTCACGTACAGACACGGAGAGGTTTTTACTGGTTCTGCCACCAGCCTTCTGCTACCAGCCTATGGCGTTGATCTCTCAGACACCGGTAGGATCTGCGCATGCGCCAGCGGAAGTCCGGGCGCCCCATTGGCTAAATAGAACTGCAGCACAGCGAATTGTGATGATTGATAAGTGCATCGGTAAGGCGCGCGAAATTCAAATTGAAAGGTAAACAAGATTTGCGTTGAAAACGGAACATTCCGCCCACCAAAATACCAATAGGATTTTCCCAGAGTAAGAATAAGAAACGGTAATTAACGATAAATATGTTTAAGTTATTATTCTAAACTTAAAAGCTAACAAATGATAAGTTGAAACGATTATACGGAGGGTAGAGGACATAGTTTGACCAAAGGTCTCTTAAGCGAGTGATCCCTGGCTGTTCTAACGGTTGCGACTCGAACTACCCCATCAGGGCCAGGATGCAAGGAAACAACTCGTCCTAATGCCCATTGAAGAGGAGGCCGATTGTCCTCTTTTATAAGTACGATTGAGTTTACAATTAACGGTGTTGAGTCCGTGGTCCATTTTGCTCGCTGAGTTAACCCATGTAAATATTCATTTTTCCAGCGTTTCCAAAATTGTTGTTGAAAAGATTGGATAAGTTGCCATCGATTTAGTCGATTGATTTTTACGTCCTTGTAGTCGGAGTCAGGAACTGCTGTAAGAGGTTCCAGCGTTAAAAAATGACCGGGCGTAAGAACGTTCAAATCGTTGGGATCCGAGCTCAATGGACACAAAGGCCGCGAATTTAAAATTGATTCGATCTGAGCGAAGAGTGTGGTAAGCTCTTCAAACGTTAAGACCTGATCGCCAACAATACGGTACAAATGACTCTTTGCGGCTTTGATTTGGATTTCCCACACCCTCCAAAGTGGGGAGCAGAAGGTACGTTACGTTTAAAATCTATTTTTTCCGCATGAGAGGCTTGTTCGATACCTGACGCTAGTTGTGAACTTGCACCAACGAAATTCGTACCGCAGTCAGAGTGAATAACATTGCAGCGGCCGCGACGAGAAACGAAGCGACGCAATGCCGCGATGAAGCCGTCAGTCGATAAAGTAGAAACCACCTCAAGGTGCACTGCTTTTGTGCTCAAGCATACGAATAAACACAAGTACGCTTTATCGATTTTAGCACCACGATGAAGCCCGAGCTTAATTCGAAAAGGCCCTCCTAGATCGACACCTACGACAGAGAAGGGTTTTGCCTGATTGACACGAAAGGCCGGAAGGTCGCTCATAAAGGGTTGCAAAGGTTTCGGTTTAAGACGGTAGCATCTTATGCATCTTGAAAGATGATGACGTACAGCATGCTTTGCCGCAAGTATCCAAAACTGTTGTAAAATCAGATAGTTGGTTGTGTTCAGACCGGGATGAAAATTGTTTCGATGAATAGATTCGATTACAGCTGATGTAAGAACACTCTTTTTGGGCAATAATGCGGGATACTTATGTTCGAAGTCAAGATCGGAGCGCGATAGGCGCCCGCCTACTCTGAGTATACCCTGCTCGTCCAAAAACGGGTTTAGTTTACGAAAACTGCGAGGTAACTGTATCTTTGATTGTAATTTGGATATGACATCCAAAAAACAACGATGTTGGAAATGTTTGACGATAATTAGTAACGCACGATGACGCTCAGCGTCCGTTACGAAAAGATTATCTGATCGCGGAACAGTGTTACGCATGTTATTACAAAACCTGCGAACGTGAGCGATAATGCGACAGATTTTATCTAAAGAAGAATATTTTTCGAATAGCCGATCAATTATAGACGTGTGATTAACGCTTTCGATTTGATCCGAAACGAGAACCGTGGTGCGACGCTGCTCAGAGAGCACCGCATTGTCATCGTTTGAACGATTTTTCGATGTATCGATTGGCCACTCAGACTGTGGTTGAGACAACCATTCTGGGCCCGCCCACCATAGGGCAGTGTTTAGCAAATCGTGAGGCAATTGCCCACGCGAACAAACATCTGCAGGATTTGTGACAGATGGTACGTGCCTCCAGCACTCGGTCGGTACGATATCTTGAATGTGACTTACGCGGTTTGCAACGAATGTCACCCAGCGAGAAGAAGGAGCTCGCAACCAGGATAAGGTAACGGTGGAATCACACCACAGATAAGTGTCATGGACAGGAATCCGCAGCGTGTCCTTGACAAATTTGATAAGGTCTGTAAGCAAAACTGCACCACACAGCTCTAAGCGAGGTAACGATTGACGTTTTAAAGGAGCTACACGAGCCTTTGCACATACGAGAAAGACGCGAACGGAGCCGTCAGACTCGATAACACGCAGGTATATAACGGCGCCATATGCTGCTTCGGAGCTGTCACAAAATCCATGCAGTTGATATGATTGAGCGCTATCGGTAGCGTATTTACGTGGAATTTTAAGATTCCTAACTTGAGGAAGCTGTTCAGAGAACTTTTCCCATTGAGAGATAATTTCCGGTGGGGGCTTATCATCCCATGAAAGACCTAGAATCCAAAGCTTTTGAATAAGACATTTGGCATGAATTGTCAAAGGAGATAGAAAACCCAGAGGATCGAAAATTCTGGCAACCTCACTCAAAATCGTTCGCTTGGTGCACGGTTGATTAGATGGATTAACGGTAAAGACGAACGAATCCGAAGCAGGCTCCCACTTAAGGCCCAGAACCTTGATAGTTGTGTCTTCAGTTTCGGTAAAAGTGATTGCTTCTGAAAGACACGCCTCCGCGGGAAGATCGCTAAGTAGCTCGGGTCGGTTACTCACCCATTTTCGGAGCTCAAACGAGCCAAGACCGAAAAGAGCGATGAGTTGAGTTTTGATTTCTCTGGCGTCCTTCAGCGATGAGCTTCCGGATATGACGTCATCAACGTATATGTCGGAAGTTAAAACGGTTTTGGCCTTTGGGTACTTGTGACCCTCATCGTTGGCCAGTTGCTGAATAGAGCGGCACGCCAGGAATGGAGCGGAAGACACTCCGTACGTTACGGTATTTAATACGTACTCTTGAAGAGGCTCATCTGGGTGAGCTCGCCAGAGAATACGTTGATAATCACGATGTTGAGGAGCTAGGTTGATTTGACGGTACATTTGGCGCACGTCTGCCATGAAGACAATTGCGTGCTCACGGAAATGAAGAAGGATCTCTACGATATTTGATTGTAGCTTCGGTCCCGTCAGCAGCGAGTCGTTTAGCGATTTGGAAGTTGCATCTTTAGCCGAGGCGTCGAACACAACGCGAAGCTTCGTTGTAGCGCTGTCGGGACGTAGCACACAATGGTGCGGTATATAATACTTGCCTTGACCCATTTGCTTGGCAGGTACCAGAGTCATGTGACCACTGTCGATGTAGTCAGTCATGAACTCCACGTATTGTTGGTATAAATTGTGATCGCGATACAGACGCCTTTCAATGGCATGAAAGCGTCGTAAGGCTATCTCTCGAGAACCTTCAAAGACTGGCTCCTCGTCGTCCTTGAAGGGGAGACAAACTACATATCTACCTGTCTCGTCACGGTAGTGATTACTGAGAAAACTATTTTCACAGCGTTGCTCTTCTGGGGTCAATCGGGAAGATTGTGGAACGTTATCGATTTCCCAGAAACGTTGAACAATTTTGTTTAAACTATCGTCTACGGTAGAAGGGGCTACTCCTAGTAGACTGGACGATGCGAGTCTGGACTTCCCAAGAAGAAGCCAGCCGAAGACTGAGTTGAAAGCTCGCGGTTGAGAGGCGTTACCCTTCAGACGTTGTTCGAGAAGTGACTCAGCAAAGACGTCGGCACCTAACAAGACGTCGATCGGACCGGGGATGTCAAAACCAGGATCAGCTAGCGGTAGTGTTTTGACCTCCTCCCATCCTTTCGTATTTAGCCTTGCTATCGGTTGATCTCCGCAAATGCTCGGTATGACGAGCATTCCCAGACGAAACTTTACGTTACAGTTGGTGCCAATGTCGCATGTAACAAAGCCACTGACTGAGGCAGGGCTGCCCCCTAACCCATAAACGTTGATATTACCAGTTATAGGTTTTAGATTTAATCGTTGAGCGGCGTGAGCCGTGAGAAAATTGTTTTGACTGCCGGTGTCAAATAACGCGCGAAATGTATGAAATTCACCAGAAGCATCACGAATCTGGACGAGAGCTGTTGCCAGTAACACGGTTGTGGTTACGGTTGGATCAGACTGAGTTAACGAATCCTTAGCCACTAAGGTCGCCGAGCTTGCCGCCGGCTCCTTATGTAGCAAAGTGTGGTGTTTACGTCTACATTGTCGACATGAAAACATTGATGTGCACTCTCGCACTGAATGGGATGCGTTAAGACAATTGTAGCACCATTTCTTTTCAGTGGCCACAGCCATGCGCTCATCTATTGATTTTGCCAAAAAATCACTACAGGCCGAGATGTGATGTTCATTACGACAGTAGGCACATTTACGAATCGGAGTGCTCGAATTGTGAGCAGGTTTCGCTTGTTGTTTATCACCAACATTTTTATGAGTAGTGACGGTGGGAGCGACAAGCGAATGCGTGACGTTATGTCGCTTGAACTTCTGTGAAGTTCCCGGTGTGTCCTTTGAAACGTTAGCGGTTTTATTGGTAACAGTCGAAAAGTGCGTGTCGCGAATTAATGCTTCACCTTTAGAGTGTAAGAATGCCCTTAAATGATTATACTGTGGAAGCTCAATATCGGTATGTTTTTCCTCAAACTCGCGTCTTAATTTGGTATCGAGTTTGGCCAGAACATTATAACAAAGAACAAAATCCCATTTATCGGTAGGTAATTTTAAAGTTTTTAAAATTGTTAAGTTCTCATCGATCGTGTCTAAGGCGCGTCGAAAATCTTGAGCGTTCGAAGTCTTTAAACTAACGTCCAAGATATCACGCCAGCACGTAAACGCTAATTCGCGTTTATCTTCATAACGGGACTTGAGAGCCTCGTACGCACTTAAATAATGTTCACTTGCAACAGGAAAAGTTCTAATGAACGATAAAGCATCACCACTTAAAACTGACACGAGATAGTGAAATTTCTCAATATTACATAAGGAGGTAGAATCATGTATCAACGCGTTATAAGTTGCAATGAACTCAGGCCATTCCTTGATAGCACCGGAAAAAGTTGGCAACGAAATTTTTGGTAACCGCATATTTCCACTGTGCGAACCGGTCAATGAATTATGTTTCGAAGTGTCAGCTTGTTGAGATGAACGTTGTTCAAATTTTCGTTGAATTGCCAACACTTGAAAATACAATTCGTCAAATCGATCCTGAAGTTCATCGT
Source organism: Ephestia elutella (assembly GCA_018467065.1). Lineage (NCBI taxonomy): Eukaryota > Metazoa > Arthropoda > Insecta > Lepidoptera > Pyralidae > Ephestia > Ephestia elutella. Next base: position 20,292,807 of record CM031567.1, on the reverse strand, counting down.
CCTCCTCATCGGCATCATCCTTAAGAAGGTCCAAAATAATAAAATGGGAGTCATGAAAACTATCAGCAATCGTTTTTATTTCATGACAATATGAAAGAAATAACCCTACTTGTGATTCATCGGTATTGGCTAAGGTACCTACTTCCAAAGCCTTCGTTAAGCGATTATATGCTATAGTTCGTTTACGTCGCAAACTGGGCAAATTATTAATAGTGTACGTATTTTCGATACCCTTTTTAATAGTAGGTTTAGATTTACGCCTTGATAATAAAGACATAATTAATATCAAAACAATAAAAACTGATAGCAACAAATATTCGGATTCGATAAAAAAGTTTAGTTGCGAACGTCTTCAGCGAGACCGCGTTCACAAGAATCGACGAGAATCACTGGGGCGGTATTACACGACAACAGGTAATATTGTCACCTCGGTCACCTGAGTTTTAAATTGAAATAAATTAAATCGATAAGGATGAATTAAATGAGCATTAGAAACACTAAAAACGGTTTGCGATATTCGTTAATGTACGGTAAATAAAAAAAAATAAAAATCAGTTTTTGTAAAAACAAAAAACTATGATTTTTAACCTAAAACGGTAATAATGAAAATGTGAACGCACCAAAATTCGTTGAAAATATGACACGATAAACGATACAACGTCACGATAAAAAATATTTCGTAATTTGAAACGAAATAACTTTTCGATAAATAAATATCAAGAGGAAACGTTGAACGGTTGGAAAAAAGTAGTCGAGTTATAACGAACTATCAACATAAAATTATGAGAAGGTGGATTTGCAATATTGTTTATTGCGAACGGTAAAACGGTAGATAATTTTATGCTAATAAGTATAAAACGACAAAAGAATTTATTTTCAACAAATATTCTAGAAACTGATGGAAGCCATCTTAAATCGATAATCGGTAGGTAAGGTACTCAACAAAACAAAATGGAACAAAGACTTGTTTTCCGATTAGTAATTGAAACAAAATGTTATGTTTATTCGTTTTAGCTGTACTAGTAAGTATAATAAGCGTGGAATACGGTAAATGAAGTAGCAATTACTAAATCGAATTGGTATTTGGCGGCAGACTGAAGGTAGGTATCCAAAGTTCCCGGGTTTCGGCACCAAAAAATGTGGCTAAATTGATTCGATAAGTAGAAATTAGAGTACACTATCAATCACCACATTGGATCGAATACTTATTGAAAGCATTCGCCGTTAATAAGCGTTGCTACAGACGATTTAGACAATAGGAACAATGCACAAACCACTTACCATGTAGGCAGGCTTCGAGCACGATTCCTCACGAATAGTTCTTCCTTTAGACACCTAGCCGGCCAGCCACACACGATTATAAAGTTCCAAAAACACTGTTGAGCACTTGAAGTTTTATTAAGAATAATTGAGTAAAATGTAATGTTTGATGCGCGCGCGCCTTCGCTTTCACGTACAGACACGGAGAGGTTTTTACTGGTTCTGCCACCAGCCTTCTGCTACCAGCCTATGGCGTTGATCTCTCAGACACCGGTAGGATCTGCGCATGCGCCAGCGGAAGTCCGGGCGCCCCATTGGCTAAATAGAACTGCAGCACAGCGAATTGTGATGATTGATAAGTGCATCGGTAAGGCGCGCGAAATTCAAATTGAAAGGTAAACAAGATTTGCGTTGAAAACGGAACAATAGTATTTTTTTACAAAATAAATATAAATAGAAATTAATTGATCATAGATCTTTATTACTATAAAAAATGTTGACGCGTTATTTATAAAATAAAATCTAAATTAACCTACTTTGGATTTTTAGTTACCTCGTGAATTTCGTTTTTAACACATTTAAATTTCAACATATTAGCAGTGGAACTTTAAAAATTCCTTTACGTCCAATTACTTAATTGAAAACTTAAATGTATCAATGTGAACAAACAAGTAATAACTCCAGCATGTATTTGTTAAACAACCCCTGATTTCAATACGTCCGTCTCCAAAATAGAAACATTTCTCAAAACGTTCGCGAAATACAAAGTTTTCGAATACGTCGGTCGATGACGCGGGATTCGCCGCACGAAATGTACACAACATTTCACTCAATTTTACATCGAAGCGGCACCTCGGAATTAGTGTTGTGCTGGAGCTTTAGTCTAGGAGACTTTTTTATTTATTTTGAAACGAACTGGCCAAAAGCCGGCGAGACGAGTGGCTTCCATTTACTGGTGATGGCGAATAAAATTATTTTGTGTCCATTGATAAATCAGTCGTCCTTAGAGAAGGTTAGGTATGGCAAAATCTGGAAACGCGCTTGATTTAAAGCAAAATTTTCACAATTTTCACGCCTTGCAATGTTGTAAATTATTGTTCATAGCTATAGCTAAGTAGATAGGAGATTATTTTTTCTTTTGTATCTTGAAAAATATTTGATAGCAATTCCGATATTAAATTTCACTAAATGAGTTGATTTGTATCACTTCCTATTTAAGAGCTATGTTCTTGTCGATGTCATTAGGTGTAATGAAACAAACGCAACCACTTAGATTTTGCATTGCATTGTTATTTTTTTAAAGCGAATTTAGCCATGATATTGAAGACAGATAGAGCCTTGAAAGGCGTTGCGACTTAAGACTCTCCCATCCCTAGTAGACGTTTGGAAAAACTTAGAGAACACAACATGGCACTCCCCTTAAATTAATTCTCTAGATCGTGTTTGCTCAGTTCGCGCCCGCTCCATGGGAATCTATTATTAATTAGTAGTTCGCTAAGTGCTTGCGGTAATTTGATACAAAATGGATTGTGTAGAGTACAGTGTACTACTTACTTAGTTGGGAATATCAAGTTGTGATACTTACTCGTGACAAAACTAAGTTTTAATTGGAACTTCACGATAAGTTCGTAAGCATATGAAGTAAACAAAACGCAAAATCTCTATTATGATGAAGGGGTAAAACTGATGTTTTAAGCAGGTAATAATTTTTAAGGCTTTATAAAAAAGTGGTAAAAGGCTGAGTAAAGGTCTTTTAGGATTTTTAAAATATTTTAAGTAGGTAATTCAATCCTAACTAATATTATAAGTGAGTTTGTTGTAACCTCTTCACGCTTTATCTATTAAACCAATCTTCCCGAAATTTGGCATACACATAGTTAGAAGTACTGAAAAGGACATAGGGTACCTTTCATCCAGGGAAAAAGCACAGTTCCCGTGGGAAATTCACGAGGGCGAAGCCGCGGGCGAAAGCTAGTATGTACATAAAATACAATTCACTCTACAATTTTTTAAATTTAGATTTTATTAACACATTATATTTTCAGCGATTTATAGCCAACAGCCAACGAGATTCAATGGTGATTAAATTATTCCTCGATATTCTTTTATTTCTAATAATTAAAGCCAGTCTTTTTGTAATCATGAATATTTTTAAGGTAAAACTTAGTTGTTTTTTTTTATATTATACTTAAAACAATTTAAACCTATTCAGCCAGTCTTCTTAAATTTAGTAAATTTCAAAGAGTTAAAATTACAGCAAATGTTTTTTATCATAGACGATATTTGTTTGTTATACCGTAGCCTTCGGGCGCAAAAAATATATCGGGACCATTTTTATAAAAATGTCTTTGCGATATTTACCGTACTCGGCTTTCAGGCGAGAATATAATAACGTTATAGGGAATAATAATTCCCTTTAGCTGGTTTGCATTTGACAGTAAGTGTTTTTGAAATGTTGTTATAAAGTGTTTGTTTGGAAAATGAAAAGATAAATGAATGCTGCCATTTGTGTTATTATTTATTCTGTGACTAGCTGTTGCCCGCGGCTTCGCCCGCGTGAGTTTCGCTTAGATGAAAAGTCTTTTTGTGTTCCAAACTGTTTCAGATGTTTCGGATCTTCCATTTTTATACGTCTACAGAAAATGCTCATCTAATTAATCAAGATTTGCTAAGGCGCCATTTCCATATACGTTATAGTGTAGCTGGTCTCTTGGAGTTATTCATCAGATGTTCCAGATCTTCAATTTTTATACGTCAGCAGAAAATGCTCATTAGGTTGAACGACTTTTACTAAGGCGCCATTTCCATATATGTTATAGTGTAGCTGGTCTCTTGCAGTTCTTCATCAGATGTTCCAGATCTTCAATTTTTACACGTCAGCAGAAAATGCTCATCAGGTTGAACGACTTTTGTTAAGGCACCATTTCCATATTTCTTATAGTTTAGCTGTTCTGTTATGGTTCTTCATCATAGTTCCAGTTTTCAAAATCAATTATAGCTTATATGTTGCCCAGACTTAATAGCTATACAATAAAAAAAGTTTCATTCAAATCCGTCCAGTAGTTTTTGCGTGAAACGCGTACATACATACATACAGACAGACAGACAGACAGACAAGAAATTCCAAAAAAAATTTTTTGCTTTCTATTGTTCTTTTTAAGTGTCCCTCTGTCCATTTTAGTCAAAAATTACTAAATGTACAGACAAAATATTTTTACTGTTTTATTATATGTATAGATATTATTTTACTGGCTACGTCAGAGGCCGGTTGGCGGTTTTTAAACTTCAACACTAGAGTGTTTGAAAAGATTAACCTTATAACCTTTCGGGTAAGAAGAACAAAAAGCACAGGACATAAGCAATGACCTTTCATACCTTTGTGACAATAATAAAGATTATCTTTGATTGATTTCGTGTGTGCGTATGACAATGGCAGAAATGATGTCGATTAGGTTTCATTCCACATAATTACCAAAACCCATACCACAATAGGTGTCTACCTATTGTGGTTCCAGAGATAGAACCCTCTGACAAATGGACAGATGGCCATACAACCAGGGCGTATTAATAATTAAATAAAGTTGATTTTACAATCGAGAGCGTCTCGGCTGAGAGCGTCGAGGACAAACAAATTTTGAAATTCGTGAGCGTCGCGGCCGAGAGCGAGGCGGATTGAGAGCCTAACAGTCGGATGATAGGAACCCATGATAGGATTTCGTTTAGACCCTTTGAGTACTACTGAATTTTAAAAACTATCTGTTCCTAAGTATCACGAAAATAACATTATTTTTCAAAATCAGACTAGGAAAGTTCAATACAGTCGTAGCGCCTGTCCTAAGGGAGTGATTGCAAGCGCTTCTGGAAGAAATCGCAAAGTTATTGCGACTGCGGGAGTTGTGACGATATCGCGTGATCGATGAGACGTGTGGTCTGTTATGGGACACGTAATGTTGCTGAAGTAAGTAAGAAAATATACTTTATTGCACCACAAAACATAGGATTGTAACATTGTGTTAGTATATAGATAATGTGTACGCAATGGGCGGCCTTATCGCAAGTGCAATCTCTTCCAGGCAGCGTTAGCTTCTAAACTTAGCTTGGCTTCTAATTGGAGGTAGATTTTAGGTTTCCGTACCACATAAGTTAAAAACGGAGGACTACATTGTTGTCTGTCAGTCTGCCCATGTCTATCAATACCTTTTATCTCAGCAATGCGTAAAGGTATCTGTTTGTTGCATTGTTGTCAATCACATATGTAGTGCCCTTAATTGTACTGGTTGATCCAAGGGCATATTAGAATTGGATTATATAAAATCACGGTGTCTATCAGTTATGAAAAAATCAAATTCCTTACTAGCCAAGCTTTTTCATTTCTTAATAAGTTTTTTAGTGCTTCACAGAAGCAAATGATGATGATAAATATTTTTTTACTTCAAAAGAAAAGTCCAAATTAAAAGAACGCTGACCGTAACAAAATGTACGACATTATAGTATATGTATAGTGCTAAAGTGGGCCTGGGCTAACTCAGCCCCAGCATCTGATAAACGCAGTAAACTTACTTTATGTGCGCAATAAAAGTGAAGGGAGCGAGCCACAGTAAACATTTATACGGAGACTAATCTTTATAGCGATCTCGCAAACAGAGGCGTTTTCACTACTCTGATTTCTGACCTTAACTTGACCGGTACGGGGTATAATTTCTTTCATGAAATTAGTGCAAACAGATTTTAAAAAAATTAAATAGATTGTGATTAAAGATTTATGGGATACTTAATTTATGGGAAAAAGTGAGTGAATCAATTTTTGATTTCAAAAAGTTCTGTTTCATCTAGGCATGAAAAACGTTTAACAAGTAATTTAAGCATCGTTTTCTACATTTAAAAAACTTTATTTATTTTGAATTTTGTATCTGTATTTTCTCCTCTGAGCCCGGCACCCGCCGGAGCCAGATTGCTGTCATTCTGCTCAAAATTTTAAGCCTTAGTTCGGCCCCGAACTTAATTATTAAAAACTGTCATCCAGCGGGGATAAAACGTAGTTTTAAACGGTTTTTTATCGTCGCAACGAGAAGGGATGTGGGTTACCGTTATTTGTTGTGAACAAATATGGAACTTTTTCTAAACTTTCAGTCAGCAGAATAGTTTAAGACAGAGTTCAAACTATACATACGTTTTAATAAAATAAATAGATAGATACGTTGTATGTACAAAAATAAAAATGTAGTTAAAAATGTAATGCTACAATATACATGCATATTATCACGCCTTTTTCCCGTGAGGGTAGGCAGAGACTAGCGATTTCCACTTGCTACGATCCTTACAGATCTCTTAAATAAAATATACTGCTTCTTAACAACTTTATCAAGAAGTCCTGGTCAAATTCAGAGTTTTTCTATCAGCCCAATACATTCAAACAGCGTCAAAACAAGATTATTTACAAAAAGGCTAAACCATTTTCCTGTTGTATAAAAGTGGGAGCGTGTAAAGGAAATGACACAAAAAGATGGATGGAACGGGTGCACGTACAATGCCAAATAGAGCGTGAACATGACGCTAACGATTGGCAAGAAGCGGCTGTGGATGATGACTCGTATCTAGTTTACAATATGTTCAAATGTATTTAGATATTAATGTACGTAAGGCATATATTACAAAGCCTAATCCTCCGCTCTAGTGTGAATTCGGTGGGATTGAAAGTACTTTAGTCATTATTTCAGGTTAAATTCTAGCCGGACAATACTAAATTTCATTTGATCTATCAAACTTTGTGACAAATGGTATAACAGTCAAATACATTCATTTTTCTACTCCACAGATATCTAAATATGTGGTCCAGTCTAAGATTTCCCAAAGATCTAAAAGTTACAGCTACAGTATACTGTAGACAGAGCTAAGAGTCGTGAGATTCGAAGGCCACGCTTAGTTGATTAGTGGGTGTTTAGATATAGTACTCGTAACAGGTTGCTAGCCCATCGGTTATGACAAGAATCCCCGGTTTAATACCCATTCCCTTGAGAAGAAGTAAACACATCCTATACTGTTTCTTCGCCAAACCAGCATGGAAACACCTAAAAGAACTCACCAGAATATCCTCGATAGCGGAATGAATTACCAAGCATATACCGAACAAAAAGACGAGTTCGACTAAAAATAACTCACTTCAATATGATAAGCAAATTCTGTGAGTTTCAAGATAACGAAATATTGTAAAGTTTAATTGAAATAAGTTGTACAGAGAGAGAAGTTACAAATTGATAAACTCATCAACTAACCAGGAGGCATCCCTTAAGTTTTGCCAGTGTGTGTATCATTTACTGTATCGAGTTAACACTTAGTTTACTGTTAATTAACACTTAATTAATAGAATTGATTCCCGCTAGAAACAGTTTGAGTTTCTTGAATGGTATGGTAAACAATTGAAAACTAGATATCAGATATCGTAGTTAATTTCAAAATCGTGTTTCAAAGGCTTTTTTGCAGGCTAGTAACAAGAACTAAAATTGAAAAACCGCAACTTTACGTTTCCATTCAATAGTTAGTGCAATTTGGTGGTTTAAGTATACGTATCACTATACGGTTTAATTTTATTAATACGCGAGAATTTTTCTAGAAGATTGTTCACTTTACAAGATCAGCGAAATATCTTGGTAAATAACTAACTAACCGATAAGGAACTAAATAACAGCTTGCAAAAAGTAAATGGAGTACCTGAATTCGCAAATTTAATAACCTTACACGAGTGAGTTTATTGCACCACAGAGGGCAAATCTAATAATAAAGTTGTCGACGTTTCTATCTTATCGTGTTTAATGGACTACAAACATGGCCAATCGCACGATCAGTAATAAAACAGCGGATTTAGTGCGGTAATCAGGGGTTAGTAATTATGACAGACCACGAGAACCGTCTTGGTCTTTGCCTTTGTTTCTTTTTACACAACTACCCATCTTATCTTAACACGCGGGGCCCGAGGTCCGGAAGTACTTCAAACTTTGGGTTTTTTTGTACTTACCCCAATGCCTTACTCACCCGCATCGGCAATTCTGAAGAAGGACTGCATGACCTTCAGAATATCACCTGTTGCGAAGTGCCTATAGTCCTCCAGGGCCGGATATGCTGATCCCAGGAGGTCCAGTCGCTTGTTTGCCAACGAGTCACAATAACACAAAATGTGTTTCATGGACTCCTCTGCTTCTGCACAGGCCCTGCACAGAGGGCTGTTGACATGTTTCAATTGCTTGGCATAGTGCAGATGGAAATCGTGCGATTTTCGTGTCCTTCCTCTAGGTTCAATTTAGCACAGACAGTGATTGCATATACAACTACCCAAAAAAGAAGTGTTATTTTATTTTTATTTTATTTTATTAGTGTTATGTTTTCAGGGTTCATGTGAGTTTTGTTCCACTATTATCTCTAAACGCCTTGCCAGACATATATATGTGAGGTTTCCTTAGATTCCTTATGTAGTCCCGGGTAACATAGGCTATGTGAAAGCTAGAACTACAGTCGTATCTTTGAAAAAAATGAAAATTTGTTATTGTAGAGATTGTGTAGAGTATTTACGCCGTAAGCATGCATCGTATTCTTCCTGGATGTGGACTAATTTAGAACGTGAAAAATAGTCGAATCTAGGGGCAAGTATAAGATAAAACATATAGTGAGTCGTTGTTCAGGATTCACTCAGTGTTGATGCCATTCCAATGATCCATTCAAATTGTAGGTTACCTACTGAATAAATATTGTAATGTTTTTCAGCTATGGATAAAAAATAAGCAAAGAATGATCTCAAGAAATAAGCGGCAAGAGCTCTTAAAAAAAAACATTAAATTAATTTCTTACATAGTCTTTTTTCGATCAAGTACCCTGGTATCCTGGATACCTAACGAGCCTGAGAAATTATTCAAAGCACGTCGTCAGCCAGATGACGAGATCCGGGCTTTCGGGAACAGACGGGACTGATAAGTCGGCGATAAAGCCGGGTTTACAAGGCAATAAAATGGTCGCCGCACTGGCGGCAAGAAGCGAGGCAAGGGGCCTAAAGTAAGCGTGAGATAACTTGCGCGTGGCCGAAATAGTAACTTAACAAAACACTGTCCGTTAGTATCATCCATAAACTTATGTGCGTATATTATAAGTCTATGGTATCATCATGACGTGATATATCGCGTGATATATCACGCTGTGTGCCGCGGCTTTGCTTTCGTAGGAATTTCGGGATTCTGGATACCCTCCCTAACCCATCTTCCACATTAATGTTATTCAGAAATAATTTTTAAATCGGACTGGTAGATCCAGAGCAGATATGGCTCAAATATTGACTTTGTGTATGAATCCGTTGATTGGATGGTTGCCGCAGCTTATCCCGTGTTACTTTATCTCGGGAACCTTACCCTATTAGACTAATCGAGAACATTCCTTAACTTTGTCCTTTTCTGAACTCCTTATAAATTATAGACTTATTAGTCTAATAGAGTAACAGGCGTTAACAACTTTTGTATTTACTTATATAGTTTTCGGTAAAATAGAAATTGCCAAGTATTTCCAATCCAATTATGCTCCCAATTTATTTATTCACAAAATTGATTAAAACATAATAATCTTTGTGGGTGTTTAAATATTAATCGAGTGTTTCGACTACCGTCGTACTAGGGACCTATTCTTAGAATTCCTCACAAGTAAAATTTGCCAGGGCCGGAGTCCTAATGACTGTTTAAGCTGCACATAAATTTCAGGGCCGTACTAGGGATGGAATTAGACAGTAAAGTTTAACACTAGCGTAATTTGTTTGATGATGATCTTTACGCCGCGCCGGGTCGGTTTGGTTATGATTTTTTTTTGCGTTGTCCTTAAAATATAAGACTTTCGTGAGTAATGAGCTGGGAATTTGATGCTTTGGAGAGAAACTCACGATAAAGGTGACTTTATTCTTATAAAAAGTCCAAAAATACAAATGAACTCGACTGTTGTGGTGTATTTACACTGTTTGAGTGAGCTGCATAGTAGCTCACCTCACTCCGGCTTGTTAACCTGCCCCAGGGTGGTAATGTGCACCTTACTAAGCCATGTTTGCGTTTAGTTCACTAAACTAGCGTTTAACTAAATGGGGATCCTTTTATTTCTCATAAGGTTAATAATCATAATATGGTTTGTCATAAGGCCTTTCTCATAAATTTTTTATCATAATATTTTATTCAAATAATGTTTATTGTAATAATATTTGTGTAGGCAGCAGTGGCGTGGGGTGAAAATATTCAAAGGTGAAGCCACAGTGCATGTCGAGTATGATAAAAGTGGCTTTAAAAAACACTCACACGCGCTTTATAAATATATAGAAAAAAACCGGCCAAGTGCGAGTCAAACTCGCACACCGAGAGTTCCGTACACGCAAAGCATCTCACATTATAGCTCTAACTAAACAACAAGTCCAACTAGTTTCAAAAACACACTTTACTTTGCAGTTCGATCCTAAGATTCACACTGAATCCAGCGCAAAAATAAGTTTGTAACACTTTTTTTTAGACTTCCAACAACATACTTAAGTACCTACAATTTTCAGATTTATTCCTGTACTAGCTGTCGCCCGCGGCTTCGCCCGCGTGAGTTTCGCTTAGATGAAAAATCTCTCTTGGAGATTTTCGTCAGATGTTCCAGATCTTCAATTTTTATACGTGAGCAGAAAATGCTCATCAGGTTGAACGATTTTTGCTAAGGCGCCATTTCCATATATGTTATAGTGTAGCTGGTCTCTTGGAGCTTTTCATCAGATGTTCCAGATCTTCTATTTTTATACGTCGGCAGAAAATGCTCATCAGGTTGAACGATTTTTGTTAAGGCACCATTTCCATATTACTTATAGTTTAGCTGTTCCGTTATGGTTCTTCATCAGGTGTTCCAGTTTTCAAAATAAATTATAGCCTATATGTTGCCCAGGCTTAATAGCTATACAACAAAAAAAGTTTCATTCAAATCCGTCCAGTAGTTTTTGCGTGAAACGCGTACATATATACAGACAGACAGACAGACAGACAGACAAGAAATTCCAAAAAAATTTTTTTGCTTTCTATTGTTCTTTTTAGGTCTCCCTCTATCCATTTCAGTCAAAAATATTAAATGTACAGACAAAATATTTTTACTGTTTTATTATATGTATAGATAAGTACTGTTAGACCTTGCTTTTTGCCAAATTTTATAATTTTAGGTCAACGGGAAGTAAGACAACAACCTATTAATACTAATGCCGCCTTTCTCATCATATAGCCTCCGTGACGACAAGAAACAAAAATAAACAAACAAACATTTACCATGAAACAAACTACAAACACTATATAAAACTAAATAATATACCACAATCAAGTTAATCGCATATTACAACAATAGATAATTAGCATAGGTACGTCCCGTGTGAGTGCAAACCAAAGCGCAAATGCGCGCGAAGCGAACCGAACAGCGAATTAGAATAGACTTAGTAAAAAATAATAAACCCGGCATAACAATCTATAGTTGTACATGTCTATTCTTTTTCCTTCATCTGAGGAATTAGCATGACATTAGACATTCGCGGATTATCGCTGTGATTGGACGAAAATTTTTCAAGCGAACAGGAACTACCAATAAGGATTCGTTGTAGGCTATTTTAAATCGGCTTGTATCGCTGTCTATATCGACGAGTGGTTGCATATGTAGTTGTAATGTCATTGTGTGTGTGTCACCATACATTTTCAATTTACAAATTCCCAATATTATTTGCGAGTTATTTACTACCGCGTCTCGCGTCCTGCAAAATAAAATCGTGCGTGTGGCGTTTACATTGCGTACGTCGTATCCAGCTATTGAAGAATATTTTTTACAAAGTGCGCAATGTAATGATGTGCGCACAATGTAATTATATCTCGCGCTCATATTAAATTATCTAAGGTAATGCCGTCGCTCGTCGGCTTATGGTAAGAGAGTGTCATATGGGTATAGAGTATAGATTTTTGTGCAAGTGTAGGCCGCGAGATTAAGCTATTATTGTTAATAATAAAAAATGTATATATTAGAATCTGCCAAGGGAAGCCGGTAGGAATCGTGTTCTAAGGACGCTTCGCCACTGGTAGGCATAATCATAGATTGTCATACTGAATTTTCGTATAAAATGGTTTATCATAATGGATTTGTCATAATTGTTATGGTCATAAACATAGTTTATTTTTTATTTTGTTCATCTTTTATTTTGTTGATGGTTTCCTGAATCTGAAAAAAATAAGACATAACATAATGATAATTTGATATTTGATTATACCTATTTCAAATTAAGTTGACACAAACACTAGTATAGGTTAGGGTGCGGCGGGGGTAGCCCTTGGGCCACCCCTAAGCCGCGAACATAAACAACAAAAAAACAATCTTACCTTTTCTCTGAGTGCATCCGTACATTATGAGTTCTCTTTTCTCTGTACATTATGAGTACATTACTATTATGATTAAATTATATTATGATTATTTATGTTTATGACAATTTGTATTTATTACAAAACAATTATGTTAAAAAAAATATGTAAAAAAAAATATTTTAATTTTAATTTATGTTAATTATAATTATGTGAAAAAACATTATTTCGAACTATATTATTACAAATATTTTTATGAGAATCATTAGAGACCCAACTAAATGCTAAATAAGAACAATTTATGTGTAAGTTAAGTAACACATAAATTGATGTTACTTTAGAGGCCAGCTGTGTTTCCACAGAGCTGAGCTGCGCGGTGTTGTGCAGAGACCAATCGTATTGCTCAAAATACACAATTAGCAATATACTTGGTAAATTTTTACGTATTTTTGCAGCCGCACCGGTAGCGCACTATGCCCAGCCCACATCTAATTCAACAATATTATAAATACAATAGGTAGTTTAGATGTACGTAAGGAATATAATAAGTTATTCGATCGCGCTAAATCTACTGAAAGTTATACACCATAATAATGCATTGCCATTGGAACAATGTCACGCTAGGATTTTAATTTTGAATTTCAACTATATAGGAAAAGCGGAGGTACTTCTAATGTAGCCCCGAACATTACATTGTCAATCAAATCAAGACTTGTCAAAATATAAAGAGACTAGCGCCCCGCCCTGGTTTCGCTCGGGATGTACATACATAAGTTGTAGCCTATCGCTCAGGTATAATGCAGCTTTCTATTGGTGAAAGATTTTTTTAAATCGGTTTAGTAGTTCCGAATATTACCCTCTAACAAACAAACTCATAAACTTATAAATGCGTCCTCTTTATAATATAAGTCTAAAGTCTGATAACTCTTCGCTTAAAACAAGTCAGTGAAGTGTAACTCGCAAGTTCATCCGATACCTGTGTCGTATGTCGGATGGCGAGGCGTCGATAGCTATTTGTGCACAATTTTATTCGAGCTGAGACGCAACCTCGCGGCCCGGGGGAATTCGCGATATAGGGTAGTGTTGCGGCTCGATAATCCACTATCGATACATTTGAATAAATAATGTTACATATATCTGCTATTGTTATAATAGTTAATATTATGCTACAAGTATTCCTGACACTGAAAAGCTATTCATTTGTGTCCTAAAATAGATTTTAATTTGTATCTGCTGGTAAAGAGAGTTAAAAAAATTAATATTTTTAATACACAACATTCATTATCTACCCTAGCCAAATAAATAAAAATTAATATAGGTACCCCATCGATAATATTGATCTCCTTGTATAAATAAACCTATACTATCGATAAGGGTAAGGAATTAAATATCAACAATATTGCTTTATATAGAACACGGATACATCGATATACCTATCGATACTTTGAGTTTTGTAGTACATATAAAACAATCGATAGAACCACTATCAATTTTTAGGCAACACTGAGTTCAGAGACACTGTAGCGGGAACATATTACATTTCGTCCTGAATTCAGGTAGGGCGCGCGTATTCTCTTACGAAACAAATAACAAAATTGTTTTTTTTTTCGTTCGCTCCGATATATAAACAGAAAATATTTTAATTCAAAGCAAGGGTGTATTTCGATGGTCGGGAAATTAAGACGCGTTTGTGTAGGTTCTTGGCGTTTAAGAATCTACACGGAAGGCATAACACAACCTTGTTGCCTCCTGATATCAGTACTTTTTTTAGTCTGCGAAAGAAACGCTCCGTCACCGATTGTTTTATGTCTCCATCTGCTATACCTAAATACTGGCATTTGGTAGGACCCTCCTCGGAGAGGGATCTGAGAGTCATATCTCAGAGAGTTGTAAACCATCAGAGTTTACAACTCTGCCTCTTTCCACATGCATGACCGTATATTTATCTACACCAAAGTCCATACGGCTAGCCCCTAATCAGAATTCTTGTCTGTATTCTGCTATACTTGCGTGAAATTCAAGTCAATTATATTTTCTATCATGTATGCACTAGACTGGCCTTGCCTGTGGTGTGGCCCTAGAATAGCACCAACCCATCTTTTCCCGTGGGTGTCGTAAGAGGAGAATAAGGGATCTTAAACACCGGAGGATGGGCAGCAGCATCTTTCCGCGTACTATGACATCACACTGCGATCGCCAACATAATCTAACAATATTAAAAAATAAAAAAAAAAATAAAAATTCTCTATTTTTGTACCATTTACATTATCTTATTTGTGATTGGGATCTCCATTTAAGTATATAATTACCTGTGTTAGGAGATCCCGCTCTTCAATAACAACAGTATGTACATATTTAGGTACTTATATAACTAAAAACTATTGCATTAGCCTATTTTATTTACCTATTTTATGTTTGTGTATGTGTATAGATGAGAGAATGCGTGTATTGAGTATTGGAGGTTGCTGGGATTAATTATGGAAACTATTGTTGGTATACTGTGGGAAAAGTTAACGATCTTTGATTGGTTATAGCTATAACTTAACTAAAAGGTGGCCATTTGTGTGAATCTACTTGAAAATAAAACGGCGGCCGTCGATCCCCTGCTGATTACTCTTAAAAACGGCTTAACCGATTTCCATGAGTCATGGCTAGAAACCTTCGAGCAACAAGGACTTCCGCGCGCGGCCCGGAAAGTCCGTGTTGCTCTATGCTAGGAACAGTCCGATAAAGTTACCTTTTAACAAAAAAAACTAGTTCAAAATCGGTGTGTTTAGTCTGGGAGCTACACACAAATACGTGAAATTTATAACACCCTTCTTTTGCGTCGGGGTTTAAAAACACGCTCTAATATAGTATCTTATCTCCCCGGGGCAGGTAAAGTCGCGCCGTCGCTGTGTCAACACTCGCGAGAACAATCATGACAATGATAACAATTGAGAAACGCCCAGAAAAGTCGGCGAGCGCTGGGACGCACGTTTTAGACGACTTGCGATTAGTTTTATAATACTTATTTCTTGCCCTGAAATAATATAAAAATAAATATTGGATATTACTCATTGGATAGTAGATATTTGACAAACCGAAATCGAATTTGGTCTGACTGAATGAAAAGCAACTTAAAAAATACGATCAGACTATCTATTTAGTAGATAAAGTCGGCGAGCGCTGGGACGCACCTTCTAGATGACTTGCGATTAGTTTTATAATACTTTTTGCTATTATGAAATAATATAAAAATAAATATTGGATATCACACATTGGATAGTAGATATTAGAAAGGCCGAAACTGAATTCGGTCTGACTGAATGTAGCAACTGTAAAAATACCATCCGACATAGTGGATATCGTATGTCGGTTGTCTACAATGAAAAGGCGATGAAAAAATATAGTAGCCGGGCAAGCCCAGATAGTGGCGGACCGTAAACCCAACTTTCTTATGAAAATGTTTTAATTTATTTTTATTTATTAATCATCATCATTGCAACCTTTGTTATGTCCATCTTCGGACATAGGCCTCCTCCATACTCTACCATGACTCCTTGTCTCTTTTATTTATTAATTAGCGACAAATCGTGGCAGATTGTCGCAAGCGTGCGCGGCGTCAAATCAGCGACGTGTCAATTGACCCGGGCTGTTTGCCAGCGGGGTGCGGGGTGCGGGGAGTGGGGGGCGGGGGATCAACTAACAGACAATGCAATGAGGCGAGAGTTGTCTCAGTCAGCCACTTCAAAGCCTTTGCTTTTAGAAGCAGACCTGGTTTTGATTGAACATTTCATCACTTCCGTCAGGTTAAGTTTTCGTCTAGTTGTTCACGTCTCGATAAAATTTACATTGTATTTTTTATATAGGTTAAGTATTAATATGCATATTATGTACCTTTATCAATTATCACTGTCACACGTGCCCTTTTACAGGAAGAACAAGTTAAATAAAAGCTCGTAAAAAGCTTATTTTACTAAAGTAACATAAATATTTCTCTTCGCAGTCACAACAATCACCCAGCAATAGAGATAGTAGAAAACGTTTAGTAATTTGATCATCCAGCTCGGAAGCAATTAATTGTTCAGCTCATTACCCTCAGCCGAGCGCCTTGGGAAGTTGGGAGCCGAGTAAGTAGGTGAGTCGATAGGGTTACTTCAGTGAAAATCTTTACAAAGTAGCAGAAGTATGTGACTTGTCCTCAAAGTTTACAGATCAGACAGTGGCGGCGCAACATATCCATAAGGCGGAAAAGTATATAAATGTCTTTGCCTAAGAGCAACACTAGATTGCATTCCGCCATTTTCTCGGCGGTTGGGTAAATTTTCCTTTATATCTCGGGAGTTTTTGTCTCAAAACACACAAAATATTAGACTTCTTCGCTAAATTCTCCCCCGGGGATCGAGTGTGACATAATGTGAAAACTTTTTCGAATATGAAAACGAAGGGAAGGCATAAATGCAATAAATGTTACAACCCACTCGGATATTATCTGATGATTTATTTATCTTACTAGGTGGCCCAAGGCTTTGTCCCCGTAACAAATTTGTATAACTTGAATAATATTTCCTAAATCTACCATGAGCCCCGTGTCATAAGTGCTGCCTATACCAAAGATATATAATCATAGATTACGTATTATGTTTCAGGATATCCCACGCATCTCAACATACAATAAAACTGTAACTGGTCCGTGTCTACTCTACACGCCTACTCTATATATCCTAATATATTCAAGAAAAAATCTTTATTAGTCTTTATTCCAGAAAAAAAATAATTGAAAGAAATTTTACGTGTATTTCAGAATCACAATCGTTTATTTGCCCTAAATACAGTTTACAGTGTCATTGCTGAAAAATAGAAAATCATCCACTTCTTTTTCTTTTCTTCATTCATATAAGACGGGCATAGCAGAACCCCTGAAATTTTCCATGTCTATAAAATATACCCTTCGCACATTGAATCAGTGATTTCAGATTCAGCTACGAACAAAGAGTTATGTGCCGATATAATTCGGCCCGTGCGCGTGTTGGCCTAGGAGGGCGCTTAAGCGACGCGATTGCGGATCTAATTGGATGGAAAATCGCTATGGTTATATCATATTTATTATCGAACATTATGTACTTATATAGATAACAACTGAAGCTAGAATATGGTATTTCACAAATGTATATATGATTAGTAAGTATAATCACAATAGATCACGTCTCACTCAAGTCATGTATCAAGTCTTATGATAAAGGAACGTGAGTGATAAAATGGAGAAGATAGAGTCAAAAGTCACAAGACTCGAAGGCAAGGAAAACATAGTAAGCATAATCCTCTTTGGCAGTCGGGTAAAAATATCCCTTTATATTTTCTAAAATGTCTTTATCTCGCGGGATATCTCGAAAACTTTACCGTTTTTGTAAACATCTAAACAATGGAATAGTTAAAAGTTCCATGTTTAATTAAGAGCGGGCCGCGATCTTTCGCTTAATTTTTAACTTCTCGGAGTTCGGCCATTAAAAGTTTGAGTTTCAATTAAAAAGAGCGGCCACGTGTATCGCGGGCCAGATGGCCGGCGATTTATTAAATTAGTTGAAGAGTCCAGGGTTGACGCACAACAAAGATATATGATATTTTTTTTATGTATTATGTTGCTAAATGTTCATTGTAGGTATATATTTACAGGGCTCCCCCTGGTTCCGCCATTTCCCACGATGTCATGTGACCAGCGGGCTAGTGGTTCACTTACTGGTAATCGTCCTTGTTTATTTTCTTTTTGAACTGTTGAAAATTTTATTCGCCATTTATATGAAGTAAGCAATGCTGTACTGAGATAAATTTTATTGCTATACGAGAAATGAGGCAAATAAATAATATAAATGACAAAAAGCCTGGGAGAAATGTGCAAAATTTTTCAAGCTAATTTTGTCACGTGACCCGGGTATAACAAATGAAGTTATAACCCTAGGCTAGGTCTCTGGATTATGGGATTAAATGTAAACGTTGGTGTATTCGTCTGGCCAGCAGCTTACCACAGATAAGCGGATGAACCGCTAAGCGTGGATGGTGGCGTACTACTGCAGCTCAGAGTAGCTGACAGAGAACAAGATTGATTGAGGAGAGCGAGCGAGATCTGTAAGCATGGTAGCACGTTTAAGATGTTTTTATGTATGTGAGAGGGAATGGCTTTAAACTGAGGATTCCTCCACTCATAGGTGATGGGCTAGCAACCTGTCACTATACCTGCATCTCCATTCCATCAGAGAGCCCACTATTCGACTTCAAGCCTTCGAGTCTCACGACTCTTGATTCTGTCTACCCCGTAAGGGATAATGACGTGATTCTATGAATGTATGTATGGTATTTTTATTTCATTAAAGGGTAATTATTTGTCTGCCTACGAGAAGCAGACGTAAGATTGATTGAGCAAAGTTGTCATAAACTGAAATACCGCAGAATCAATGTTGTAGTCATATCCCAAACGACCGGAATTGATGTCACATGGTTCGTTCTATCGTATCGTTACGATACTGTTGGAGATCAAGCATTAAAACTGGAAGTTTCGGTATAACTACATTTATGCTTCCATTTCTCCCTTTAAATTAACTCTTGACTTAATAGATTACTCGCAAGGTATTTCACGAACAGTTTCATTACGGATAGTGGTTATTGATTTGACACATAAAATTGCTTGGTCTCCAAATGAACTCATCTGTGTTACAAAGCCCACATTTCTCTTTAATTATCTCTCGAATTAGCAGAGTGGTCGCGTTGTTCGGAATCGCTTCATTACTGTTAATGGTGTAGGCTTCCACGTTATTTCGCAATTTCTCTTTTAAACAACGAAAAAATTTTAAAGTTGAATTAGAAGGTATTTTGTGTAGTAAATATGCTTCCCATCTGAGCTCATCAACTATGATTAATTTATTTATTTAACTTCTTTGCAAAAAAACGTAAATGGCGTACTTAAAACCGGAGGCTTTTTCTACCAGTCAACCATGAGTTGATGCAGAGAGAAAAGATATGATTTTGGGGTGAGTGCAAATGAGTGAGGGGCATCAAAACACTGAAAAAGACAAAAAACTTCAAAATATCTTAAGAATAATGACCTAGAGATTTATGAATATGTAATGTATCTTAAATTTATGTACTTTTATTCTTTACATAATATTCTGTCTTTGACTATAATGTCGCCACCTTGCCATCACTGACAAAAGTATAATTAATTCATTAGGCCTTATGAATTTCTTGTTTTGTCTTACTGAACATAGTAAGTATAGAACTTAGTCCATTTTGATGACTCTTTCGAAGTAACGAAAGTTTGTTAATAAAGATGCTGACTCTAAACGAAAATGGGGAGTTACTTTTTAGGATACTTTACTAAAATATACTAAAATTTTCTAGATAAATAGTATTCTTAAACTTATACCACATTTAACTAATTAGAAAAAAACCTGAATTCGAATATGTATTTAAATTTTCGTTGATACCACAGTACCTATGCGAAACAAAATATTAATTTTCAGGTAAGTTTATTCTATATATTGTCGACGACTACTGAAGAAATTAGGGTAGGCTATCCTCTAGCAGTAGCTACTTTGTTATATTTAGACCAGCTTCAACCCCTCACGGGTGAAATTTCCAAAATACCTTTCTTAGTGCTCACTTTACGCTATACGAAAAAACTCTGCAAAATTTCAAGTTGAACCGCTGAACGTATACGTTCAGCGGTTTCGTCTCTGCGTTTATATTTCAATCAGTTAGTCGGCGTCCAATTTTATATATGTGTATATTTAAATGTATAAAATAAACATTTTAGCTCAGAAAGCGGGTTTCAGAAGGCGACGGATGTCAATTAGTTAACCGTCTTAGTTGTCGTCGACAAAATGTAATTAAGTAGATACATAGTCTGTTAGCGCATCCTTGCCTCTGCAGCGTTTAGTGGAGGCTCTTTTAATGACGATGTTTAGACGCTAGAGACACCAATATAAACATACACACGTGTACGTACAAGGTATTGAATAGAATGTCACTTTCAAAAAAAAATCATTTATTATTGTAGCATAGGTATATTTAAATGATCTATGCGCGCTCCTATGATTAATCTTTTTGGCTGTAATAATGATTATTTATAATCTAATCGTTTTAGTTCTCACCCACTTTGCACCTATAGCATCATATTATGCTCTTTGCTTAAGTTTGTAGACGCTAAAGAAATAAATATAAACATTCAAATGAAAAAAACCGTGACTTTCTTGAGTGTACTTTATAGAAATTCATCCTTCCAAGAAACCCTTAGTTTAACATCTTAGTTGAACCTTTGCAAAATGTAATTAAGTACACGCGTAGAATCTTAGCTTAGGCTTGCATATGCGCTTAATGGAAGAACTAAACCCGTGTTTAGTTGAAAGACGGGCACCTTAGCATGTGGTTCTTGTTAGTAAAGATGTTTTCCGAAAGAGTGCATTTATAATTATTTTTCAAGTTAAACAAATATGTGTATGAATATGTGTATGTTAATTTACCTAGTCGGTTTTTGATAAAATGTTGTACAGAATAGACTATAACTTAGAACAGTACATTTATTACTTTTGAAACCTAAATAAAAAGTTATGTAATACATACTCTACTATTAGGTCTCGTAATTTCCACAAAAGCGAGCCCAGAGGCGTAGCTCGTCAAAAATAAGTCTTTTACCAAAAAAAATCATATCAAACGCTTTCAAATTTCCGCTGCAAAGTAACCGTTACAGCTCTAAAAGGCTCTAATATTGACTTTTAGCTACTATTTAAGTCAATCACGCACCTGAAGGCTGTTAGTGGGCCGTAAATACTGTATTATTGGCCGTTACGACTCAGCCGCACGCGAGCTTTAAGCTTCGTTATGGAGATGTGGAGCTTAGAAAGCTTCAGGAGATTTAGCCTATTTGAGAATAATTTTAAATTGGATTCCAAATAGAAATTACTAGATCAAATGTGTGCCAAATTTTTACTTCTATCCTTTAGATAAATCGCTTTTAAGTCTAAAAAACAAACAAGTGTGCAACAAACAATGCCAAAAACTAAATATTTGAGAACATATCTACTTTTTGGCATACGATTTTATCTATGGGTAACTATTATGATTTTTTCTACAGATATCTCAAGAGTATCTATCTAGATACATTTAGACTACATTACCAACATCAAACCCAAAAAATAAATTCCACTGAGGACATTATTTTATTTTCCACAGATCAGGCTAGAAACTAGAGCGCTTGTTACCGGCAGTTACCGAAACCAAATCTATATATATATAACTCAAAGGTGACTGACTGACTGAGTGACTGACTGACATATTGATCTATCAACGCACAGCCTACACCATTGGACGGATCGGGCTGAAATTTAGCATGCAGGTAGATGTTATGACGTAGGCATCCGCTAAGAAAGGATTAATATATATAAAGTACCAGAACGTACAGGTACTTCGGGAGTGTATTATATGGAGAATTTGGTACTGATGACAAGCCTTGTTAGAAACTATGCGTCCTTATGATTTGATTAAACTTAGTTTTAATTTTTAGTTTCTTAGCACGTGCTAGAGTTTCCTAAAAATTCTTGCAGTGTCTTAGCATGGATAATATCGCCTTCTGGGTGCCAACTGACCCAGTCAGACTTGGTATCGGTTGCAAATGCTCATCTGCTTTGTAGCTGAAAGGTAGGGGTCCTGAGAGACTTTGCCTCGAGGAGGTGCAGTGGCAATTTACGATAGGTAATATTCGTGCTTTTGGAATGGATTTGTTGGATCGATTTTACTAGCAAGAATTATTAGAAACCATTCCAAGTTTGATCACGATTACTTTATACAGTTAGTTTAGCTCCGCGATTCTATTATCTAAGTATGAAAACATAGTATTAGCCACAGACAGTAATAAAAAGCAACGGGCAACGCCTCCCGAATACCAAACAGATGGAGATGACACGCCATGAATGGAATTGGGAACACCACCCATCCTTGCGAATAGTGTTATTGAATGACCCTTACTTGTTACTTTCTTCCTTGTCCATGGTAGGTAATGGTCGGGACAAAATGGGTAACAAGTTATATGTTCGTTTGTTAGTTGTACGAATGCACACACTTTTTATTCACATTTTCAAAGTAGAAAACACCCTTAAAATAAATAGATCGATTTACAAATAGTAACGATTTTTTTGACAAAATATAATTTGATAAAAAATAAATTTTACGATGTTTTTATCCATAAAGAGTTTGTAAAACAATAGCTTTATCCTCCACTGATGGTTCATAGAACCAGAACTAATGTATCTTACGGCCAACACCTCATCAAATCAATCCTGACATTGTTTATCCTTTCCCACCATCTCAGTGTTAGATCCCCGCAAACAGACACACATAAACTCCCTTCTTTATTAGCTCCCGCAGTTCCGTCATCCATCATCTGAGGGATTCCCCGTCTGCGGATATGGCTTGAAGGCTAATTCATTTTGCTGGAACGTAATCATCGCATAGCCGTCTTCTTAATTCTATTTGGCTATTTCGCTGAGCGAGTCATGGATGTTGAAATAAAAGTTGATGAAGCGTATTTAGTATTCGTAAGGCGTTCGTGGGCAGCTGTATTTTTATAACATTTTGAACTTTGAGTGAACCTAAATGAAATACAAATACGTATACGTAAAAATGGCAATTTCACTGATAAATTGGAACGATAGTAAATTAGAGCATGTTAAGTGGGCGTTAGAATGATTGCGTCGTCGGGAACTCGGAAACTCCCTCGGAAGGGAAACAACTATTAACGTAACAAGCGGGCCACTGTAATCACATGCTGCAGGGGTGGCGAGGATGCTTTGCAAACTAAGAAAAAAGTGTTTTAAAACATTACTCTTCATGAAAAGGGCTTATTTACAATTATCGAGGGGGATTGCTCCATAGCATAATTGTTGTTTTATTCTTTCTTTTAAAAATCTATAAGTTTAGCTAAAGCCAAGTTCATGGCGGTTATATAATTGTGTGTACATAAAATTATTATTATTTTTTAATATATTATATATTTTATTATTTTTATTTTTTTTTATTTCGATTGAATAGCTTTTTTATTTCCCCTTTCCAAGAAATTGATATATAGATAGAAGTATATATATATAGGAAAAATGGATAGAGACAATATCACGTTTCGAAGAAAAAGAACGCAATCAAATGAATCCATCAATTCATCTTTCATATCGATAGAATCAAACAGGGGACAAAGTTTGCCAGATTTATCTACAATACAAGATAATTCAATAGAGGATCTGAAATTAGAATTGGTGGCAATGAAGACACAGTTGGAATCCACGAATACCGAAATATCCAAATTAAAAGACCAAAATCAAAAATTACAAAAAGAAATTTCACGACAACAATTTACTATTAATAAATTGATAACATTATATAATGACACCATAGCCACAAAGTCCTCAGAAAAAATGGATTCTCAATCCCTATTAAACCAAGGGCAAGATTCTAGGGAACATGAAAATAATTTAAACCAGCCTGATATCACACAAGAAATTCCAACAACAGATGGCGTTAAAATTAATATTGAGTTAATAGATACCAAATTGGAACCGCAGCAATTGGAAGCGATCACAAAAAAATGCCAACAGCTGTCAAGAGATGGCGCTATTAATGAAAATCAAAAACTTTTAAACAAAGATTGTAACAAAAACAAACCCCGTATTTTTATCTTGGGTGGTAATCAATGCACTGGTTTGGCAGCGGCTCTCCTTTCATCTAGGAAATACAGTAAATTTGCACAGTACGACATCTGTTCATTCACAAAACCCAACGCGAACACAGAACAGATATTAAAAAATTGTTATGAAATGACATTAGAAAAAAAATGATTATGTAATATTATGCGTTGGGGAGCATGATCAAAACCCAACTAACTATATGATAGAACTCTCTTCTGCATTGAAATACCTACAACAATTAAATGTTAATGTTATTTTATTAAATATCATACATAATAGCTATTTAAATGTATTTACACTAAATAATTTAATTAAAAATGTAACCTAATACTTTTCGAATTGTACATATTTAGAATTAACCAAAAAATACTTTAGTCATAGTAAATATTTATGCGATGTTAGTTTTAAGGTAAATATTATAATTGACTCTCGAGAGTATAAATTACACTACTTGACATTCAGACAATCCAAGAATTCTTACAATGCTCGTTCTATAGTTTGTAATCGATCTCAAAATACGCCGCATAAGGGAACAATTCCATATTATTTAAAAAAAATAACAAAACACAATACTGATTGCACTGTCACCGAATGTACAGCTAGAAGCTCTGATGATATAATAAATACTGGAAAAATAACAAATACATTTTTTCGTGCCCAAACAAAATAATAAAATTACTCTCTTACACCAAAACCTAGCGGGACTATTAAATAAAACCCCTATTTTAGAGGTATGTATTGATGAGTTAGAAAATAAACATAATCAACTGGATATATTGTGCATCACGGAATCCTTTGTAGAGTCTGGAGATGAATACAATATTCATTTAAAAAATTATAATGTAGCATCCTACTGGTCAAGAGAAAAAGAAAAACGAGGTGGAGTATGTATTCTGCTAAAAAAACATCTTGATTTTAAGGATATACCCTTGTGTAGACAATACTCAGTAAATAAACATTTCGAATGTTGTGGCATTGATATTACATCACTCCGCGTTACAGTAATTTGTGTATATAGAACACCTGACTCAGACGTCTCAATATTTCTCAGTAAACTCGAATTATTGGTAGCACCAATTAACATGTAAAGACAAAAAAGATAGAAACATTATTGTAGCTGGAGATTTTAACATAAATATACTTGAAGAAAATAATAGTGTTGTACAAAGATTAAACAATATGTTTTTAAATTATAATATGAAACAGCATATAAAAGAACCAACAAGACAAAAAAAGGTGTATTGATTTGATAGCTAGTAATTTGAATGATGCAAACGGGAGAACTCATGATCTTTACCTCTCCGATCATAATACAGGACAAACATTGACATTCAATATTCAAAACAAAATCAATAGAAAAAAATTCTGGTTTAAAAAACAAAGAATTTTCTCTAAAGAAAACATATCTAAATTTCTAGAATGTCTTTCTCAAATAAGTTGGACAGATGTTATAAATGAAACAAATTTAGATTCGGCTTTTGAACAATTCCATGATACATTTTCTATGTTCTTTGAATTATGTTTTCCAATACAAAAAATCAAAAAGCAAACTGAATCTAAGTGCCCAAAATGGATATCCAAAGGTATAAAAATAGCTTGTAAAAAAAGCGTACCCTAAGATTTCAATGTTATAGGCATAACACCAAAGAAAATAAATTAAGATACACTAAATATAATATGATGTTAAGAAAATGTATAGATGCTTCAAAAATGAACATAAACCATAAAATTATTAATAATGCAAAAAATAAATGCAAAGCATCATGGGATATCATAAAAAACAAAACAGAACAGGTTAATACAGTTAAATTAATTGAATCAATAGAAAATAATGGAATAGAGATTAGTGACCCACAGAAAATATCAGACACATTTAATACGTATTATTCTAACATAGCTGATAGTAAAAAAATAACTAAATCCGACCATAAATTTAACAATATTAAGTTTATCAATGAAAGCATGTTTCTGTCACCTTGTACAGAAGACGAGATCCTAAAAATAATTCAATCATTAAATAACTCCAAAGCAGTGGGTTACGACGAAATACCTACATTCATATTAAAAATATGTTCAAGAATTATTACACCAGTCTTGACACATTTGATAAATCTGTCTTTTATTAATGGAAAATTCCCGACTAAACTCAAAATTTCAATAGTCAAACCAATTTTTAAGAAGGGCAATAAAAAGGATTTGAATAACTATCGCCCTATTACCTTAATTCCTGTACTATCTAAAATATTCGAAAAGGCAATGCTTGTACGTATTAATTCTTTTATAGAAAGACATAATATAATTATTAAGGAGCAAAATGGTTTTCAAAAAAATAAGTCTACCACTCTAGCAGCATATTCACTAATCAGTAGTGTTACTCAAAATATTGATAAAAAGAAACCAGTAGTTACAATTTTCTTTGATATGTCAAAGGCGTTCGATTTCGTAGACCATGATATATTAATCCAAAAATTGGAAAAATACGGTATTAGAGGAGTAACAAATGATTGGATTAAAAGTTATCTTACAAATCGAACGCAATGTGTTGAAATTAGTAGTATTAATGAGAAATCGGAACTTGGATCATACAAATTCAATTATTTAGTAAAAAAATATGGAGTACCACAGGGTAGTATTTTGGGACCACTCCTATTTTTACTATATATTAATGACATAACTACAATAACAAAAAATAAATGTATTTTGTTTGCAGATGACATATCAATAATAATACCAAATAATACTAATGACAATGTAGAATACGAAGCAGCTATTAATATGACTATTGAAGAGGTAATTAATTGGCTAGAGTCTAATAATCTTCATGTCAATTTAGAAAAGACCAAATACATAAATTTCTCAAATTACAAAATGAATAATGCATTGTTAGATCTTAAAAATAAAGAGCAATGTATAACGGAAACCTTTGATACTAAATTTCTTGGTATTATGTTAGATAAACACTGTAATTGGAAGGCTCATGTTAAATACGTTTGCAAAAAAATTAATAAGTTTATTTTTGCGCTCAGAAGACTAAGGCGAATTTCTAGCAAAGATACTGCTCTTACAGCGTATCATGGATACGTTACATCCGTCCTCAGATATGGATTACTCTTATGGGGAAATTCAACTGACGTAAATAATGTATTTATATCTCAAAAAAAATGTGTTCGGGCGCTTTGCGGAGTAGGCCCTCAAGAATCATGTCGACCTCTATTTAAGAAACTTAACATCTTGACATTAACTTCTCTGTACATTCTAGAGATAGGGACGTTTGTGAGATCTCATATGAAATTGTTCACAATGGCTGGCGAAAATCGCAGATTCCCTCACAGAGATCCAACTCGTTTGGTATTGCCAAACTGTAACAGCGCAATGTACGGCAAGAACTGTCATGTTATGGCTATTAAAGTGTATAATAGAATACCTAAGGAAATTAGAGAACTGCCTGATAAATTATTTATTAAAACGTTGAGAAAATGGCTTCTAGAACATTGTTACTATGATCTGAAAGAATTCTTTGGTTGCAACTGATAGCTATTTGTTATTTGATCATTATTATATTGCTATATTAGATATTGATTTAAAGATTTTGCATGCCTGGATAGGTTAAAAGTGAGATTCACACATATTATTTAACAACTTTATTTTCTTGTACCACTTTTACTGCAAATAAACATTCATTCATTCATTCAATATTATAATCTAATCAAGCGAGAACATATCGTTTAATAACAAGATCCTGTCCTTTTATTTGCACCTGAGCATCTTGAAGAGTGGCCACATCATCTGATTTATATTTAATTTGAACACCAGGAAAACTGAAACTAATAAGAGCTTTGAAAATCCCGTCACAATCAAACATTCATCATTACTGATAGCCCTGCCCTATTATCCACTGTGATGTAAAAAATGAAGAATTATACTTTTACGAGGGACTTTTTACGGACGAGCGGCTCTGCTGACGCGGTGGTCGGTGGATCACGACCTTTATTCCATCTCCCGGCTTATTATGGCGCACGCAATGGCGGCCTGGAAAATTGGTATTATTTCGACGGAATTTGAAGGCTCTGAGCTATAGTTGGCTATTTTTTCATTTACTCACCGATAACTTTGATTTTCATTACATTCTAAAGTTGGTATGATACGATTTGATATAACCGGTGATATTCATCTAAAAATTATGTATAAAGACCAGTCATTTATTTCTTTGAGTTGGTATAGAAATAGCAGCGTCATAATCTTTTCCCTAAAAATATTTTCCTCAACATAACGGATGATAAAAGCGGAAAAGGAAAGTTTTAAAAGTGAATAAATTTGTAGAACATTCGCTTCCGAAACATAAGGAAATGATGACGAAGAGGTAAAGGGAGACAAAGAGGGCACTACTTCCGAAGAAATCCGAACATCCAAACTTTTCGAATAAAACCCGTCGAAACTCAATTATTAAAATTCTAAAATACATACTTCGCCATGATAGGGATAAAAAAATGAATTTTCATCCTCAAAAGAATTTGAATACTCTTCAGGAGACGTACAAAAAATATTTCTCTTTGAAAAAGGATTTGGCGCCAAACTTCAGTACCAAAGGTCTGAAATACGTTATATTTTGACAGAATGATGGTAAATGAATACTTTTTGTTTGGCCGCTTTCATCTCGATATCGATGCTTATTCTTTTTAACGGCATATTGCGATGGGGGAAATTGTCAATCACCTCGGAAGGGTCTTTATAATGTACCCCAATATTTTGCGGCTTTCATTCCGTGGGCTTTGAAAACGTTTCGGGAACATTTTGGTAAGAAATACGGTTTTTATGATAAACACAGTACTAATTTGATTTTAAAGTGAGTTTCTTTGTTTGTTACCTCTTCACACTTTATCTACTGAACCAATTTTCCTGAAATTTCGCATATATATAGTTTGAAGTACTGAGAAGGACATAGGGTACCTTTTATCCCGGGAAAAGGCACTGTTACCATAGGAATACACGCGGGCGAAGCCGCGGGCAAAACCTAGTAGTAAACTAAATCTAATATCATGATTAGTTTCGTTACGGATACTTTAGAACAAGCATACATCGGCATTTCATACTTCGACATTCAATAGCGGAGTCATACACAGGGACTGCTTGGTGTTTACATGTAATATTAGTCATGGAACTAGTCCACAGTACTTCGATTAATATGAGTGAAATAGCCGTGGTATAGACGTGTTATTTTGTCGCCGCCTGATATAAGTCGCATAAGGATCCCACTCAATCGAATTGGTATTTTCATACATAAGGTACAGCTTGTATGTGCTTGGAAAACTTGTTTTCGTGAGAGCAAGATCGAAAGATCTTAAATTGGATGACACTTGCCTTATTATTCAAAATTCTGTTAACTTGTTTGACAATCTTAATTGATGAAGACATTATGATTAAAGAAAATCAATAGAAATAATAAATGAGTCGTAGACGCAGACGTAAGCTGAACTGTAAATCCATAAAGCTACCGCGGCCTTTTCTTACATCAAAACTACGTAGAAAACCGCAAAAACAACCTCCGAACTAATGGAAAAGGAAAGTTATGGATTGCAAGTTATCCCATTCCGCTCACCTCGCCCTCTGTCTGCGACGTTTTATTCTAATATTCCTGAATTTTCCCCAATTTTTCCCGGGCTCCTCCCATCAATCACCATGTCATAACTTTCTCAATATATTTCATGGAGTCCTGAGGGACTGCGGATGACGTCACGTCGTTACTGTGATCCGAAGAGTCTAATCTGAAATTTAGTAGGGCTCAATTGTTTTTCATCTTGAAAAAAACATTTTTGTATTTGCCTTGAGGATAATCTATTGTATGGGTGTAATGGATAAACTCAATTTGCGAACAGATTGTGGGTCTTCTTGACTAGGGAGAATTAAGAAGCCCCCATAATTGGTAACCTTGTATGAATGATGAGTATAGAAGAAGCGAGAGATCTGTAAGGGAACGTAGCAAGTGGAAATCCACAGTCACTGCCGACCCCCACGGGAAACAGGCGTGATAATATGAATGTACCGTCGGTGGCGGACAAACCTGAAACTTCTGAAATAGGATTCAGTAAGGTAGGGGGTCAGTTTTATCTGCCCTCGACTGTACTTGAAAATCATTGTTTTGCCCTGACGAGATACTTGCAGAAATGGGGCCCTTTTTGTATTACTGCAGCATAGGGGCCGTCCATTAATCACGTGAGGCTTGAAAGGGGAGGGGGCTTTGACAAAAATCACGAAATATCACAAGGGGAGATATCACGTGTATTTATTTTTTCATGATTTTTAAACTAAAAAGCGGCGTGTAGTGTGACCTTAACTCGCCGTTGTTGCTATGCAAGATAATTTTCTAAAATATTCTAAAAAATTTTTTTTTTTTTAGATACTAAAAATACACGTGATGTTGGTTGGGGGGTGGGTGGGGGGTAATCTTAAACCTCACCATATATCACCAAGGGGGAGGGGGGGTTAAAAAATGCTTAAAAACAGATCAGATTAATGGACGGCCCCATAGGCATATTTCTGATCAGATTTTTTTTTTTATAATATGTTGTGTTATCATGTGGATTATATGTGAGCTCATCCGTCCAAGAGCTATGGACCTAGCTAAACCATCAACATATCATAATTGCCAAATCCCGACCGACCGACATTTACCGACGTGTTCCATTAGTTCACCGATTTGAA
This sequence comes from Ephestia elutella, assembly GCA_018467065.1. Taxonomy (NCBI): domain Eukaryota; kingdom Metazoa; phylum Arthropoda; class Insecta; order Lepidoptera; family Pyralidae; genus Ephestia; species Ephestia elutella. The sequence goes on along the minus strand of CM031567.1, from coordinate 20,261,774 downwards.
AAGCTCTTGCTTAGTAGTGCCTATCGTATCCTCAGATACATTGCTTGTACTGTTCGGGGAATAATTGAACTGTATTTTAGGAATATTGTTCACAAAACAGGTTAATATTATGTCCAGTAAGCTCCGGGTCAATGATCGAAAGAAGATCATAAACGATCTTGTTTGATTGGTCAATTTCTGTCATGATATACCTATCTATTCAGTAACTTGCCCAATATAGATTATACAGTATTGGTCCCTTTCTCTGAATTAGATGACGATTATGACCACTACTGCAGCGCAAAAGATACTGATCATACAGTAGTGTTAGATTGTACTACTCGACCTAGGCCGGCATAATGTAATAATACAGAGTAGTTTTCTGATATCACCTACATTTGCCTCCAGGTAATTGTCGTATGTTTGATCTGACTAACGGAGCGAGTAATGTAACGAGGCTATAAAACTGTTATTTGCGCAGCCCTGCCTGATTGCCGGAGTGGACGGCACAATTTTATGTCAGCTCTATGCCCATCTAAGATCACTAATACTTCACAACGCGGGTGGAGCCGCGGGTAATAGCTTGTAGCTTGAATTTAATCTATCTTTCTAAAACCTTTCATCTACCATCACTTCCATGTATGGTAGCGAAAAACAGCCAACTCTGCCAGCGGCTTCGCTTCCTGCGTAAATTGTAAAAGATATTCAATGGCCGGGATTTTCCTCTCTAATGCGATGGTCTACCAACCTGTCACTCTATCGTAATCTCTATTCCACAAATGAACCCACTAAACATGCCCTTCGAATCTCACAATTCTTGCTATATCAATTAATTAAACCGTACTGACCCAAAACATTCCAAAGGCCTATAACTATTTACAGAATACTTCTTTACTGGCCTATTAGTATTCACGTAATACTTCAAAGTCGCGTTTCTATTAAAATGTTAAGCCCTTAGTAATTTCATTGACATTCCAAATTAAATCGCTTACTTTAGTTAACATTTCAAGCACAATTCAACTTAATTTGCATTTGACGGCGTTTTCTGACGTTTCAATTTGATCTTGAAATTCAGTTCAAGGGGCCATTGTATCTGACAAGGGTATTATGTTGACTGATTTAAAGTATATTTTACAGATGGGCGCGCGATGGGGAAATAACGACGAGCTTCTGATTTGGAAAGCACTTTTAGTGGGCAGGTCCCGATTAGATGATAAATTAGAGGAATTAAGTGAACGTAGAAAATACTCCGTCGAAAAAATTTAAAAATGATTTATGGTGATCATACTGATAAAACAATATATATTTGGAATAAAATAAGGAGGTAAATTACAATGATGGATTTATGTATGCATTAATCTCTCCTTGCACTAAAGATGTGATGTACCTACTGATTGAGAAGCTATATGAAGTCCGAGGGTCAGGTTGTAATAGCTCTTTTGCACATTTTTAATCAGACTAAACTGTAGTTAAACGGCAGGGGTCTAAGGTTCAGCGGGTATAAAAAATTAAACCCCATAATAAAATGTCGCGCTGAGATGATCCCTCATGATCGACGGATTCGCATCATCTGCCAAATTTATGTGCGTATAAAACGGCTATCGGGCCCCGTGGGACGCAGTAAAAATTGCAAAAATTGCCCGCTGCTACTAAGGACATTAATATTTCATGAGTTAGGTCAGATCGAATTAGAATTCGACCTTTTTCATATTTATGTACAAATGGACATGATTTCGGTGAGAGTTGAAATATAGATGTAGTTTTTTGTAAGTTTGGCATTTATTAAACATGAATTGGGAAAAGTGGCGAGCAATAAAACCAAAGCGAACTAATGTATTTGTATACTGCACTATTCATACATGAATCACTACCAGTGTTATTTATAGCACACTCTAAAAAATGACATAAACGTGAAAAAATGATAGAAGTAAAGTTGAAATGTTTGATTATGCGCTTTACTCAGTGATTGACTAATAGACATGGGTCAAATGAATAAATATACATAGATACAGAAACATACATATCAGGCTAACCCCACAGTAGCTTCCAGGAATTAGGAATGATAGTAGTTCATACGAATCATCATTATTTTGTCTTAAATATAGAATAAGAGGAAAAAGGAATTTTATCTTTTCGCAACAAAAAATATTAACTCGCCAGCAACAAGATAAACATGATGGCAACAATATGTTTCCATAAGGGAGGCGCAACCTCGATGAAATAGCAGAGTTTTCGTAAAAAGGAACGAAACTGGGCTAATGACTCCTTACTGGCCGACGACGCCCACACAAAATAACGACAGTGCAGAAAATACTATAACTATTATTTTAAAGAACAAAGTGAAATTATATCTTATTAAGGAACAACAAACAGTCATATATTATGAGAAGCGAAGATCGACAAAAATGTGTGACAAAAAAGTGTTAGTAATTACCACCATCTACGTTATTCTCAGAATATTATAATTCATAAAAAATAAAGCAAAAAATTCCCACTATAGGTGAAAACAAAATCTTATAATCGATTTGTGCTACTACTACTATTCAAGAAAATGTGCTTTTATAAAAGCGAATAGTCCATTGATCTGACAAAATAAGGAAGCTATATAGTAGATATTACTAGTTTCACTTGTTTTATTGAGAGCAACACAAATAAATTTAAACAAATCACAAATTTAGACATGGGGTACATGATAGTATTTCCTACCAATGAAACAGAGATAATTAACATTCGCAACAGGATATTTATTTTAAATATTGTATTTGCCTCGAATCGGATTTTGAATATCCATTATTATTAACGGAATTCTGTGAGCATAGAGTAATTCTAGATGGTCGTTATTTGTCTGTGGCGTTAAATCAGTCAGCCATTCGTATGCGAGTGCCAGCTGTAACTGGATATGATAAAACTATTGAGCCAGCGACTGCTATCACTATCAATTCGTTTAATTATACATACAATACATGCAAAAACAATGTTTTTCCATGAGGGAAGCTATCTCTACTCATTATGACTGTTATAGACCAGTAGCTGCACCTTGCAAATTTGCTTCTGTCAAACCCAACCGGTAGTTTCGAAGTTCTGCGTGTTGAAACAATCAAACTCTTCATTGTATTACATATATACATATTATCACGCCTTATTCCCGTGGGGGTAGGCAGAGACTAGCGATTTCCACTTGCTACGATCTTTACAGATCTTTCTTGTTTCCTCTACACTCATCACTCTCTTCATACATGCTCTCCGGTTATGGGTGCTCCTAACATTGTATTAGTTTAGGAAATATAGCTCTAATCATATTATACGTTTGCAGCATAATAAAATATGACTCTGACACTTCTCTGAGAGTTCATTCAAAATTTGATATTTGACGACCTCCGTGGCCCAACGGTCATCACGCCGGACTGTCACACCGGAGGTCGGGTCAACATTGAAAATGATCATTTCCAGATTGGCCTGGGTCTTGGATGTTTATCTATGTCTGTATTTGTTACAACATATAGTACGTTGAGTGTATCCCATAGCACAAGTCTCGAACTTACTTTAGGGCTAACTCAATCTGTGTGATTTGTCCGTAATTTATTTATTTAAAAAGTCTTGTTTGATTTTTCTCAACAAAGACGCTTGGCATCGATAAAATACGAGTAGCTTACAAGTTCATAAAATGTATTTTTAAAATACCTGTTTTAAACTACAAAAAGACAACAGAAGCTGTAACTTCCCTAGATTTAGCAAGTTCCAAATAAATAATTCACAGAAGTAGATAAATCTTGGTGGCGCTCGAACGCTCCCACTTAATTACGCGGAGCGGCAATATTTCTCGTTTCATATATCGCGGGACAAGAAGAAAGGATTTAGGGATCAGGAGTGGAGAACTGAGTGCGCGATCAATCATCTCCCGCGTCGCGCTGCGCGACGCTCGCATAAAGAATTCGTAAAGTGTACAAGTGCGTACGCTATTATACGTTATTTGCTTAAACTTACTTACTATGTATGATATTATCTTGACATCTATATAATAAACTACTCGTACTATACCTACTTGGATATTGAATAAGAACTAATAATACATACATCTAGTAACATAACTTGACAAATCTTGATAACATTATAATTCTTTTTAGTACGCAGTTACTATGTTAGTTTTATTTTAGCTCTAGGTATATAAAACAAGTATAAAGACCTACTTGAAGGAATAAAAGGGAAACTTTTAGCTAAATGCTCATATAAATAAAATAAACTTTAAAGCAAGAATGAAATAAACTTTATAACGATTTAGTTACAGACCAACAAACACCGGAACAAAACTAAGTAAAAGCTTGTAAAATAGCTTGACGCATTATTTATTTCGTTTCATTTCAAGCATCAGCGATCAAAGAGGAATGTTTGACGGTAGTCCCCAAGTTTAACCGAAGAAGAGAGGGGGGGTGGGTATAACTGGTACAAGTTTAAACGATAAAGAGGTCCAAATTTAACCTACTTATTCAGATAGAATGGATCTTTTGAAGGCCTTCTCCATGCTTGAACTCCGCAATGATGTTATGTCCATAATTATATTTGAATCTTAATATCTTTACATTTAATTGTTTGGGTAAAACATAGAAATTAGTACCTAGGAAAGTATTTTTTATTCCTTGTTACAAGGAATAAAAAAATAAAATCACTAATGATGGATCTTTGCAGTTAACTGAATACACGAAACAAAATAATATTTGGTCACGATTCAGTTTTAGTAAAAGCAGATATCAGCCATTCAAAATGAAAATAAAATACATAAAATAAACATCAAACAACAGTAACAATTTTAATACAAATTTGAAAGGGAATCAAAAGCATTAACATTTCAAACGTCGGCAAATCGAATCGAAATATAGAAAATATCGCTACAATATAATTATTGACAAACATCTTTCGGTTTGTTCGTCAATCAGGAATAGATGGGAGCTCGAAATATGTTGATGTCGGGAATTCAATTAGGTCGGGAAATCAAAGGAAACAAATGATTTCTTGGCTCGATTTGTTAGTCGAACGGGTAATGAGGAAAAACAAGGCAATGCGTAGGTAGTCGATGTTAGGGATGTAATGTAACACGTTTACTATACTATAACATGTGTTTCACAAAAATCGGAAAAATACAGGGTGTTTGGGTAAACACTCTTATCCTTTCTGGGGGTGAAAGCACTCATGAATATGAGCAACTTTTTGTATGGGACCGACTCTGAAATCCCAAAAAAAAAAAATGTTCCATACATTTTGGGAGAGTAGGTATTGTAAAATGTATGGAACAGCTGATTTTTTTTTCAGATTTCAGAGTCGGTCCCTTACAAAAAGTTGCTCATATTCATGAGTACTTTCACCCCCAGAAAGGATATAAGAGTGTTAACCCAAACACCCTGTATAACACGAATAGAAATGGCATCGACTTTATTTTATACTAAGCAACTAAGAACTTATTTTACTAGTCAGAATACACATATGTACACACAAAAAAGACAAAACATTTATTTTGGATTTTTGTGCATCTCAGATGCAGTTATTAGTTTATATGTAGATATTTTTTATTTATTTAAGTATTAATTTTTATAGACAACAAATACATAGGAAGGAAACTTAAAATATAGTTAAACTAAGTAAAAAGGTACTACTTAATTCTACGGAAGTTTCTTCCCGTAGACCCGCGAAAGAAAAATGGGAAAAAAATATTTTTCCTCATTTTCCCGAGATCTACCTATTTCTTATCAACCTTCCGTCGTTTTTTTCCCTAGCTATTAGTATCCAAGTGCTAGGCAAAAGCCTCCCCTGATTGCATTACCTACTAAAAATGTTATTATCGTACAATGTTTTTTTTTCAGCAAGTAGATGGGTGCCTTCTAATTGGGATCCATTCGTGGTACCCCTAAGGTCCGGTGCGAGCCGGCCTCGGGTTTGCGCTAACGACGTCGTTTGTCTGATTCGGGGGCTCCATTTTGAGTGGATGAATTGCCAATTCGTGTACGATATCAAAGTTATTGAGTCCCGTACGGTTTACCAAAAGCCACTTGACCATTTGACTGTTCCCATAGATTTTTTTTATTTTTAGAGTTTACACCGAACAAACTATAGACCTGTGCACGTTTGACCGAATGCACGCTTGAGGTTCCTGCTGTTCACCGAATGAACTTTAGGCCGAACTATCATTGACATTATGTACAATTTTCTATTTCGCATTTGACCGCAGAGATAGTTCACCGCATGAATTTTAAGGCCGTAGTATTATTCACATTATGTACAATTCCCTACTTCGCGTTTGACCGCAGAGATCATTGTCCGATCAACAAAGTAAATAACAAATAGGTCAGTTGATCAAAAATGTTTATTTATATTGAATCTTCTTTTTTTTTCAAGTTTAAATTTGATACAAAATATAAACTTATATCTTATGTTTGAGACAAAATTGACAACTTATACATAATTTACTTGTTATATCCATATTTCCATACTATTCGAGTCGTACCTAATATTATTATTGCCAAAGTTTGTCTGTCTGTCTGTAACCCTTTCTCAGTCACCGACCAAAAAGTTTGAAAACTCGAAAGCTAGTCCTAGCTTATGTAAAATAAAACTCTTCATCATACATTGCAAAGCTGGTTAAATGGAGTTTAGTAAAGAGAAACTACTGACCACCAGTGGTGAAATTTGTTAGATCACGTGACCAACATTTAGCCCAATTTATCATCCGTGGTGAAATGGGACAACTTACACCACTGGTGGGTGATATAGGAGTAACTGGTAGTTAGTTGGGTAATTGAGGTGCCAACTAACCACCAGTGGTGAGGCTTGGTAGCCAGATGGTCCGGAGGGAAATATCGTCTCAAACAAATGAGGGAAAACGGGTTCGAAAACAAAACAAAAGTGAATTCGAACATGAATTCAAATTCATAAGTCCAACTCAAAACTCGAGCAGCTGATATGAATTCCGCTCGCGTCACATATCAATTGTCGCCATACATCCCGGCTGACCCGGGGGGTTGGAACTGCGATTAGCACCTGTTTACGACCGGGGTTCAAAACTTTTAACTGTAGTTCAAGTTGTTGTAATTTTATTTACAAGCTGAGTTCGTCCCCGTATGTCTCTTTGTGTTTAAACATTTCTTGAGAGTTTCCACATCCTACTAATATTATAAATGCGAAAATTTGCGTGTTTATGAGTGTAGATGTTTTAATCACGCAATATCTACTGGGTGTATAAAAATAACAATACAATGTAAGAGTGACATGAAGAAAATCGAATATTAGATTGGAAGGAATAAGAGCTTTACATATTTAATTAATAGTTATCATAAATATTGATTTCATTTACCAACTAATTTGAAATTTCTATGGGTTATTTCATTTCCAACATTATTATTTAATGTCTAGAATTACTGGAAAACACAGTACAATGACCTATTTTCAATAACCGACTAATTAGGTACTCTCTGTTATGATACAAATTTGAGGAATTTAACCACTAAAATATGAGTACAGAATTATCCCCTGATATTTAGCCTCATGGAAGACCAAATAATGACGCACCTACTATAATATTATCTATTTTTTTTAACTTTATTGTACACACATACAAATGTACAGTACAAAAGGTGGACTTAGTTAATGCTAAAAGCATTGTCTCACAGCCAGACTTTAAGGGTTGATCAGAGAGTTCATGTGAGTGTAAATAAGTCCTATCAATTTGAAGATCAATCTATAATACGGTAGACTTGAGGGAACCGGCACATTGATTTATCAGCTAACTAGCTGTGTGGCACGGCTTCGCTTCTGTGTGAAATTTCAATATTCTGGATAGCATATTAGCCTTTCCATTAAACACAAATTGAATTTTTTCAAATCGGATTGGTAGATTCAGAGAATCGCGTGTTCAAACAAATAATGAAACTTTAAAACATTTATATATTAGAATGGATATGTGGAATAGAGAGAGAGAGACTAAATAAAATCACATCATTATTCAAAGAGATTCTCTCTCTCTCTCTCTCTCTCTCAGCCGAAAGACGTCCACTGGTGGACAAAGGCCTGATATATATACCGATGAGATTAGAGTAACAAAATAACGTTTCTGGCATATTACCCTTCTGTGTTCTCCATATACTGTCAGATACCTAGTCGAAAATGATTTATTTCTAACTAGGTTGTATTTGAATTTAATTCTGAATGTTGATTGAGTAATTTGATGGGAACTCAGTGGTGCAAATCATACATATTTTATTGACTTTGTTTAATTTAATATTTGTACTTAATAATATTCATTTGTAAAACCGTTCGAGTTTCCATATTAATCGCATAAAATTTATCTCAATGGTATAAAAAAATTGATTGAATATTATAATTATACAGAATTATTATTATTATACTAGCATGTACCCAGCTTTACTTGCACGAAAATGGCTTTCCTGTGGGAACTGTTTTTTTTATTCAAAGACAAATGGGAAGGATTATGGTATGGGCACAACATCGGGAAAAACTGTAAATAATATAGGTATTTGGTAAAACTATGTAAACGCGAAATATGCTTCGCTCAGTTTCATTACCGTTATCACTAACAGGAAAACTGCCAATGCGTCTCTTCCCGCTCCTACCGCCCTGGTCATCATGGCGAAAGCATACATATTTATCATTCTCATGTATATTAATCTATACTCTACGTCATTTCCTCTATAGTTACCTGAGTGTACTAGTCACGTAAGAATTTGGATGAATCATTAAATTGTTATATCTATAATTCTATATACGGCTCCTTGTTTTAACAAAAATCGATTTTATGGTCCCATCCGGAAGAAAGCATGAAACTTTGCATGACATTCATGCAGCTTTCATATATGTACTTTAATATTGATATAGAAACACTTCTAGAAATGAATGTTTCCCCCCTTTTATGTCCCAAATCGTGGTTTTTCTCATTTTTTTTTTATGAAAACTGTAAAGGCTACGCAAAAACAGTCAAAGACGATCGAAACCCGAAACTATCGATATTTTTGCTCAAAAGTAAAAATTCTTAATTTAATTGTCTGTTCAAAGCACGTTCAAATTGCTTTAAGATATAATAACAAGGGTAAATCTGAGTAAAATAAATTCTGATGGTAAGTACGGATATTCTACTTTATTAAAAATATATATTTTAAATAACATTTTAGTTGAACTTCAATTCGAAAAAAATATGAAAGCCCGTGTGGCGTTTAAAATTCAAAACGTGCTTCTAGCTAAGTCTATGAGTTTTTCCCAGAAAGTCCATAGAAACAGTTCCAATTTTAATGATAAGTTTCTTTAAATATTTGTATTAAACTATGAAAGCAATTTATTTATTTATTAGAACTGTTTCTAAGGACTTTCTAGGCAAAACAAATTGACGAGACTTAAGCACGTTCTGAATTATACGTCGCACAGGCTTTCAATTTTTTTTGGAATATAAGTTCAGCTAAAATGTTATCTAAAATATATATTTTCATAAACTAGAATATACATGCTTACTATTTTACTCAGATTTAACCATGTTATAAAATTTTGAAGCGCTTCGAATGTGCTTTGAACAAAAAATTAAATTAAGAATTATTTTTTTACTAATTAGCAAAAATACCGATATTTTTGTATGAAATGATGCCAAGTTATTATCAAAAATGAATTCCTGATGCTTGATTTATACGAAAACGATACCAGACTCGATATAATATTTCAACAGAATAGGCAGGAGTTCTTCGCATGTGGCGCGCGGGGTGCACTCCTCCCCCTCCCCCCAATTGGAAGAGGTATTTTGTTGGAGGTAGTCCACTTAGAGCACTAATCCGAACAGCACAAACGCGAACAGCACAAGGCCTTGTCCACGAACAGCACAATTTAATATTTTGGCATGTGCTGTTCGTGGATTCTAATTTTTATTTTATTTTCGTCCACGAACAGCACATATAACTATTATCCATACTATATATACTATATATAATATTATAAATATATAAATATAATATTATAAATGCGAAAGTTTGGATGTGAGTTTGTGAGTTTGTGAGGATGTTTGTTACTCAATCACGCAAAATCTACTGGACGGATTTCGATGAAATTTGGTACAGAGGTAGATAATGACCTGGAATAGCACATAGGCTACTTTTTATCCCGGGAAAAAGCACTGTTCCCGTGGGAAATTCACGCGGGCGAAGCCGCGGGCAAAAGCTAGTACTTATATATATTGACTAGCTGCTGCCCGCGGCTTCGCCCGCGTGAGTTTCCTTAGATGAAAAATCTTTTTGTGTTCCAAACTGTAGTAACCTAAACTCCAGTACTCAAAATTTCAGCTATTTGGTTATCCCGTGTCCCGCGGGAATATATTAGGTACTCGTAGTACAGTCGCGGTGTTAAAATGAATCAAAAGTGATATTTCATTCAATAAACGATCTTCGTCTGCTCGTTATCTACAATTTTCCGTGTACCACCACTACCACCCAGAGTCCCTCTTTATCCTATCCCGTGTCCTGTCTATTTATACGTCAGTAGAAAATGCTCATCAGGTTGAACGACTTTTGCTAAGGCCCCATTTCCATTTTTTTTTTGAGTAGCTGGTCTCTTGGAGTTCTTCATCAGATGTTGCATAAACTTAAATTTTTATACGTCAGCAGAAAATGCTCATCAGGTTAAACGACTTTTGCTAAGGAGCCATTTACATATACATATGTACGAGTAATAGTGTAGCTGGTCCCTTGGAATTCTTCATCAGATGATCCTGATCTTCGATTTTTATACGTCAACAGAAAATGCTCGTCAGATTGATAAACTTTTCCAAAGGTACCATTTCCATATTTCTTATAGTTTAGCTGTTCTGTTAAGGTTCTTCATCAGGTGTTCCAGTTTTCAAAATCACTTATAGCCCAGGCTTAATAGCTATACAACAAAAAAAGTTCTATCAAATCCGTCCAGCAGATATTGCGTGAAACGCGTACAGATGGACAGACAGACAGACAGACAGACAAAAAATTCCAAAAAAATGTTTTTGCTTTCTGTTATTCTTTTTAAGTGTCCCTCTATCCATTTCAGTCAAAAATACTAAATGTACTGTACAGACAAAATATCTTTACTGTTTTATTATTATCCCACGACCCCTAAGCGCGAAGTAGAAATCACCAAAATTGCGCAGCGCCATCTATTGAAAATATTGAGAAATAATTTCAGCTTACATTTCTCATTTTATCAACGCCATCTATTGTATATCCAATCAGTAGATGACCGGAAATAAATTTGCAAATGAATTTATTCGTTTCTTTTCAAAATTAAAAAAAAAGTAAGAAATTAATTCTAGAAAACAAATAAAAAACGAAAACAGAAAATTATTGTTAGTGGCAGAATTCGATCCAGCTACTTCCAGCTACTTTTTTGAAATATTTCTTTACTAAAATATTTAAAAAAATATAGAATTCTAAAAAACTAATACAAAACGCAAAAAAAATTGGAAAAAAAAGTTACATCTGGCAGGATTCGAACCCTGTACTTAAAAAATAATCCGCGGCCTCTACCAATAGGCCAACATGCATTGCTTGTGAGTGGCGAAATTTCAAATGGGATTTGTCTAAAGGTACGCAAATTCACCCCTTTTTTGGACTGTAGGGTTGAAATTGTGAACAACCCTTTCTTATGTGGGCAGTATATTGTATAATGAAGACACTAACCAAATTTCACGTTTATAGCTTTTATAGTTTCGGTTTTGTGATGATAAATTAGTTTACCTCCCCTTTTTTACCCCTTTAGAGGTTGAATTTCAAAAAACGCTGAAACACGCCATTGGTTATTTTTGTTGAGAAGCATTCTTGCCAAGTTTCAAGTAAATCAGTGAAGATTTAATTTTTTTTTCATACAAACTTTGCCCTCAATTTTAACCCCCTTAGGGGTCTAATTTTGAAAAATCCTTTCTTATCTGAGCACTACGTATTAACATAAAACTTCGGTCCAAATTTCAAGTTTATAGCTTTTATGGTTTAGGCTGGGCGTTGATTTATCAAACACCCTTGTTCTTTTATATATATAGATTTGTAAATACTGTTGGAACCTAGTGCTGTCTGCTAATGTGTTCCTTATACAGGACGATATTAATTAAAAGATATCGATAACATCACTTGATCGTTTATTAATTGCACATACTTTCGTTGGTACATACGAAATATGTCTAGGCGACATTTAGTAACATAAATAATATCGCCTGTATAAGGAACACATTCAGCAGACAGCACTAGGTTCCAAGAGTATTTACAAATCAATATACATAATATAAGTATGTATAATAGTTGTATGTGCTGTTCGTGGACCAAAATAAAATAAAAATTAGTATCCACGAACAGCACATGCCAAAATATTAAAATGGGCTGTTCGTGGACAAGGTCTTGTGCTGTTCGCATTTGTGCTGTTCAGATTAGTGCTCTAAGTGGACTACCTCCTTTGTTGATGATGGTAATATATGTCAACACAAAGTCTAGAACTACTACAATGTATATCAGAAGTAGAAAGCTATCCATCATATTAAATACGAAATTCTACCATGACCGTGCAATAATAGAATAAGTTCGAATTATCGAAAAAAATCGTCCTAGTAACATGGGTATATTTTGTAAACTATAAGTCCTATCAACATACATCCAATGACATTATTATAGAGAATTTATGAAGAACATATTGGCCTTTGACAGTTTTTGCGTAGCTTTTACCGTTTTTATAAAAAATGAGAAAAACCACGATTTGGGACATAAAGGGGGGGAAAGGGGGGAAACATTCATTTCTCGAAGTGTTTCTATATCAATATTAAAATGGATATATGAAAGCTACTATCGTGCCAAGTTTCATGCTTTCTTCCGGATAGGACCGTATTTAACGTTAAGGACCCTAACTAATATGGATGGCCGCTCACGTGTTGCCAGCAATATCTATATGTCGGAATTAAACATCACAACAACATCAGAATAATCAGATCATAGGTTCAGGGGGCCGAGAGCGGTAAATAAAACGGTACAGGTACTTTAATAACAGGTTCACGTGAAAACACACGTGGGTACTAAACTCAGTTAGAATATTAACTGTCAGGATGAGGGTATTTCCAAAATAACATGCACAGTTCTTAATAGACAGGGTAAACAAATCCTATCTCAAGTTGCAGCCCAAAGCATCCAGCATCCACTAACCTCTCATTTGGTCCACGTGTCACTGCTAGGGTCCAACCCTTTTTTTTTTTTTTTGATTCGCAGGGGAAATGCTTTTTGCGCACTGAGTGTGGGACTCCTGGGCCGCTAGTCGGCCCAGACTACCCACTAAAACCCCCTGCGGATGCCATCGGCCGCTTTGCAGGGAGGCGCCTTGGATCTGACTAACACAAGACGCCTCAGCGACTGGCCGGTCTCTCACCAGAGACCGGGCTCACCATTTTCAGGGGCCCTCCGACACCTGGAAAGCCCCTGCCGCCGGGTGGGACCTATTATTGTCCCACCATTTACTGCTTCGAGGCGCGCTAAATAGCACCTCCGCCGCAACCCTCTCCTCTTCCTCCGGATCGGGTCCGCGAGGGGGTGGTCCTCGCGGTCCCTTTCATCGGCCTCCCTCTGCGACATGACAGTCTCGCAGAAGGAGGCCATTGCCTCCCAAGCTCCGTCGCTCCCCAGCATCGCATTCACGACGCCCGGGAGCGACAGGTCCATCCCGCCGAGCGCAGCTGCCAAGTCGTGGCGCTGCTGGCTCCACCTGGGACACTGCTCTAGAACGTGTTGGGCAGTGTCCTGAGCCTCGCCACAATCGTGGCAGATTGGCTCGGCCTCCCTCCGGGCCACGCGGTGCAGGTACTCACCGAAGCAGCCATGCCCGGTGAGCACCTGTGTCATGCGGAAGGTGAGAGGTTTTCGCCGTCTCAGCATCTACCTTTCCAGGACCCGGCGCAGGGCTCCCACTGTGCGCACACCGTACGCTGCCTGCGCCAGGTCCCCCTCCCACCTCCGCACGAGTTCCGTCTGCCCTCGCAGGCGGACCCGCCGAATGGCCTCCGGCGAGGGCGCTCGCCGATTTCCCTCATGTTCGCCACAAAGTGGTAAACTTCGGCGAGCACCTCCGCCACCAATTCCCACGGCGGATCGCCCGCGAGGGCTGTGGCCGCGGCAAACGACACCGTACGGTACCCCCGTATCACCCTCACCGCGATCACCTTCTGCGCCTGCCGCAGCTGGCGTTTATTGTCCGCGGTGAGGGCGTCCACCCATATGGGGGCACCGTACATCGCCATACTCCGGCACACGCCGGAGTACAGCTTTCTCACTGCGTCGCTGGGCCCACCCAGATTGGGCAGGAGTCGGCCCAGCGACGCGGCCGTCCTGACGATCCTCGGCCCCAGCTCGCGAAAGTGGGGGCCGAAGGACCATCTCCCGTCGAGGATGAGTCCCAGGTACTTCATCTGGGTACTCACCCTCAACTCCTCCTGACCCACCTGGAGGCGCGCCCCTGAGGGGGGTCCCCGCGTCCGGGCCCCGCGGAAGAGGAGGACTTCGGTCTTGTCCAGACGGACCCGAAGCCCCAACCTCTCTATGCGGTCGACCAAAAGGGCAAGACCCGTTTCGGCCGACCGCGCCGCCTCTCCGAAGTTCGCACCCCGGGACGTGAAGAGAGTGTCATCCGCATAGCATATGACACCCGTCCCGGGGGGAAGCCGGCACCGCAGGACCCAATCGTACGCGATGTCCCACAGAATAGGGCCGAGAATCGACCCCTGCGGGACACCGCACCCGACGCTCCGCCGAACCATTTGGCCCCCCCTGTCCTCATACAGGACGAAGCGCTCCTCCAAGTACGCCCCCAACAGCCTCCGCAGGTACGAGGGCACTCCGAAATACTCGAGCGCCTCTCGTATCACACCGTGCGGGATGCTGTTGAAGGCGTTGGCGATGTCGAGTGACGTCGCCAGGGTCACCTCTCCATCCCGATCCGCCTCCTCCGTCACCGACCTCAGATGCCTGAGAGCGTCGATGGTGGACCTCCCGGCCCGGAACCCATACTGCGCGTCAGAGAGACGCGGTCCCGGACCCTCCTCCACATGCCGAACGAGGCGCGAAGCCGCGATACTCTCCAGGGCCTTCGCAGCCTCGCTCAGCAGGACCAGAGGTCCTGGCCGGCTCCCCTTCGGAATAAGGCAGAGTCGACCCTCCTTCCATAATTTCGGGAACTGCCCGTCCCGCAGGCAACGGTTGAGCAGTTCCCGAAACCTTTCCCCGAGGTGCACGAGAATCAGCGCGAGCACTTTCCCGTGCACCCCGTCTGGACCCGGTGCCCTCTTCTTCGTTCGGAGGCGGTCGAGCACCGCCTCCATTTCGACGTCGGTGACGGGGGCGGATCGGCCACCACCTCACCTCCCTCCACTCTCTCCACTCTGTCAGGCGGCTGTCGGGCCATTCTCGGTGGGGAGAACCCCCGCGGATTGCCGGGGAACAGGTCCCCGACGATTTCCTCCAGCAGAGCTGGCTGAAGGGTTTCCGTCAACGGAGCCGCCTGTGGACGCAATTTATCTCGCGCCCATCTGTACGGGCGGCCCCACGGGTCTCTTTCTAGACCCTTCACCAGCTCCTCGAGGGCCTTGTCTTTGGCCCGACTGATGGCCAGCTGTAGCTCCGTCCGCTTTTCGACGTACACCGCATACAGCTGGTCATCCCTCTCCTCGTCCCGGGGGCTGCGCCGCCTGCTCCGACCGTACGCCCTCCGGGCCGCGTTGCAGGCGACGCGAAGGGCGGCAATCTCCGCCGACCACCAATAGACCGCCCGCCTGGGGGGCGCTCGACCTACGCTAGGCATGGCCGCCCGGCACACCGCTGTGAAAGCGTCGCCGAAACGGCCAGCCGCTTCGTCCACCCCCATTCCGTCCAGAGGCGGTAGATCAGGGCCGGTAGATCCCGGTTCGGGGAGAAGTAGACCCCAACTATGGCGTACTCTCCCCGAACCACCACCACGAACCCGCTGCCTCTCTTCTTGACCGCGAGGGGAGGGGCGGCGCCAGCCTTGGCCACGATAGCCACGGAGCCATCGAGGTCCCCAGCCCAGTGGGACAGGGAGGGAACCGCGTACGGCTCCGAAGCCACCGCGACGTCAACGTCCCACTGCGCCATGGATTGCAGGAGGAGATCCTGTGATCCGGCGCAGTGGTTGAGGTTGGCCTGGAGGAATCCAACCATTACTCCTCCATTTGGCCGACTGGCGCCTCCTGTTGTCGGGCCCCTCGCGGAGGAGGGGACAGCCCTTTGCCACGGACCGGCGGGGGGTTACATGACCTGCCCCCCATCACGTGGTCCGCCGGTTTTCCAGCGGCACTACACACCGCACAGCGGGGCTCCGCTGTGCAGGAAGCGGACAAATGCCCCGCCTCCCCGCACCTGTAGCAGAGCTGGCTGCGGTCCGCCTGCGAGGGGCACAACGCTGCCGTATGCCCCTTCCCCATGCACTTATAACAGTGCATGGGACGCGCCTCCAAGTGCCGGAGCTGCGCGCGACCCCAGCCCACACTGATACTGCCCAACTCGAGCAGCTTCTTTGCCGCCACCACCGGGCAGCGCATCAGGGCAGAGCGAGAGCCCCGCCAGTCTGGGCGGACCTCGCCTACCCAGACCTGGTCTTCGTCGCAGCCTCCAGCCCTGGCGACCGCAGCCCTGACCCGCTGCGCGGTAGCCGTGTCGTTCAGGCCCGTCACGCAGAAATCCGCAGACTTGACGGGCCTGGATACCTCCGCAACGCCGGCCAGCGCCACCCTAAGGGCCGACGCGAGCGCATCGGCCTTGTCCGCGCTGGAGGAGCCTGGGACCTCGATGAGCCTCGCCCCGGTCGCATTTGGGCGAATCCGGAGCGAGCCGATGCCCAGTTCCTCCAAGCTGACCTCCTGCTCGGCCGTGAGAAGGGCGGAGGCGTATGTGGCCCCGTTCTGCGCTGCCTCCGGCTGTAACGAGCATTACAGCCGAGGAGCTGGGGGCCGACAACTTCTTCGCCTTCTTCTTTCCAGGGGCCGTTGACGCCGCCGGGGGCGCCTTGCGCCCGGTTGCGGGGGCCGCCGCGGATGCCGCTGGGGGTGCCGCTGTCGGCACTGCTGTGGGTGCCGCCGTGGGCTTGGGCCGGGACTTTTGCCCACGCCCTTGCCCTTGCCTCCCTTCCCTCTGACCTCAACCCGCTCTGGGCAGGCGTCGGCGCTGACTGCGGCCGCTGAGGTCGACGGCCCAAAGGGACCCCACTCCGTCGACCTCTCAGCCGCTCTCTTCTGCCCTGGGGCCGGGCGCGCTGGCGCCCGGACCTCCATCTCCTCCGTCTCGGGCTGCACAGGCCACACAGGCCGCGACGCCGGGCTTGAGCCGGAGGCCTTCTCGATGGCCGCCCTCGCGGCCCTTGCCACCTCTGAGTTGTCACCCGCCAGCGGTGGGCGGGTGGCCCTGCGAGGCGGATGAGGATCCTGTCCTGCGAGGCGGCTGTCCACAACCCTTTCCACCATCCTCTCCATGGAGGCCTCCAGCCTCTCCACCAGATCCTCCTCCGTTGGGGGAGCTGTGTGCCTTCCGGCATACCGCGCGGCCTGCAGGACCTCGCGGCGGGCCTCCTCATAACCCTGACGGAGCGCAGCGGCCTCCGCCTTCATGTTGGCCACCTCTCTTTGGAGGCGGCCATTATCGGCTTTGAGCCGCCGTATTTCATCGGTCTCGCTGCGCCCCACCAGGGTGTCAACGATGTCCTTGACATCAGAGGAGGCCCGTACTATCTTTGAACAGTAGCCCCCCTTGAGGGCAGAGGACTTCCGGACGAGGCCGGTAATTACACTCAGCCTCTCCACCGCGGTGCTCAAGAGACTTTCGGCCCCCATCGCACCAAAGTCCGCCACTCTCAACCGGGGGTCCTCCCCTCCGGAAGGCCCGAGCTTCCAGAGTGGACGAGAAGGAGGTCTCCACACCCTCATCGTCCAAGTTCCTCCTCACCTTGTCTCGGGCCCTCGCCGACTTGGAGGCACCCCGCGCCCCTCCTCCTTTTGCCACAGCCTTTGACTGTGGCGCGCCCACCTCCGTGTCGGAGCCACTGGCGACCTCCGAATAGAGGCGCTTCGGGCCCAACAGTGACTCCGACAGTGAGGTGACGGACTCCACACTACCCAGGAGGCTCCCGAGCCTCCTCTGGCCCACGGCCGAGTCGGTCTCTTCCCCATCCGAGCCGATGTCCGATCTGGACCTATCCTGGTCTTTGTCCTCTTTCCTCCCCCCGTCCGAGATCATCCCCTCCCGATCCAGACTTCCCCCTCCCCGCTTCTTCCTCCCCTCCTTAGTTTGGCCCTGAGAAGGGCCTTTTTTAAGGAAACGCCCGGAGGCGTCCCTTTCAGGCTGATTAGGCTTAGGCATTTCCGCAGTTGATCGCATTAGTATTAGCTCCGACAGGAAAGTGCTCATTAGCCGCCGGCCTGCCACTCCGTTACGGTGGTCAGGACGCGACGTTGCCCGGGGAACGCGACGTGGACGCTAGCACTTTGGGGGTTCCCCTAGGGTCCAACCCTAACTTACCCACGGCAAGGAACCGTGCACGGATCAATCCATTTCAACCAGTGAGTTCTACTGAATGGTCTTCCATGCTAACTAAGATCTCCAAGATCGCGCTGATAACACCATCACACATAGTCACATTATTAACGCACTAAGTAACACGACAATAACACTATTCTGACACTGACTACATAGCTATAGAGAATTCAACACAACCGGACGATACGTCCGCACCGCACCGCGCCACAAACCAGACTGCCTCGCAATAATGTCATAACGATCGCACGTTGGATTTATTACAAAGAGTGGGTGACACAATTGACATTGTCACTTTGACACATTTCCTACGAGTACCATCTTGAAAATTGTTTTAAACCATTGATTATCTAACAAAATGAACCACAGTTAATTTAATTAATGTAAACGCTCAGAAAAACCAAAATTGGTTTATGAAACATTGTACACTGTTCACTTATATTGTAAATTGTTATATGAAAATAAATAAATAAATAAATAATAAATAAATATTTTCTGTTAATTTTTTTTATAATAATATGTAAGAAAATTGTTAAGTACGTACTAACAAAAATTTTGTAACGACATCTGAAATAAATGATTTATGATAATGAAAAAACCGGCCAAGTGCGTGTCGGACCACGCATAAAGTAGGGTTCCGTAGTCATTTTTGGCACCGCGCT
Organism: Ephestia elutella; assembly: GCA_018467065.1. Classification (NCBI taxonomy): domain Eukaryota; kingdom Metazoa; phylum Arthropoda; class Insecta; order Lepidoptera; family Pyralidae; genus Ephestia; species Ephestia elutella. The sequence goes on along the minus strand of CM031567.1, from coordinate 20,242,567 downwards.
GTTTTGCATTTCTTGCAAGAAAAAAGTATATATTTTTATTTTATTTATAATTTCAAAAGTATTCATCATAGGATACCCGAAACAATTTTAAATAAGAGTTTCCGCGCCTGTTTTTTCACGTGAGTGATTTGAAATTTTAGACTTTAGAAATTACAGGCACCGTGTAAACGACTTTGGCGGGCTATATCTCGCAAATGGTAAAGCTGATAAAAAAGTGGTTTATGGAAGCCCTACCTTATTTTCATAGTCCTTTTCAGCGATACCCCACACAAGGGGGTGCACTCAAAAAATAATTCACCCCCCTTTACATGTATGGGGAGGTACCCTTAAAAAGGGGTAATTTTAATTTTTTGTATTTCTTAAAATGAGCTGTGACAGACTAGGACAGACGGACTGAACGATCTTATAAGGGTTCCTTGTCGGACTACGGGACCCTAAAAACTGCCGATATATTTCCTCCCGCTCATGCCACCTGCATATTAATTTGTATTTTATCTGTTGGTGTATGTAATAGAAGTGTATTAACGAATACAGTTACATTGGTTTTCAGACGCCTTTGAAAAGCCATTAATGCTCTGTTTATATAAAATCTGTAAGAATTATTGTAGCCAAAACAAAACTCGCACCCTTGAAGAAATCTGAGAAATTGCCGCGTCTATATAAATAAATCTATGTGCTTATACAATCCACATCTAGGGCACGTGCACCACTCATGCACGCACCTGTGTACCAAAATCCAATATACTATCCTGGTACTCCAATGTGGCCTAACTAATCCTTCCGCACACCAGGACTTCACTGAACTACATGGGAGGTGGGAGCACGCCTCGTCACTGCATCGCGCGCTCTGACAAATTGGTTATACGTTACAGCGCCGTTCATGGCAAGCCACTCCATTAACATTGCCAAGAAAGTTGTTATATGTGTTTTATTCCACGTGATGACTACCAGCCATGCGGATCCACTATAGAAAAAAGCCATTGACATATCTACCTTATTCTCTTTAATAATAAAACCATAACACTATTTCAGCGAGGCAACAGGGTCCACAATATAACGGGTATGTTAAACAAGAAAAGTAATTGGAAACAACGATGTATCTCGTATCAAACTAGGTCTGGAGTTAATGAAATCTAAACTTTGGCGGGTCGCGTTCGGCCGTACCCTTTCCTCGTATCGCACCGCATCGTATCGTATCGTTCCGGGCGTGTATTCACTAACATCAGTTAGTGTCTTTAATATCTAGACAAACTGTGGCTACATTCGGCTCAAAGCCTCACATTATGACTGAAGATAAATCATCAACTATTAAGATTTCCAAAAAAAAAATTCTTTTATCAGTAGGTTTTTGGTATTGATTTATTTTAAACACGATTATGGAGTTTATTTAAGTACTGGTAACCAGCAAAAACACTAAATACCAGTTCTTAAATAAACTCCATAATCGTGTTTAAAATAAATCAATACCATTAACCAGCAACAAAAAGCTGGTAAGCAGGGCCTAGTCTGCGCAAGTTCCTTTGAATCGTAGAATAACTTTACGCTTGTGTTTTCTAAATCCTTTATGTTCTTTTCTTTCACATCTATTTTCTAGACGCATAATATGGTCCATTTATTCATAATTGTCCTATTATGTAAACAATCTTCACAGTACTTTTTGTTGAATTTTGTTAAAAATAAATCAAATATTAGTTCAAACCTAAACATTCTAAAGTAAAACATTTATTAACCATGAAGTATTTTCCTATAAAGTCTATTTTAATTTATATTATTGTAAAATCATAAAAAGACATGGTAAGATTGTTTACATAATAGGACAATTGTAAATAAATGGGCTTTACGTCAGGTCACTGTAGGTAAATAATAATAACTTAAATTGGGAGTTGAATAAATGGTTTATTTTTATATAATTGACAAAGTCTTTGACATCAAAAACGATCTAAGATTTCCTTAGTATTATCCGTTCAAGTTTTTGCTACTCATCATCTCCTGATTTTATGTTGAATTGAAACAATAATTGCCACTTGTGACGAGAGCCGATTATACGTTTATTGGATTTTATTTGCTTTCGGTGACTTTTTATACTTATTTATTTTTGTTTTATAAGGTGACTAGGCATTTCAGAATGAAGTAGGTACTAGATTTCAGCCCTTTATTACACGCTTAGCCAAATAAAAAGAAACTAACGTATTCTTTCAGAGTTAATATATCTGAACTATCTGGCTTATTTTCTTTGAATTGTATTTATTAAATTATAGTTGGTATTGCAAACAGGCACGCGGCCCACCCGACGGACAGTGGTCACATCAGCTTAAGGACGCCACTACACCAGAATGGACCCTAAATAAATCTTTTGACGCCCTTTTAATGAACTCTATATTGTAGCCTCTAGGAATAACCGTGTCTCATTCAGTAACCTTTGAGTGGTCACGTGGTCTAAGCAATTTAGTTGTATGTGTTACACATGATTTTATTGATTCTATGGTTAGACATTATTGATAACCCTTACGACTCTTGGATAACAGACTATAAGTTTTACATAACATTTCAGAGGATGACATTTTCACCATTCGTTATATTACACGTTCAGTATTTAATGTGTTATATCTTTATTTCAGGTAATTTAAGTAATGCTATACGTAGAAGATCTTAAGAAACCCGGAAATGATCCAGTTCTGACAACATCAAGAATTGTGAGTACATTTTTTTCACCACTCAGGAACGTAACCAACCAATACCCGTTAAAACCTCCAAATATCTCGCAAACTTTCACATTGCCAACATCAGTAGGACATCATACTTAGTAGGCAACTTATTGATGAAACATTCGAACCATCTGCTGTCAAAATCCCGTATTACGATATGAAATATGCGTTTCATAAATCATTTGTAGGCAGTACGGGGTCCATACTTTGTTGTGGAATGCGGACACGGCCGGATACAAATCATTTAGATCCATTAATCTTGATCGGATCCTAAACGGAAATGTAACACTTATCAAAAGAGGAACTTCCGATGTTTTTCATCATAATAGCTTCAGGGTGAAAAAGGAGTACGGAGGTTTTTCAAAAACACTGAGTAGAATCTCGATATGTTTTATTGATGCGCACAGTATGGCAGTTGCGATAGGAATGAATTCAAAAATCATAGATGACAGTTGTTTTGAATTCACCCCCACCGGTACATTATAAAAAGTCGATACAAAATACAAGAAGTTACATTTTACAATAAACGCTTATAGTTAAAATTAATCTATGTATTTTATAATTATTGTTACATAATAATTTTAGTTACTAAAATAATATTGAATAAGTTAGAATTAAATAGTACTTAATGCAATGTTTACATCATGAGATAACATATGTATCAACTGACGAACTTTTAATATTTCACTAAATTATAATGGTTAGTATTTATCAAAATCCAACAAGTATTATATCGAAATCTAACATTCGACCATCCTGACATTAAGTTTGTCCTCGAACTTATGAGCAATTAAGTAGGTATATATAATTTAAATATAAGCTTACTCCAGCGATAGATATCAAAAATCAAGAGCTACTAGGCTCGTAAAGTGTATCTGCCTCATGACGACAGTTCTAGACAATTCCATTTGAGTGAACCCCTCATCTTGAAATTAACAACTAGCTAGTTGCAAAATTCCAAGACCGTGTCCACCTTCTAAATAGTCACTTATCTCCATCTGCAGTTGACCTCTCATCGAAAAATGAACAGCTGTCATACCGCTGTAAATTTCCCGACCGTGCCAACCTTCCAGATCGTCACCTATCTCCATCTGCAGTTGACCCCTCATCGAAAAATGAACAGCTGTCATACCGCTGTAAATTTCCCGACCGTGCCAACCTTCCAGATCGTCACCTATCTCCATCTGCAGTTGACCCCTCATCGAAAAATGAATAGCTGTCATACCGCTGTAAATTTCCCGACCGTGCCAACCTTCCAGATCGTCACCTATCTCCATCTGCAGTTGACCCCTCATCGAAAAATGAACAGCTGTCATACCGCTGTAAATTTCCCGACCGTGCCAACCTCCCAGATCGTCACCTATCTCCATCTGCAGTTGACCCCTCATCGAAAAATGAACAGCTGTCATACCGCTGCAAATTTTCTCGACCGTGCCAACCTTCCAGATCGTCACCTATCTCCATCTGCAGTTGACCCCTCATCGAAAAATGAACAGCTGTCATACCGCTGCAAATTTCCCGACCGTGCCAACCTTCCAGATCGTCACCTATCTCCGTCTGTAGTTGACAACTCGTTAAAAAGTCAAAAGCAATAATATTGCATTCAGACTTCCCAACCGTATCAATCTTCCAGACCGTCACCTACCTATTTATCTCATTCACAAAAATCAAACACGAAATTTATTTTATGATATTATCATTAACAAAAATATGACATGAATGAATAAAGATTACTTAATATTCTTAGGTGGTAGCAATGATACATTAATGATATCAAATAACATTATTCTAATCAACATTTCTTAATGTACCAATTTATTTTAATACCAAAATCACATCAAATACAATTGAATCACATAAGTAACTTAATATCATTTTCATCAATGCCTGTCTTAAATATTTAATAATATTTTTATCATAGAAATCTTCTAATATAATAACTATCACTACATAGTATAAAACAAAGTCGCTTTATCTGTCCCTATGTCCCTTTGTATGCTTAAATCTTTGAAACTACGCAACGGATTTTGATGCGGTTTTTATTAATAGATAGAGTGATTCAAGAGGAAGGTTTATATCCCGTGCGAAGCCGGGGCGGGTCGCTAGTAAAATTATAAACTAATCATTAGGCTATAGACCTATCCCTCACTCGCCAAGACAGAATTTTCGACAGAATCAGAAGTACCTCCATTTGAGGTGCTTTGACTAGAAATTGCGATCCAAGGCTGGGTACGATCGACAGACCAGACATGGGTATTTTACATTTTTTTTTTAAACTATTGTTCAATTTGGTCATTCCCTATTTGTTTAGAAATTTCGGACCTAACAACCGCTGGATTTTTGTCATTTCTCACTGTTATTTAAATAAATGATTTTATTCGCACTTGGCCGATATGGCTGATATACCTACAAAACTGAAGTTTCGACTTTTAATTTTATTACTAATTCAGTAAAGTTGATACAGCCTATTTCAAATAAATTTTTAGCGAAACAAATTCGGTACTACTTATCAATTACATCATTAACGTTATCCTTTTGTTCAACAAATAAATTTTGGTTAATATTTATTTCCTCTTTTTTTATTTGGTCTTAAACCACCCTGTTTTTCTGTTTCAAAAAGAAATTATTAACCACAGCTAATGTTTGTAATATATTGGGTAAAACTAAACGCAGGCGTTTCCTGTTATCGCCGCCAGGCGTTTTGGGGTTCTCACATTGCTCGTGCGAATGGCTCGCGGACGGTCGCCATTGTCCCATGCGATATCGGTTTGATTTTTAATACGCGAGAGGGCCCGCGTTCTTTGATTGCTAATTAACTTGAGTTGTATTTGTGAATTTCCTGTTTGTTAAATAACTATTGAACTTTGTGTTTGTGTACCCGTCATTGTGACTTTCTCCTGTGGGATGTGACGCGTGGCTGCTCGCTCACAGCTATCTGTTGCCGAGCCGATTTCGGGAAGAAATCTATTTATGTGTTTTGGGGAATTGAGATCTCATGGGTTAGGTAGGGTGATTAGGAATTCCCCCTTCCCGAAGACACTCAAGTTTGGATCCGAAGAAAAAGAAGATTTAGCTTGGTAAGTGGTTTTCCATTGTAATTAATTTATAGGTTAGGTTATCATATAGGGCCCTGTAGCTCCCTTCATAAGCTACGGTGGTAGCAGACTGCGTTAAGTTAGTTAGGTTTTAGTCGGGCAAACGTGGTGCCGCGTGGAGATTTTTTCCCGGTACTTATTTTTACCGGTGGTTTTTTCCCGGTGAAGTTCCGGTACCGAATTCTTCCCGCCGCTTCGTTTGTCCGGATTCTCTCTGCGCACATTTTCTGGCAGCAGAGCGTAGTTGTTCTGCACATTTTCTGGTAGCAGAGCGTAGTTTATCTACCCTCTATTTGTTCGTTTGTAAAAAATAATTAATTGTTTGTAAAAATTATTAGATTTTTCTTAGTTTGTTTGTATAAGAATATTTGTAACCTTTTTTGTATTTGTTTGCGGTTTGTACCGTGCGTTCCGGGTTTGTGCCATTCTCATACCTACCGCGGTTCTTCGTGTAGTTGTTTGATTTTGTTGTTTTTTATTTACCTTTTGTTATTTTTTGTTTGTGACTTGACGCGATGGCGAAGGTCTCCAATGCTAAGGCGACACTCGCCAACGAACTGAGATGGTTTGTGACGGCCGGAGGACTCCTGTCCCGGAAGGACAGGGAGGGCGCCATACTGCTAAGAGCGGATCACCTCCACTCACGATTGATTAGCGCGGAAGCGGCCATGGTGGTGCTTACCGAAGCCGAACTTGCCCCGGAGGTCTACGCAGGTCACATGGCGGACATGGACCAGATCCTGAGTCTGCACGATGATATCGCGGAGGCGGTGACCGCAATAAGGGCGAGACAGGCTGGCGGACCAGCCCCTCGCACACCTGTTAGACAGGAAGGACCAGCGGTTACTGGTCGGCTCCCCACCCTTCAGCTGTCCCACTTTGGGGGTAGGATGGAGGAGTGGGTAGCATATAAAAATATGTTTGAGTCCCTGGTCGTAGCACGACAGGATTTGTCGAAGGCCCAGAAGATGGCCTACCTCCTCTCCACTCTTGAGGATGAAGCGCGGTCGCTCATCCAGCACCTCCGGGTGGAGGACGACCAGTACGATACGGCTTGGGAGTTATTGAACTCCCGCTACCAAAACTTACGTTTGTTAGCGGATGCGCACGCCGCACAGTTGATGGCCCTGCCCAAGGTGGCCAACAGGGCACAGTTGCGCCTGCAGTTGCTCACGCCCGTTACAGTGGCCTGTAACGCGCTCCGCACACTGGGGCTGCCGGTGGACCAATGGTCTTTTTTGTTGGTGCACATTGTATTGGGCAAATTACCCAATGACATCCGCTCGCGATTTGAGCGCGAGAATGCGGAACGGGATAGCACCACCCTACCAACATTCACTGACTTGGTGAAGTTTTTGGAGTTTGAGGCACGGGCTGCTGAGAATACCATGACGGACTCAGCGCCATCCAGAGCGCCTGAACGTAGGCCCTTGGAACCCTCATGGCGAGGGAAGCCCCAACAGGGACGGCAACCGCCGCCGCGTGGAGCTGGTGTGCGGGTTGCACACACGGCAGCAGTCGCGGGGGACGCGGACTGCCTGCAATGTGGCCGGATGGGCCACAGCCTGCTGCAATGCAGGGACTGGCAGAGACTGCCAGTACAAGATCGGCGCCGCATGGCAAGGCGGCATGAACTATGCTTTTACTGTTTGGGCAGTCACTATGCACGTGACTGTCCCAGGGCCATACCATGCAGTGCATGCCGTGGGCTGCACCACGCGATGCTCTGCATGAACCGGAACGGGGATGGCCCCCGGTTGTTGAGGCAGGGGTCCCCTATGGGCGGGGGCGCTCCTGCGCGAAGCCCTCCACCATCGGACGGAGGACGCGGCTTCGCTCGTCGCACCCCCCCTCGGGAGGGGTCGCGTACCTGCGCGGGTCTTGGCGGACCGGGACCACGCGCCCCAAGGTCATGGCCAGTATGTAGCTGGCCAGGCCCCGGATAGGGCCCCCATGGGCGGGGGCCCTAGACCGGACGTGAGAGTGGGGACACCCCTCCACGCGGGTTGCCAATACCCAACACATGCAGCCGCAGCGGTTTTCTCCGCCGCTGCACGAGTACCCACGGCTGGAGTACCACCCGCCGTACCATATGTATGGCCGGGCCGCGGGTTATGCCCCCTCAGATGGGGATGTGCACTCGCCCGCCATATTACCCGGGTCAGTGGCGCCCCCTGGTTTGGAGAGAGTGGGGAGCCCGTAACTAGCTTGCTCCCTTGCTGGGACAGAGCCGCGGACGGTTCTGCTCCCTACCGCGGTGGTCCGCGTATGGGGTCGTAGGGGGAAGCCATTAATTTGAGAGCTCTGTTGGACTCAGGGGCTCAAAGCAGTTTGGTTACCACTCGAGTGGCACGCCAGTTAGGTTTAGTCGTGGAAGACTCGCCTGTGCCACTTCTTGGAGTTGGTGGCATACAAGTGAAGTGTCTGACGGGCCAGACACTTGTCACCTTTTCTTCGCTGAAGTCCTCCACAATGAGGATCACGACTTCGGCTATGGTAATGGATACCATTGCGGGTTGGCACCCCTCGACAGACATACCGCCGGGTGTGTTGTCTTTGGTTTCGGGTCTGGATTTGGCCGACCCCTTTGTCTTTCATCCCGGCCCAGTGGACTTGCTCCTGGGCTCGGACGTATTGGGTTGGATTTTGTTGGGTACACAGAAGGCTCTGGGTTCGTCTTCACTGATGGCAGTGTCTACGATTTTTGGTTTTGCCCTGATGGGCCCTGTGTTTGATAATGGCACCGCGGAGGAGCCACCGGTTGTCGCATCTGCGTCCTTGGCCAAGACCATGCAAAGGTTTTGGGAGGTGGAGGAGCCACCTATGAGTTCCAGGATGGATCCGGAACACGCTGAGTGCGAAGCCCTTTTTCGATCGACCACGGAGAGGTTGCCCTCCGGTCGGTTTGTAACTAGATTACCCTTTGTTGCCTCTCGTCCTAGCCTAGGGCAAAGTAGGGCGCTTGCGGAGAAACGACTGCTGTCCATGGAGCGACGTATGCAGCGTGACCACGTACTTCGCGATAAATATATTGAATTTATGCGCGAGTACGAGGATTTGGGTCACATGTCTCCGGCTCGAGTTGATTGGAGCTCAACTGAGCATTATTTTTTGCCCCACCACGCGGTGGTGAAGGCCTCAACGGGCAAGTTGCGGACTGTCTTTGATGGGTCCGCACCCACTTCGAACGGGGTTTCGTTGAATCTGTGTTTGCATTCGGGTCCCAAATTGCATAGGGACATAATTGACATCATCTTGAACTTTAGAAGACATCAAGTGGTTTTTGGCGCGGACATCCGGATGATGTTCCGCCAGACAGTCATACATCCTGAGGACAGGCGATTCCAGTTGATACTCTGGCGTGAGCGCCCTGAGGATCCTGTGACGGTGTATGAACTCAACACAAACACGTATGGTTTGAAATCTAGTCCCTATATCGCCATCAGATCATTGCTTGAATTGGCAGAGCGGGAACGGATCCGCTTTCCCCGTGGGGCTTCCGTGCTGTCACGTGACCTGTATGTTGATGACGTGTGCACCGGAGCCCAAAGTATTGAGGAGGCCCTCCTACTGCGGGATGAATTGATTGAAATATTGAAGACAGGTGGCTACGAGCTACGTAAGTGGTTGTCTAATGAGCCTAAAGTTCTAGAAGGGATCCCGGAGGATCACCAACAGAACCCTCACCTGTTTGAGGATGTGGATGATCCCAACAGGATAGCGGTGCTGGGCATGCAGTACCAGCCGCTAACCGATATTTTTACATTCCAAGTGGACTTGGAAATACCAAAGGTCTGGACTAAGAGAACGGTGTTGTCCGTAATAGCCCGTATGTTTGATCCAAGCGGTTGGATCAGTCCAGTGATATTCTCTGCAAAGTGTCTTCTTCAGAGACTTTGGACTTTGGGCGTCTCGTGGGACGAGCCGCTGTTTGGCTCTCCATTGGATGATTGGCTCGAGTTGTTTTCATCGATTAAGGAAGTCAATCGGATTGCCTTGCCTCGTCGAATATTGCCCCCGGGAAATATCGAGCCAGCCTGCATGGCTTTTGTGACGCGTCGGAGCGAGGCTACGCCGCGTCAGTCTATATGCGGACAGTTGACGCCGATGGCCGGGTCAATGTCTCGCTTTTGTTAGGGAAGAGCAAGGTCGCCCCCATCAGGACTAGGCTGACTATTCCCAAGCTTGAGTTGAGTGGAGCTCACCTTCTCTCTAAATTGTTGCATCACGTTGCATGTGAACTGGCGGCCACGGTCGAGATACGGGACATCTTCGCCTGGTCGGATAGCCAGGTCGCGCTTGCATGGTTGCGCGCGGCCCCACATACCTTGGAGGTTTTTGTGGGAAATCGGGTTTCCCAAATCCAGAATATCGGAATTGATATAACATGGAGACATGTGCCGGGAGAGCTTAACCCAGCGGACTGTGCCTCCCGAGGTTGTACGGCACCAGAATTGGTGTCACACCCGCTCTGGTGGGGTCCAGAGTGGCTGATGGGATCAGAAACTTCTTGGCCTGTCTGTCAGACAGATGTTACTTCTTTGAGTTTGACTGGGCTCCGTGTACATGCTGTAGTCGCTGAGACGACGTCGGAGCCGGATTGGCTACTTGCTCGGTATAGCAGCTTGGATAAGCTTCTGGGTGTCACCAGTTGGATTAAGCGTTTCATACATAATTGTAGAAACCCACAGGCAAAGCGGTTTGAGCCGATTGCAGGTGCAGAAGAGCGCCGGAGCGCATTGTTGCATTGGGTCCGTGTCGTGCAGACCGGACGGTTTGAGTCAGAGCTTCGTATCTTGCGCGACGCACGCGCTAAGTTGAAGGGCGCGGTCGCTCGTTTGAACCCGTACATCGACTCGGATGGGCTTCTTCGGGTTGGAGGCAGGCTCCGGAAGGCGGATCTTCCATATGAGACTCGCCATCCTCTGTTGTTGCCCAAGGGCGGACCCTTGGTGCAGCTTTTGGTGTCTGATCGACACATTCGTAACGCCCATGCTGGGTGCAATGCTTTGTTGGCTATTTTGCAACGCGAGTTTTGGATTTTGTCTGCCCGAAGAGCAATCCGTAGCGTTCTGTTTCGATGTATTGCATGTTATAGGTTGAAGGCATCCACGATGCAACCACAGATGGGTGATTTGCCCGCTGATCGAATCCGACCTTCGAGACCGTTTGACGGCGTTGGAACCGATTTTGCCGGTCCCTTTTCGATCAAGGCTTCTCCCTTTCGTAATGCCCGTATTGTGAAGGGCTATTTGTGTGTATTTGTTTGTTTGGCCACCAAGGCTGTCCATTTGGAGGTGGTATCGGCTCTGACTACGGAGGCCTTCGTCGCCGCGTTGGATCGCTTTGTTTCGCGTCGAGGTCTACCTTCCCTTATTAGGTCTGATAATGGCACAAACTATAAGGGAACTGTAAATTATCTTAAGGATGTTTCTGTGTTTATTGATAAAAATTGTACTAGTTTAAGTCAAATTGCTGCCCAAAGGGGAATAACCTGGAAGTTTAGTCCCCCAAGTTGCCCCCATTGGGGAGGGATTTTTGAAGCGGCTGTGAAATCCGCAAAGACCCACCTCCGCCGCATTATCGGAGAAACGGCTCTAACTTTTGAAGAGCTGGCCACAGTGTTTTGTAAAGTTGAGGCGGTCCTCAACTCTCGTCCTCTCTGTCCGCTCTCTCCAGATCCAAATGACTTGGAAGCTCTCACCCCTGGTCATTTTTTGGTGGGAGGGCCTTTGAATGCCCTGCCCGAATACCCGTGGAAGGACGAATGCGTATATCGGTTGTCGCGTTTTCAAATGTTGCAGCAAATGAGCCAGGACTTTTGGCGTCGCTGGTCGCTTGAATATTTGCATTTGCTGCAGCAAAGAGTGAAGTGGACAGACAGGACTGAGCCTCCCAGGGAGGGTGATTTAGTGTTGTTAAAAGAGGCAAATTTGCCCTCATTGCTTTGGCGACGAGCTCGCATATTACGTTTGATTCTTGGCGGAGATGGCACTCCGCGTGTGGCTGAGGTGTTGGTCGACGGTTCGATTTTAAGGAGAGGTGTGACCTCTCTCGCCCGCCTTCCCGTAGAGTAAGCTAGCGGTCTGCTTCTCAGACCGGGACGGGGGGATGTTTGTAATATATTGGGTAAAACTAAACGCAGGCGTTTCCTGTTATCGCCGCCAGGCGTTTTGGGGTTCTCACATTGCTCGTGCGAATGGCTCGCGGACGGTCGCCATTGTCCCATGCGATATCGGTTTGATTTTTAATACGCGAGAGGGCCCGCGTTCTTTGATTGCTAATTAACTTGAGTTGTATTTGTGAATTTCCTGTTTGTTAAATAACTATTGAACTTTGTGTTTGTGTACCCGTCATTGTGACTTTCTCCTGTGGGATGTGACGCGTGGCTGCTCGCTCACAGCTATCTGTTGCCGAGCCGATTTCGGGAAGAAATCTATTTATGTGTTTTGGGGAATTGAGATCTCATGGGTTAGGTAGGGTGATTAGGAATTCCCCCTTCCCGAAGACACTCAAGTTTGGATCCGAAGAAAAAGAAGATTTAGCTTGGTAAGTGGTTTTCCATTGTAATTAATTTATAGGTTAGGTTATCATATAGGGCCCTGTAGCTCCCTTCATAAGCTACGGTGGTAGCAGACTGCGTTAAGTTAGTTAGGTTTTAGTCGGGCAAACGTGGTGCCGCGTGGAGATTTTTTCCCGGTACTTATTTTTACCGGTGGTTTTTTCCCGGTGAAGTTCCGGTACCGAATTCTTCCCGCCGCTTCGTTTGTCCGGATTCTCTCTGCGCACATTTTCTGGCAGCAGAGCGTAGTTGTTCTGCACATTTTCTGGTTCCCCGTGCTCAATAGAATCCTTCATGAAATACAAGGTTTGATTTAGTTATTATTGGGACAACATGGGATAACTCCGTGAAATTCTGGCTTACTAAAAAAGACGTACTATGTATAGGTATGTAATCGTTCTGTATAATGTACGCAACAATCTCGGCTTTAACAGAATCTATACAAAGTATAAATTTAGTTTTGCCGAACAACGATATATTCACATCAGCAACACTATGAATTAAGGATAAATTTGTCACTAATAGTCACTTATCCTAATTTAATTACTGTTTCTTGACTTGAAAATATACAATTGCTTCCCAGATCAATAAAAAAACTAGACCTGATGACTTTAAATAATAAAGTTACGGGAAGAAATACAGTCAATAAACATGACTCAGTTTTCATTATTTGTTTGACTCATTGTTTTTATCCTTGCAATCGTAAACAGAATGTCCAAATCGTCTGCATTTCGTACACTTAATGATCGGTTTAGGACATTGTGGCACTTTATGGCCTTTTTGTTTACAGTTAAAACAAAAATCGATCACATTGTTCTGGGTAGCTATTGACTGAGATATCGTTTTATCATTAGATTTATCTAAATTACTTTGCTTATTTTTGTTCCAATTGGTACTTCTAGAAATATATTTTTGTTCTTTACAAACGTCTTTTAAAAATTTGAGTAAGTCTTCTGGTTCAGTAAATCGTGCAGAAGATGCACCAGCCCGGATCGTTCGATCGTCTATGCCGTGAATAATACTGTCTATAGCCCTTTTACCAGAAATGTCGCATGCGTTTAACAACATCACTTTATCATAATAGTATTCCTCTAAATTTTCACCATATTTAAGTCGTCGCTCGAGCATTTCTGTCAAAAGGACCCCGTAATTTGTTTCAGTTAGCAAAAGGCTCAGTTCAGTAAAGGCTTCAGTTGGCTTTTTGCAAAAGTATTTGCCACTGTTGCCATGTATGAGAAATTGAAATTTGACCTTCGTACCAGCGTTTCGCATTACCCACAAGCTTAGGAAGCGCATAATGCATGATTTGCGTTTCGTCCCAACGATATATCACGGCACACTCATTAACTTTTGCTAACCAATGGTCAATTCGATGGTTTTTTATAGACGGATCAAATTCCGGTATCATGTTCTTATTCGAGTGGATTGCTGACGAAAAAGCCGGCTTGGCAAGCGATTGTAACAACTGAGACATATTTTCTAAATTTAATAAAAAGTTGGGGGTAGACGAAACAGTGTTGTACTCACTGGACGTTGTGGGTTGTTGTACATTGCTAGCATACCCGGACGACATCGGCCCGTCCACTGGAGGGACTGGAGTCGAGGGTTGCGGCTGCAGCAGCTGGTTTATGTTGCTAGCAGCGGCGGACGTCACAGGCACGTCCGCTGCCACCCCGGCAATGGCGTACTTGTATCTCGTCCGGTCGCAGATTGTCTTGATCGTACTGAATTCGATCTTCTGCAGCTACCAGTACTATCCCGTCCGGTCGCAGAATAAACAGCCACTCGTTCTGGAGTACAATCTCTTGAAACTTGGAGGTCGTCTCGTTTAGACGATTTGCGGCGTTTTCTTCGAACATCAGGGCTCGAACAGTTATCTGAAGACTGCTCGCTTGGAACATGCCGCCTATTCTTGGAATGACGGGAGCGTTTAGATTTCTTCCCCATTTTGGAGCGCAGTTCCACTTCTGATAATAGCTTCAGGTTGAACAAGGAGTACGGAGGTTTTTCAAAAACACTGAGTAGAATCTCGATATGTTTTATTGATGCGCACAGTATGGCAGTTGCGATAGGAATGAATTCAAAAATCATAGATGACAGTTGTTTTGAATTCACCCCCACCACCGGTACATTATAAAAAGTCGATACAAAATACAAGAAGTTACATTTTACAATAAACCCTTATAGTTAAAATTAATCTATGTATTTTATAATTATTGTTACATAATAATTTTAGTTACTAAAATAATATTGAATAAGTTAGAATTAAATAGTACTTAATGCAATGTTTACATCATGAGATAACATATGTATCAACTGACGAACTTTTAATATTTCACTAAATCATAATGGTTAGTATTTATCAAAATCCAACAAGTATTATATCGAAATCTAACAATCATTGGATAAATTTAAATTTTATGTTGTTATTTAAATTATTTTAATGTAATATTATTTTAAACAAGCACTTTTCTTAGCTTGATCCGTATCAATAAAACAAAAAAAGCCTTGAAAAAACTCTGTCTATTTGTAAAAACAGCATGAAGGCAGAGCATGTTTTCAAGTTACCTACATTCCAGTCCATTTTAAAACAAGAAACATTAAAAAATGTATCATAAGGTAAGGTAAATATTACCACAGAATTCAAGTTCTCCTAATATCATGCAATTTTGATCTGAATGGTTCCACACATGAGTGATTTGTATCTCATTCTGTATTGTAAATGGTCCATTGTACAACAGACACAAATCATTCCGCTCCATTTCTCTCGATCGGTTCTTAGAATAAGACGAGCGTTAAATAAAATTTACATGTTTTGAAATTCTCGCAAAAGCGGAGCTACATAAACAGCTAGTCATAAGAAAAAGAGGTTTGGTAAAATTTACATATAGCTCACCTATAATACTGAAATCCCCACGCAAGAGAAGCCCCAGGGCACAGATAGTCCTAAAATTTGTCCATTGTACAGAGAAACAAATCATTCCGCTCCATTTATCACGACCGGTGCAGAAAAAGACGAGCGTTAAGTATTCGATTAATCCGCTCGGGCTAACGAGCCGTCCGTGATGGATGGACACCCTAGTGCTATCACTCCGAGGCATATAAAAGTAGTCAAAAAATAAGTAGTATTATCATTAGTATATTAGTAAACAGTAACACAGTATCCATCCGATACTAATCCATCATCCATACAAATAAAATTGAAGTGTGTTTGGAATTTCAAAACAACTTGCAAATTGCATAGCAATAATCCGTTACCAGTACTCTATCATTTTTTTATTAGATTTTGAGTCTGTATGTTTATTCAGGGTAATTTTTAAAACGGCTTTTCTAATTTTAATAAGATTTTCGCTGGAGGATTAAGGTAATTACAGTACAGATTAACTTATCGGGAATTTTAGACCCAGAAATATTTAAGGTACTTTCGCGAAAATTTAAAACCCTTGAACACACGCGGGCGAAGCCACTGGCTAAAGCTTGTATTAAATAAAAATACGAAAAATGTTTAAGACATGGTAACACAAATAAATGAACATCACTCAAGGGCTCTCTTAAAATAATTTCGATGAAATTTCGTGTTTGGATTCGATAAACTAGATTCTGAAAAGCACATAGGCTACGGAAGCCTTGCGCCGATAATCCTTATATTTAACAATAATCCACGAAATACATTAACAGATTTAAACATTCGAACTTCGAATGAAAGGAATATGAAACCAAGCTCGTTCGTTAAAATACCATATTCAGAACAATACATTACTCCGGCGATAAAATGCAAAATTAAATATGCGATAAAACGACAATGGGCTAGCTTTGGTTCCGGCCGTAACTCACGTGTTTATGCTGAAACACACCTAACGTGTGTGAGCAGCCATTGCAAAGGTTTTTATATTCTTTTAGTCATTTTTCGTCTTCAAAGTCTGTTTCTATTAATTTATAGAGATGTCGTGTTGTAGTAGAAACGTGCTATGAACTTTTAAAATAAAGAGGCAGGCCAGGGATTAAAGGCAAACATGGTTGCATGATTTTAAAATAAGGAAATTTTCATTTAAAAGTACTAGTCCCTCTATGACAGAAGGACTATCCATTATGTTTTTCTTTATTATTGTAAACATTTTTAAGCAAGTACAATTAAATACATGGTCAAAATAAATAATAAGCATTTTTAATCTTATGATTTACTAAATATCTTCCTATTCAACTTGTCTGAACTGTCCAAACGTAACGTAACGTGCCCAATGATTTGGACAATTTTTTCCTGGTTGTTGAGAAACGATGGCAAATTACTTGTAAAAGTAACGTATTTGTAAAGCAATTTACTTTACGGACTCGCAAAGCTTTAGGGAGTTATAAATTGAAATCGAAAAAATACATTTCTATAGGTCCACAAATAAACTCAATTTTGAAATATTTATTTCTTAACGAGTTTGTTTTAGATAATGCTGAACTTTACGATCACTGGCATCTAGCGGCGGTTGTCATATACTTAGACACTAGTAAACTGAACAGTCTGCTAGTGTGCAGCTTTCCTCACGATGTTTTCCTTCGCCGGAAGTAGGTGGATCGATGAAAATGATTGTTTATAAGTCAGATTGATCTACAAAATAGGTGGTACATGTCAGAGGCACATGAATTTTGAAAGCCTAGCCAACTGAGTACCACAGCTTCAATTCATAATCGTGAGGAAACCTGCACATTGGCTGACTGTTTAGTTTACTAGTGTGTATACGGCTACTGCTACTAGATGGCGGTAGTCGTAAAAATCTCGGTAGTTGAATAAAATCTGACACCAGTGTTATTAATAACACACTCGATAAGGAGAAATCTTAAAATACAAACTGTGGAACGAGACAAGAGAACATTTTAATATGCATGTACTTTTCTTTTTAATCGATCTCTTAGAAGCGTGAAACAACGAGAACTTCCTCTTTTTTGCAGTCGGTAAATTGCGTACGATCGAACCGTTTGACTGCAAGTCAGCCGTTTCCTTCATTTGCATGGTAATCCCTGGGTGAGCGATCAGCTTCTGTTGTTTTTGCTTTGAAATGTTCTTTTTTTGTTCTCTTGCGCTAATCCGCTGATGGGGTTTCAACATAGATATCGAAATCATCTATTATAATAAAACTGTAGCTGGTCTTTATTTGTACAACAGAGAAAAAATGGGAATGAATTTTTCAATTTATTTATATTTTAACTAATAATATAGCCCTATTTAATTATAACAAATCTCTGGATTATCATAAAGTACCGAGGATCTCATCAGCCTTTTTACCCGGCTTATGAGTAAATAATTTTGTATAAACCCAGTCCCTAAAATTCTGTCAATTTTGACCACATTTTTGTCTTGGCTGTCTGTGCATATAGGATGTATTAAATAAAATTAAGTGCAAATATTTAAGTTAATAATATTGAACAAACTTAATTAAATAAAAAACTTTTAATACGTGTCAAATTGACTATGACAAATAGGCATCCGTTTAGAATAGATCAATTGTTACGATTGCATTATATATTTCAAAGCTACTATTACTATTTAGTTGCAGATAATGTAAAATAAACGTTATTGCTCAGGTGTATTCTAAGTATCCGACGAAATTGAATAAAGACAAAATTATATTGTACATATCCCGAAATAACCGAAGGGTCTACACGCGTCCTCCACGCTTCACGCTCCGCTGCACGCCCCGCTCACCGCGGAAGTGCGCCCGCTCGCTCCGAATCATTTTCCGCTCCAGAACCATTCCTCATCACGTCACCAGTCTCTCACAGATGACAGGAAATTAATATCCAGTAGACCTCCCTCGAGGAACATTAATATTGAGCCAATACTGTTACCAAATCATAAATTATTATTGTTTACTTAACACAGTGGATTAGGTCGCTATAGTGACAAGGGCAAGGGCAAATTTCGTCATGTTATAATGAAAATTTTGATTTTAGTAAATCAAATCTTGGTGATCTGTAACACGTTCTCTGAAATCAACGATTTACAAAATGCGAACCTGCTTCCAGCATCAATCTATATTGAGTACTAAAACTTAAGCCATAAAGCCTAACTCACTTTAACGTCAACCTTATTCATAGCTACATCCATTGCAACTTCAGAGTAAAGCTCCTGTAATTGCCGAATCATAATATTCATCGGCCAAAGTAATTTAAATTCAACTTAAACTCAAATAAATGCAGATTATCCTCTTAAGGGTAAGTCACAAGTCGCACTATCGTCCAATTCTCATTCAAATGAGAGCCGAGTGGATTTCCAAGTTAAATAATATTGATGGACATTATCAATATTGGGTCGGCACAATCAGGTTACATTCAGCACGAACACGGTCGGAATTCTTAATGGTTGTATTGGATATCGTTAGGATCTTTGAGATGCTTCTAGGTAGATAACGAATGTTTATTTACATTATATGATATATGATTATACCGAATTAACTTTGAATGTATGGATTGAATTAGGTACCGGATTAACTCAAGGGACGAATTTACAATAATCCTTGGCAAGTATTCGTACGTATTCGTTACCCTCTTTGTTAATCAAGATGAATGTGAGTTTGTATGTTTGTTACTCAATCACGCAAAAAATCTACTGGACAGATTAAAATGAAAGATATACGGGTAGAAAACTACCGGGTAATATACATAGGGTACTTTTATCCCGAAATTCCTACGGAAGCGAAGCTCGTAATAGAATAAATAAATAAAAAATGTGATTCACTTTAGGTAGGTATCTATTTGTATGTTTGTCTATGACCAAGGCCGTGGGCCGGGTACAAGGCCCACAAATTGGCTTTTTGTATTCACAGGCCTGTCTGTACTGAACCACTAAAAAGAAAGCTTTGGTTTATATTAACTGCTGGCGAAGGAAAAGGGTTGTGTTCGTGTTAATTTAACAGCGGCGTTTTATATCGAGGTTAACAGTTAATGAGCATCTACATAACTCTATCTGTTTTAAGAACAATGAGCGATTTTTCTGACAGCTAATTAAAAAAAAAAATCAGTATTAAAAAATCTCAACAGATGGAGTTTTATTGAAAGCCGAGTTGTAATAATGGCTGTACCTATATTGTGCGCTTTTTATTGTCAGCCAGAGGCAGAAAAAAATCACCTAACAGTTTGACAGTTTCACAAATCACAATATTGATACTTTTTAGATGTTTTTTTTACTAAGTTTTTTTTTTATGCCAATCCCGTGAATTTTTACTTTTTGTATGGTAACTTGTTCTTTCGCCTTTGCTTAAGCGCCATCTATGAAGTCATCTGGAACTATTTTTTTTTATTTGGGTCTAAGAAAATCCCTCATTAACTAAAACGTTTTAGGAGATTTTTTATTTAGAAGGAAATTTCATCCCAAGATTTATTTATTTCTTAGGCGAATCTAATTAGGTTGATTGTAGGCAAGTTATTTTGATAATTGACAGACTTCACATTTTTTTTAAATAATGTCAACAATTTCCATCCGTTCGCGTTGCTTAAACAAAACGTAGTCTGAGAAATCAAAAAGGTAACGTGCGCTTTTTAATACCTGAATAGTTTTGTTTAATATACTTAGAATAGTAGACTAAAAAATCCAAACTGGGTATCAAAGCTATATCTCCATCAGTACAAGCATTACACAACGTTTCATCAAACTCGACAAAGACATAGTTTTTCCACTTCCAAGACCCGAGAGTCTCCCGCGAGGAACTTTGCAATCAACTTCACAAAGACGAAACAAAGCCACGAGAAACAAGTAGCTCTGACCTTAATTACAATAACGCAAGTTCTCAAGGAAAACTACGTTATTGGAGGGAAACTAAGTCAGGAATGTGGTCAATCTTTCTTTCCGGGTCAAATTGAAAAGTATTCAAAAGGACAAGGGTCGGTGTTGGGGCCGGCTACCTGCTATATCCCTTAACTTTTACATAAAATATCTATAACACAGGCTACTGCAAGTTTTTTATTGGGGAAAAAGTTAACAAATAGGTAAAATTTTGATAAAAAAGCTTTCATGTCCGATTTATGATTTTCTGTTTTTTACAGAAAGAAATATAATAATAATATGATGACAGACATGATAACTAGAGGTAGACAAATGTTAAGACCTGTTAAAAATTTAAAGAATACATAATTCTTATATTTCAATTGATTTTGACCTAATAAACGATTCTTTATAGAGATTCAAACATCCAATATTTTGTCCATAAAAATTAAATTGGTAGATAAATAACCAATATCTGAGATAGGTACCAAAGATGTGAGATTAAATTTCGAAATATTTTTTCCGAAAAGTTAAAACGAAAATCCCCACTTTCAAAGTGCACCGACCCTATCCCATTTTAATTGAAAACTACCCGTTTCCCGCCAACTTATTGGGAACCTCACCCTTCACCCTTTCCAGTGATACCTGGGAATATTTTGACAAACTAATATTAGGTGGGGTCGGGAGATTTCGTGAAGGGTCGCGTATTGACAAACAGACGGGAGGCGTATTGGCGAACTGTAAGCCAACGGAACTAATATGCAGAAGGTTTTACTAAGCCACGGTGTGCGAAATCATATTGTTATATACATACCTATATACACAAACTTATGGAGAGAATTATTATGTATTCTTGAAATCGTTGACCATTTCCAAGTTTTTGCCTTATGCATCTATATCATTTATTTCCAACTTAATAAATTAACTGATTTTACGGAAATTACTACTGCAGTTCTAGACTTTTATTGCCTACTAGCTGGCGCCCGCGGCTTCGCTTGCGTTAATCCTTTTTTAACGGATGCCTACGTCGTAACATCTACCTGCAAATTTCAGTCCGATCCGTCCAGTGGTTTGTCCAGTGGTTGTGCGTTGATAGATCACTGTCAGTCAGTCATCAGTCAGTCACCTTTGAGATATAACCCAAGGTCTGAAGATACCTCACATGTCAGTATATTACAAGGCAATGAAGAATTATGGTGAAATAAAGAAACTTATATACCTACTAACATTCGTGGACCCGGAAAACATAACACTTCTTTTTTGTGCATCCCGTCCGCTTTTAATAAGTAATAGTTTTATAACCAAAATAAAATTTCATGCAAGTCGTATAACGATTTCTTGTTATTCACATTTTAACTTGCTGCTATAAACGAAATATCGTGGTTTTCATCATTTTCCGTGTACCCATGCGGGCACAGCGATAAGCCTTTGTCTTGTAACGACAACGCCACAGACTAAAGTAATAGCACTACAGAATGTTCACGCTCGTAAAAGTCACCGAAATCGAAACTAATTGCGTGTCACGAGAGTTTATATTCCATTGGCACCGCGACGTTGACATAAACCAGTTTATCTTCCGATACACAAAAGCGGACCTTATCTCAAAGCACAAGCGTTCATATTCTATTAACGGCGAAATAACCCCATGTGGTGTCCGGGGCTATTATACCTGAAATTCGCAGTGACGCTCTGACAACGCTGCATGTAGACTGATTAGAGTATAATAAATAGAATGTAAGCCGGGAAGCGGCATGCCGTCGGTTGTTAAGCGATCCCCAATTAATCTGGCTGCTTCCAGAAGATTACACGAAAAAAAGGGTGCAGATTATCTGCGGTGTACATTAGAGCAGAACAACGTTTTGTTAGATTGGGGCTGTATTGCTTTATATTTATGCTAAAGAATTAGAATAATGAAGAAATCACTTAAATCATGTATTAAAATATCAATAACGCTCGGAAACTGATTACAATATAAGCCTATGGATTATAAAAAAAAATCTTTAAACATTGTATGCTTCCCGCTATTAACTTTTATTTGTGTGATGTACTGTACTGTAATGTGTGTATTTGAAACATCTTTAGATGTTTATTACTCAATCACGATCCAACCATTGGGCAGTATTGTATGAAATACTGGATTTTTCCCGCGGCTTTGCCCGCGTGAAATTTCTACTGGAAATAATGCTTTTTCCCGGAATGAAATGTATGTCCTTCTTGGTACTTGAAACTATGTGTACGCAAAATTTCAGGAAGATTTGTTTAGTAGATAAAGCGTGAAGACCAAACAAACAAATGAACAAACAAACTCATTTTCGCATTAATAACATTAGTTAGGAAGGTACGCGCGTAAAGCCTGGAAAAGCACAAAAGCTTTTAATTCCGATTTTCTCACGGGAGCAGTCCCGGGCGCAACAAATATACAAATCGTGAAATCACATCGCTTTTCTCCATAAAGTTATATTTGCGAAAGAGAAACTGAGAACGACGCTCTCTGTCCGAGTTGATACAGTTTATCTTCTATGTTTATGGGATCACAAGAAAGCCTCCGTTTAAAAGCATCGCAAATAAAACGGAATTTATTTTCTTCGCTTCTTGAATGTATGACTGAATTTCATAAATGTATTATGTAGCGCTTTGCTGGGACTTTGTAGAGATATGAAATATACCACGCAGATTTTCCCTGGTATTTTTAGGGATCTGTACTTTAAAAGGGAAAACCCTTATAGGATCACTTTATTTGAGAGGTACACTTTGAATAAAAAAACTCCACCACAGCAGAGAGAAGAGGGCATGTGCTTAACCACCAGTACCAATGAAATTCTATTGGTTGTTAAAACTCATCTCCTGGCCCTTAGTAAAAGTTTTGGAAGCCTAGATATTATAATTAGAAAGACTATTTATGTAAAACAATTAATAGGAATCGCATCAAATTAAACTTTGTAATTTAAGAAATAAAAAGAAAAAAACAATGGAAATTTCTTGTCGATTGCTCAACAAACTGATCTCAAAATTATTTTGAAGTTGAAATGAAAGACTTTCTTTTGAGTCACGAACAGATTCCAATGAATAAGTTCTGTAAGTAATTACAATGTTTTGTATTAAGTATTCCTGGTATTCGAAATTGATTTTGTATTAAAATAAAATAAATAATCGCAAAAAAAAAAGTCTGTTACATGAAGTGTCATTGAGGATCTATTTTGTCGCCGCCGCCTGACATAAGTCACATAGAATTTCAAAGCTCATTAGCTGACTCTCATACAATTAACTCGAATTTTCGTTCGAATTTTAAATACGAACAATTTATTTAAGTGTCAGACTCACTTAAGCGACCGCTGTCTTCATATAAATGTCTAATCCTGTTTTTCTGTCCTAATTTTGGCTATTATAAAAAGTTCCTGCCCTAAATAGGTAAAAATGAAATTCACGCGGACGAAACCGAGGTAAGAGCTAGTGTATTACAATATTCGCAGAAGGATTTTGGGGGATAGAGAGGGGAGGGGGAGGGGTCACATGCCATCTCATCTGCATAACTGTAGTTGGGAGTTGTCGCCTTGAATAACGTTAAATATGCGAAACTTTTGAATAATATGAACGACGCAACTTTGTTCAAGTCATATCTGACTTTGTGCTAAATTGTTGTTTGACAGAGATACTGCCAGAGCTTTAGGGATTTTTGAAGAAGGATTTTAAGTTGTCTTTATTTTTATTTTTGTCGAGATCGCACGGTCAATTTCCTTTACATACCGGTGACTATGTGCATGTATCATGCAGTGTATAGAAAGTCCACGGTTGGACATAGGTCTCTCTCAAGTTGCACGAGTATGGTAGATTTTAAGCGAAATATCAAAGAAATAAAAAAAGTCCAATGTGACCGGCCAGTTACAAAGTTCGATCCAATTATAATCCGACGACAAACCGCGCGCGACCCGACCTGAGTTCCATTATTGGAATCTCATCCCTCCATTAAAAAAAAAAATCAGTTCGAATATAAAAAAGCAACATGGATTTTTTTTCATTAAAAAAATATAATCTATCAATAAATATAGCAGCAGCAGCAGCGTATACATTGAAAGTTAGTGAAGGGAAAAAGGGAAAACCCGGTAAAAGGGGTGATTCTCATTTGTCTCAGTGATTATGTTGAATGATAAATCATAATAAAATAAAAAAAAGTAGTCGATAAATTAATAAAGCCATTTTTGGTGAAATACGTTTCAAAAATAGCCCCCCAATCCTGGCCAGTTAAGGCGAGCAAATATTTTCAGATCTCTTGTCTGTTACAAGCCGGAATTTTTACTGAGCCCAGTTAATCTGCGCCGTTAGTATAAAGCCCGAAATGCTATCAAAGTATTCCTTTAAACCTTGGTTAAATAAGAATTTGGGGGCTGGATGAATTGGGATCTTTTAAACGGCTCTTTTTGTAGCAAAATTTAAATTTACACGATGATTTTTTTGGGTTATTCACCTTTATTGTAATCAAGACTTTTTGAACAATAGTTCTTGACATCAAATTTATAATTTACTTGATCAAATAAGGACCTATGTATTCTAAACGAAGATCTCGGTTCGGCAAAAAGCTCGAAGCAATTGACTGATTGTACAAATAAAGTAATTAGATAGGTATAATTAGTAGTTGCTACTTTCGGAGTTCCTAAAAATATTTGAAAAGAAACTACGCGAAAAGTCACTAATAATATTAATACTTTGTATTGCTTAATAAATATTGGTATCAGCTTTACGCTCGCAACAGGAAAATCTGTTGTACCACGTCAGAAATACATTGATTAGCAGGCTTACAGTCGCCCCATAAGCAGAGTAACTATAACTGATAGAGAGGCTAAATATAGGTGAGCATATTAAAAGTTATATTTTTTTACTTAGGTCCAAAACGTTTAAAAAGAAAAAAAAAGTTATGTCGTTTTATTACAGAGACGAGATCAGCTGAACAATATTGTATAACTCGTTATTTTTTCATGCAAATTTTCAGTTCAATCGAAAATAGCAGTACCTAAAAGAAACTTGTAAAATTATGGTCAGGTGCATTATTAATTGCTTTTGTTTCTACTCGTATTTTATTTTCTTCTTTGCACCTGCGACTATGGTTTTTATTTTGATACTATTATTTAGTCGAAATATTATTTTTAACCATTTTCAATTACAAAACTTAAAGAGTAGCATAAATATTTGTGCATAACTTAGTTATTAGCATTTTTAATACTTACTTACTTATTAGTCTTTCTTTCTTATTAAAAACTTATCAGTAAAAGGTATTACTCTATGGTAAAAAAACCAACAACTTTTGTAGCAACTCTATGGGCGACCCTAATTGTGGTCTTAAGGCTGTGGATTTATCTCGAACGCAATCAGACGCTTTGTATCCGGTCGCCGTTAATTGGGCCTAGCCGTGTTTATTGGAAATATACATTTATTACTTTTGCAAATAACAATTAATATAAAAAGTCAAGATAATATATAGATATTTAATTTGAAAAAAAAGTAATCGCGAATCAAAAGTTTACTTTCGCACTAAATTCGCCATTTATTAATAAGTATCTTTTACTTCAAACATTAAAGTTTAATAAATAAATAAAAAAAATAACAATGTAAATACCACTACGATTACTTATAGTATTTTGCTACAAAAAGTGCTACGAAATTTGTAGCATCTCACTACACGCTACGAACTCGTAGCATTGCGGTACGAACTCGTAGCACTTCGCTACGAACTCGTAGCATTGCATTACAAACTCGTAGCATTGCGCTACGAACTGTCTACGAAAATTGTAGTCGAAGCAACGCTACAAATTATGATCTTCGTAATATTTTGCCCATATATACCTATTCCATGATTTTTCCACAGACATAGGTAATATTTTATGATTTTGACATTTCATGACTGACTTTAAACTAGGTTGTCACAAAGCAATTCTGCCTCGTAATGACCAACTATCACAAGGCCCCCAAGGCCATCGACCTCCCAAATGTGACTAACGATCCAGGCTCCATTTGCATGCTAATCCTGCGGAGGAATTATCACGTTTGTGGCTCTGGCGATAAAGAGATTACATAGATTAGGCTTCGAAACCAATGATTGGGCGAATTAATGTTTTTTTTCACATCTTTTTCTTTAACGTAAAAGAAAGACAGAAAAACACATTTTCGCATTTTATACTTTTAGACCAAAAGAAAAATTCCATTGATCATACTGATAAATTTAAGCATATCAAATAAAAGTAGAAATGACGTCATTATGCCAGTTGTCAACGCCAATCCGGTTTGTGTACAGTCGACCGCTTATTGCTCCAATCACGACAGAGTGATGACGTCACCGGTGACATCTGCCTATTAACATTAA
Source organism: Ephestia elutella (assembly GCA_018467065.1). Lineage (NCBI taxonomy): Eukaryota > Metazoa > Arthropoda > Insecta > Lepidoptera > Pyralidae > Ephestia > Ephestia elutella. Next base: position 20,216,106 of record CM031567.1, on the reverse strand, counting down.
ACTAACATATTGCTCTTGTTATTATCGCACGCGAGACATTTTAAACTTTGTGACTAGAAAGACATTGACATGTCTGTTTTTGTATTTATTTATCAAATATGTAAGTAAAAATACTTAACTGCACCAAAAAATTAAGGATTGTAACATTGTGACTACATATATTGTGATGTAACCATGTACGACGCGTGAACTTTTGATTAAATTTAATGAGCCACTTGAATATAGGTTTTAACATAGGCTTAGCTTAGTTGTTAATAAACTAATTAATGACCGGAATAAGTCGGTTCGGATAACCGGTTCGATCCAAACTGAACCGATGCAGGCTGCCGCGGCCGTCAGCTTAGCGGCGCTCACGGCTGTTTAATGAGGGTTTGGCGTGCTCCCAATACCACTAAATAGTACGCTTTAGCTCTTCAGATTCTTTGGAAGTAGCATAAAAATAATATAGAAAATCTTGCTGTTTGCTTTTTGTAAGTGTGTTCCCTTTTGCAAAGAAAGATGACATTTTAATAGCAAGGATGTAGTTTAAAATAACTAGAAACTCGAACGCGAATATGCCATCCAGTGGCAGTAGTCATGTTCACAAGTTCTAGACTTGAATAGTCCGCTGGTATGTAAGTTCCATATGTTTTTCTTCACCGGCAGCAGGTGATGGTCGATGAAATTGACCATACATGAGTCAGATAGATTTACAAACTTACTTAAGTGAGATGGATTCTAAAAGTTTATTCTTTTTCCAACCCAGCGAATTATCGCCAACCCTTGAATGTATTAACATCCAAAGAATGCGGAACACTCAAGCAAATATTCAATTTGTTGATGTTTTGCTAACTTTATTAATTCGGGAACTTCATCAATTTTTCGGGAGAGGGCAGGTGGGAATTAATCACCCTAATTCCGTCACAAGTTTGGCGGGAGATATCAGGAAAATGTGCTGGGGGGGGGGGAATTCCCGAGAAGGAATTCTTGGGTCATGCGTGTTGAATATACCTACATATTTGAAGGGTTGATACGTGACTTAGAGCCACTACAAAATGTAATTAATTAGTCACTGTATTAAGAGGTTTATATAAGAAAAAGATTGACCTTGACCCTGACCTTGGCCGTTTGGCCACATTCTAATGCCACATGCACATATACATATAGAAAAAGTGCCTCAACGAATATTAAAATTGAAAATTCTTCATAGAAACTTGACTTTTAACCAATTTTCAATGAAGAATTTTTGATTTTAATTTCGTAATTTTGCACATTCATGCGTCATAAGTGTGGTCAGTATCTACAAGGCCATATGATCTTTATAGCATTATTATACATAGATAGATAATAATGTCAGTTTATTTTATAGTGTCTTAAAGTTGACACAAGTCTATCCCTTAACTTAAGGGAGTTAACGTAACTTTGCGCGATGGAGCAGAAAAAGCGGGGAATTGTGTAATCAGGGGTGTGGCTGTGGAGCTTACGATAAAGTAAGTAATAAAGCTGGCTAGCGAATGATGTGAAGTTTATGACCGGAAGGCCTCGGGTTCAAACTTTCACCTAAGTATTTGTGGATCTAGGTGTAGGAGGATTTAATATACATAACACACAAAAGACGCCAGAATTTTATCCTTACAATGTAGTTTTTTTTAAGAATATCAGTACTTAACTCATGAGAAAGTACTGACAAATTTTTGTGGATAGGAAAATTAAGGCGAATAAAACTTACCTAAACGCAATGGGTTGACACTACAGACATCTGAAAAAAGTAAAAATACTTTCAGTCTGGGCAAGCATATCGCCAGTTAGTATACACAAACAATCAATTAGTAAAGGCTTAAACTTTAGCCCGGTAAGGGCGTCGCTATTGATAAATAAATTTGACAAGAGACTTTTCAAAATTGTTCAAATTTTGATAACCGCCGGGTAAATACATACTAAGAACGTTAGTCTATGTATTTACAGAAGTACTTACATGCATATCTTGATTTCAAGCAAATAAAAATGCAACGCTATGGTGGTTCAAAATAAAAGCTTGTAGAATCAGTTTCACCTGACCTAAGTGTCTATTCTCCTCTATTATCTCAAGTGCTCCAACCACTCGAACCGCGAGTGCCATCGAGCCACACCTTGCTTGTTGAGGGTGCTTGAGGTCGTGGTTTTAATCTGGAGATCTATGATAGCAACTCAGCCTTTTTCTCCCCGCCTTCAGAATACACTCTTACTCTAATAAACAAAGTCAAGAAATGGATTGAATACGTTTAAAGATAATCTTTTTATTTTCTTGTTAAGTGGTTAGTAAATCAACTAATTAATAAATAACCAGTAAGTCGTAGCGAATCTGAGTTTCTTAATCACGTAAAGACCTTAAATGTTAAATATTTCTGAAGCAAAAGAATTATTTTTTATGAACAATCAGGTGATTCTTCCTTCAACGTTCTTATTATCATTCATATTTGTCATAGTATTTGTTTTCGTATAATTTGGGGTCGGCTCGTATCTTTTTGCGACATTCTTTTCTTTTGTTCAGCATATCAGCGGTGATGCCTAGCAAAAAACTAATAAGAGTGAAATACAGTCTCCCAATTTGTAATAATCAAATAAACAATGTACACTAAAGTTCCAGTATCCAGAACAACAACATTGGTACAAATACAATTGAACAGCGAACCGCACGCAGTTTTAAATTAGCCGGCAAAGTTTTAATTAAAATAAGCGAACATAAACCGGCCGGGTCTAGACAGCTTAAATAACAGAACGGCCGAGTATTTTGTGGGCAAAAACGAAATATTAAATCCACAATAGGTTCGGAATTATATCGATGTCGGTAAACTGCAGAGTTGAAAATAAGAGAAGACCATTGAAAGGATGAAGTGCAATATCGACGTAGTTTCCTCCTTTTCCTTTAGACTACTAGTTGAAAGCTCTCGTTTTTTAGATCATTGCTCAACAGCAGACTTTTGGTAATTTAAAGCACAAAATAGGAAATACATAACTCCATACATTATTATTTTAATTTATTCAAATACAATTAAAAAATATTCAATAGGTACAGGCATAACCTTAATTAAATAGAAAGTCCGATTTCATATCTGACCCAAAGGTTTCCATAACCCCAGCAGCATTGCCTCGCTGGATGACCAGAGAAATCCTTTGGATCAGATATGAACCGGCACGACGATCACAACCGCTCAAAACAATATGACGACCCAATTCTTGAATAAACTCCTTTGCATCTTTACCCTAAACCTCCGTGGTCTCAAAAGCAAACCATACACTACTACTGCATACTAAAGTAACACTTTTTCCCAGCAGAAAGCTCAAAGCAACTGGTAATTTAAGACCACGTAATTGTAAAAGTTTAAAAAATTCTATATTGTTAGAAAGTTGTGCATAACATACGATATACTTAGACATAATTATCATGAATATTCTTCATGGTGTATAATTATGGAAGACTACCCTAAATACCTAAATTCTTACCTAACTAAAACCTAAATTCGGAATAATATCGATATGGTTAATACATTTGTAGTGTGGCCCGCTCTAGCCTGAAAGGACACAGTAAATATAAAGCAGTAACATCTACGGGAGAGCTCCGATTTGTCAAGCCCGGATTGCGGATCACTATCTTTTATTGCTGCACTTTGTGTGACGGATGGGAATATGGAACTTAAATACCTAACATTTTTGATTTACAAGTTATAAAAAGAATAATGTGCCAGATGAGGAGTCAATGTGTTTTATTTGACTTTTTACTTTTTAATTAGATATTGTATAAAAGTATTATTTCTATGGTAAAAAGTAGGTTTGTTATTACAAAACATTTAATACTAAATGTTTTGTAATAACAAACCTGATACTGGCAGCTAAGAATGATTATTTATGTGATTGTATTTTTTTTCTCAATGTTGGAATAATCGATTTTTTTCGAGGAAGACATATTTTCATATGGAAACCCTGAAAACAAACGTTTAAGGACGTTTTCAAGAAATATATGTAAGTATTTTAGTTAGTATAGCACGATATCGCTTGAACTTCACCCCAAAACCAACAGTATCATCACAGTTAAGTAACGAACCCTAATTGGCCGGTAATTGAGACGACCGGACACATACATTATTCGTAATTCGAGTGGACACGGGTTCCGTAGCTAATGTCATTGTGAATCCCGCAAGAAGATATTAATATTGCCAATGTATCCTATATCTGAGTAGGTATGTGAAACAGTTTATGTGGAGTGTGTGTTTGTGTGTTTGTGTGGTTTGTGTGTGTGTGTTTGCATTATATTTTTATATAAAACTTAAAAAAATATTTATGTAATTTTTTCAAATAATAACTTAGCTTTTTTAGTCCACTAAGTATTCTTAACTCCTCTTGGAAGTTAACACCATAATTATTTATTTTCATAAATTCTTCAGCTTATGTTAGTATAAATTTATGATTGAATGTTAGAACGCGCTGATCTGTGAAACTACTAAATTGATTAAAAAAATATTTTTGTGTGTGTTGGCTTTACGAAGCTACCCAGAATTTTTATTTATTTTATTAGAATTCCGAAATTCTTACGTGAGCAAAGCTACGAGGCAAAGCTAGCAAATAACAAAAGCTAGTAATTTCAAAATGGGATAATGATTATTTTATACCCAAGGTTCACTTTGATTACTTTGTTATACCCTTCAGTCAACCACCCCCACTGTCTCACGTATCAGTTTCGGTGACACCGTGACACACTGCTATTCTTCTCCAAAAGGACATGGTCTTACTAACAGAGATTTCATATAAAAGAAATTTCATAAAACATAATAGTTTGTAATTTTTGATACCTATTTCTTTTTTATCTTGGCTATTCAAAAGTGTAGCTTGATCTAACACTTTCAAATGACCAAGATTGCATTAATGAAAAAAAAGAAATATCAAAAATTACATTACATTAAATTACTTTTGTTTCTTTCTTTTGTATTTTTGCATGTGCATTAAAGATAGTAAAACAAACAAACTAACTATTAAGTTTTACTAAATCAGTCTGAAATAATGCACCAAATCACTCCATTCAGACACAAACATGGAAATATGGACCAATACACGTGTAAAGCTGCTAGCATCGCATCCCATCTTATTTCCCCGCCTATTTGACATCGCTTGCTCGAGAGCCCTCCACGCAAGATATTGCAACAATCCTGAGAGACTCCATAATTACATGTACACCACGCTCGGTTACACAGGAACGTAATGCGATTCTGTTATGAGGGGAATGGCTTTGTTCTGTTTATTTATTTTTTATCTTTTCTTGTGGGAAATACAATTTGTCAATTTATTCTGCACGGATTTCGATTTCATTTTGTATACGGGTAGAAAAATATCTGAAATAACACATAGGGTACTCTTTATCCCGAATTTGCCACTGAAGTGGATCCCCAGGACGCAGTTGATATACCATTCGAAAAACCACTGATCCGATTTTGGATGTTTGATCATTGTATTCGACGTGTGTGACTCATCCAATAAGACTAATAGATACATTTTATAGCTCTCTAGAAAACGAGTAAATTTTTATGTTGCACACAAATTAACATGTTTTTCCCTTAAAACAATGTATTTTCTATAACCTTGCTGATAACATTCGCCATACTTCACTGCACAAATGTCGTCCCTTGGCAGTTTACTAAAAAGCTTCCAGCCCTGATAGATATTGCTACATTTGCCGAGCCTCTCCCGTGGGATCTCGCCAACTGTCCCTAATGACACCGCCTTTGTAGGGCTATTTGGATTAGCCGGGTATTTTTTTAGGCCCATTGGCCGCCCAAATACCTTTGTTTGCGCTGCCAGTCCAAACATTGGCGGTATCGGACGCGGATTGTCATACTGTTTGCCTACCTGACAGTACTACTCAAAAATGTAGGTTACAAAAAAACTATCGCAATGGTTGCACAGTTTTTTGTTACGTTAGTAACACTGTCCCGGGGTTCCGATTCTGTGGGAATTTTAGGATAAAATGTACCCTATTACAGTTTTATTCTACCCATGTACCTTTCAACAAATCCAGTAGTTTTTACGTGAAAGAGTAACAAACATCCAATCAACCAAACATCCATTCATTAATTCTCACAACCTTTTACGTATATGGGTACTAATAGAAGGATCTAATCTCTCATGAAAAGCCTACAATCATCACTCGTGTGCGCTAAAACACGGATAAAGAAAACCACAGTCTCTCTTCAACCTCGGCTCTCAACATAAAAGCCTTTGTTTGAGGCTTACAGATAAGATATGCGGCTGTTTCGCGACGCGACTTATTTGAGATTGGATAAGCGAAAGAGGATCTTTTCAAAGCGTCCAGTTGCAGACCCATTAAATCTATAAGACGTATTAAAATGTCGAGTTTTTGTCCAGGCGTTTGCCCTTACATGCGCGAGAGATAACGCGCGCCCTACTAATAACGCTTTCACGTTATGTCGCCCTGGTACTTCTGCCCATAATATTGTACTTTTATGAGTGAGATAAAATTATTGTTTTTAATGCATTTCCTAAGTTAACATGTTTTTATCATCAGAGTTTTAACGTAACGCATTCGGAGTCTTAACGAGTTCTAAATGCACTAAAAAAATTAAGAAAATCATAACTAAGCATTATGCCACTGAAACCTGAAAAAAAGAAAAAGTAATTATTTCTTCCAAAACACTTAAAGTTTACAATTTGTTTGACAAAATTAATTTATGTTCCCAATGCATATTTGAGTTAAAATATTTGCTTTAGAAACATTACGGTTCCCAATCGAAATATTTGCACGAGCCAGCCAATTATATAACGCAAACATTTGAGTTTACATATCAAATATCAACAAGCAGTAAGTATGGATCACACGACATTCCGCTCAAGTGGATGTCGTTGTGGCCATAGCTTGTGAAGATTATAGATCTGTCATGCTATTTTATAACTATCCTTCAGTTTATGTAATGTCTCCAATTCGTTCACTTACGTGAGGTAATCGCAAATTGAGGGACGGGTTTGTTATCAATAACCTGTGTGAAATGTTTCAGTAATTAAGGAGAAGTAAGTGAATAGACAGACTGACTGATTTGGCACGAGACGTTGTTATCTATATAAATATGAAATTGGAAACTGACTGACCAACAGTCTGGTATTTCAACGCAGAAAAAAAACCGCTGAACGTAGAGTCTTACTAAAATTTTGCCTTTTTATAGAGGTACTTTTTATAGAATCAGCACTACGAAAGTAATTTTGGGAATTCTATCACAAAACGAGTCAAAACCAAAGTATACACGGGCTCAGCAGGGCGCAAAAGCTAGAAATATTATGTTTTTGTAAAATCATTAACAGTTTAAATTGCAATTGATTGAAGAAATGAAATTTAAAATAATAACAAAGGTCATGTCTCCACGTAAAGCGATGATAATCGTGTCTATTTCATAGTCCAGTCGACAGGTAGTTTCAGATAGAAAGAGGTCGGAATTTAATGAAACTTGGAGATGTTGTTCAGGGATGGTTAATTAACATTTTGTCAAGTTTTGGACCTCGAGGACCCTGTGCAAAAAGAGGAGGGGGAAAAACTGAAAAAAAATCGACCTTTCGTCAGTTTTTCGTCAACAATTTTTTCCTTACATCCTACTGCAAAAGCATCCCAGTACTTTTTTGTAGAGCGTTAAATTTCCCACAATTTTCACTAAACAAACTTATTTGTAAATCAATTCGTTACTGAGATATGGCGCTACGAAAGAAAAGTCAATTTTCAAAAATCGCAAAAAATGCAGAATTCCACCTTTTTCTTCATATACCTATATCAGAATAACGATGAAGTGTTGTTTCTATTATAGTCCCTGGTTACAATAACCAATGTTTGAACCCCACCCCCCGCCCCCTTTTCTCTACCCAACCCCAATTCTCAAAAGCTAAATCCAACCATATATCATGTCGCTAATGTTGGTATCGATATGAGTTACTTTTTAGACCCCTCCCTTTCCCCCTTCCACTACATTATTATTCCAGAGCAGGTAAAAAAAGAAAAAGTCCTTTTGTAAACAAAATTAATGTAATTAACAAAATTAAGGTATTCACAAAGCATAAATTATAAGCAACAGAGATATTATTGTTGAAAGGTGCTCATACATAGGTACTCATTTGTACTCATTACAGCTCCTGTAATCCATTAAGCTCCTGTGCATGTGAGATTCCAACAGCAACAGAACGTTGGGAAGAGCTTGCGAGGCAGAGGCAAGCATGGCGCAGCTCTGTCAAAGAGGAAGTTAATAAATTTGAATAGAATCGGCTATCAGATCTCGACTCTAAACGCCTCCTACGAAAAACCCGTCCCAAGCCTTCCTACACGTACACATACAACAACTTAGGTCAGTTGTACTGTGTGCCATGCAACCGAATCTTCAAAACAAAGTTTTGCTAGCCATATCCGTTCCCATCTACAGAGATTACAAGATTCGCCGTTGACGAACACGTCAGGGAGGACATGACTATCAATCCCTACAACCAAAAATGCTGGGCCAGATAACATCCTCCAAATTGTTTCCTGCAAGTGCAGCAAAGGCTGTAGCACCGGAGCTGGTAGCTGCAAGAAAGCAGGTCTTAGATGCTCAGCAATGTGCAAGTACTGCACAGGCCACTCCTGTGAAAAAGAACACCCCCACAACTGATTTGAACGAGGAGGACTCATCAGACAATCGACGAATACGACAACGGCGAGGACGTCCTTAACAGTCTGATCGCTCAGGAGGACGACGAGCTGTTAAAAGCAGAACCAACGGCTAAGAAATCTCGACAGGAGCTGTAATGAGTACAAATGAGTACCTATGTATGAGCACCTTTCAACAATAATATCTCTGTTGCTTATAATTTATGCCTTGTGAAGACCTTAATTTTGTTAATTAGGTACATTAGTTTTGTTCACGAAAGGACTTTGTCTTTTTTTACCTGTTCTGGAATAATTATGTAGTGGGGGGAGGGGGAGGGGTCTAAAAAGTAACTAATATCAATACCAACATTACCGACATGATAATATGGTTGGAATGAAATTACAGAAGAAAATAAGGTTTTGAGAATTGAGGTCGGGTAGGGAAGAGGGGGAGGGGTTCAAATATAGATTATTGTAACAAGGGACCATAATAGAAACAACACTTCATCATTATTCTGATATAGGTATATGAAGAAAAAAGGTGAAATTCTGCATTTTCACCATTTTTTAGCGATTTTTGAAAATTGACTTTTCTTTCGTAGCGCCATATCTCGGTAACGAATTGACTTACAAATAACTTTGTTTAGTGAAAATTGTGGGAAATTTAACGCTCTACAAAAAAGTACTGGGATGCTTTTGCAGTAGGATGTAAGGAAAAAAAAATATTGACGAAAAACTGACGAAAGGTCGATTTTTTTTTAGTTTTTCCCCCCCTCCTCTTTTTGCACAGGGTCCTCGAGGTCCAAAACTTGACAAAATGTTAATTAACCATCCCTGAACAACATCTCCAAGTTTCATTAAATTCCGACCTTTTTCTACGAAAGTCCACTTTTTGCGACTTGTCGACCGGCCTATCATCCCTAACTCTGTGATCGAGTAAGACCACGCAGGTACCGGACCCACATCACGGCGACATTACCCCGGGCCGGCTGCCATCCGCAGACTGGTCCTTCCGACGCCCATCTACATACGAATGGCCAGCCGGTACTTCCCCGGCAGGCCCATTGCCGGAGATCCACTTGGAAAACGCACTTGTGTGCATAATTTAAAGATATCTCTACGTTTCTTCTCATCTCGCAAATATAAATGTGGATTGGGTGTGTGTTCAGAAGTATGTTTTTATATAATCACGCAAAATATGCTGGATGGATTTCGGTTAAATTTGGTAAATGGGAAGAATATTACCTCTAGGATAGGACGTTTACGTTCCTATTCGTGATTCCCATACAATATGGATTCAGCACAATACATCACGCAAAATATACTGGATAGATTTCGGTAAAATTTGGTAAATGGGTAGAATATTACCTCTAGGATAGGACGTCTATTGGTGATTCCCATACAATATGGATTCAGCAAAACTGCAGTTTACTTACTACAGTCGTGATTCTCAATCGGGATTTTTCCTATTTGTGATACGACACAATATGGGTTCGTCGCAACTACAGTTCACTACATTCGTAATTCTGCACAGCCGTTAATTTAAGCTATCGGGATTCTTCCTATTCGATGGATAAATATAAATTGATTGTAATTTCACCTGCCTAACATTTACAAAACGGAATAACTTTTCTTTTTGATTTTTTATAGGATTTCAAATGTTTGTTCAAATAAAACCTCGAAAATGAGATTATCCCTAAAAGTTGGTCTCGCGAAGTAGGTCGGAAGCCAAAGGAGCCATATCGGTAATCTAATCGCAGGAAGCAATAGGAGCGGCGATAAAAATAAAATATTATTATTCCGCGCAGATCGCGACCCCGATCGGTGACGCGGCGGATATCACGGACATCGGGAAATATATTGTATCTCGCTGGAATGTAAAATAATTCTTTTTACTTTCGCGCGTTGGTGAAGGCTTTTATTTGATCAGTCCAACGCATCGGGGACCCCGATACGTTTAATAATTGGGCTATATTTAAAAATACAATAATTTCTGATGCTGATAGCTTTGCTACAGCTCGTTTAGCTTTCTTATGAAATCATACACCAATTTATAATTAGATCAAAATATTTTTTGTAAAATTACAAAGATATTAAAGCGCACGTATCTTTTTGCGCAAAATAACCGCCCGAGTCGTTCGGAGACACTACTCATGTGCTGATAGCACGAGAGTTGTAGAAGTTTTTTTTTTTTTAAATACTTTACAATATTGATAGAGATATGTCATATAAACGTTATAATTATCTAAATACGCCCAATACACTCCGAATCAACAATGAACACTGATCAATGATTCTATCTGGCCGACCGATCTTACGTAATGACATCTCCAAATTATATTATATATGTATACCTCGGTTTGTATGTCCGGGCCGTGTCGTCGTCCCTCCGCCCATTCCGTCTGTCCATGACATAAGGACACTATTTGTCTTTCGCCCGAGCCGGCAAAAACGGCCCGTTTTCAAGGGCACTGAGGAACACAAGAAACCCTGAATAGTTTTGCAATGTTTGTCCGTTTGTCTGTGGAACGGTTCATTATGTAATTTGTTTGGTTTAGTTAGAACTAGCTGTGCCCAGCGGCTTCGGTCTTGTAGGAATTTCGGGATAGCCTATAGGTTTTCTCGTGAATGTGATGTGGCTATCATGTAATAAAATGTTTCAAATCCAGCTGGTACATAGTTGTAGAGTATACTATGTAGATACATAAAAGTAAAGTCAGTAAATTGGTCAGTTAAAATCTTACTCGTAAGTGATGTTTAAAGTCTTGTGTGACGAGATATGGGTTATTGGTTAGGTTTTGGGGGTATAATATAATATTTTATCTATATCGATATATATGTTGTGTTTTAGTTGGCATATCTGTTAATATAGGTAAGAATTCTGCAATCAAAACTTTGTTGTGAAATAGAACTACGTACGGTGCTGGATTGCACTTGAATTGCTGTAAAAAAACTCCACTATTAGGAACAATGCTCTGAAATTTAAAGAAATTGAAAATATCCAAACTCCATGTTATGTGAGTAGGTACAACAAGGACTTTGCCACTTTTTACATTTTATCTTATCTTCTGCAAAACCCAAACCAATTTTCTGACTGAAACAATTCTGTTAGCACTAACGATTATAGCAAGAGAGTACAATAAAATTATGGAAATTTTCCACTTCAGATAGGAAGGAAGCGTGCATTGGAATAATCGTCCTTGCGAGGTTAGTGCGACATTACCCGGTTGATATTCAGAATTACTGGTTTAATTGGTAATTCTGTAGATTTTAATTGGAGCACTCATGACAAAATGAAAAGTTAGAAATATACTAACTTGTATTTGACCAAAAAAATAATTTATAGATTAGTTTAATATAAGTAGTAGTACATTATGTCAATATAAGTAATTTTATTATAAGAAATACAAAAGTGACCGTCACGGTTAGGAAAATGAAATACATATTTTAATAATTTTCTTTAGTGTATTAGGTATGTTATTTTTTTGTTTGGAATGGTAACACAGTAATTATTAAGTTGAATAGTTTAATACTTCTACGTTTTTGTTTGATGCAACTTGTGGCTTTTCTTTCATGGGAATTTTGTAAAATTATAAGGCAAATCCGCTATGATAGCTTTAACCTCAAAGGTCATCATCAACAATCCTATCCTAACTAATATTATAAAAGCGAAAGTGAGTTTGTTTATTTGTTTGTTACCTCTTCACGCTTTATCTACTGAACCAATCTTCCTGAAATTTTGCATACACATAGTTAGAAGTACGGAGAAGGACATAGGGTACCTTTCATCCCAAGAAAAAGCAATGTTCCCGTGGGAAATTCACGCGGGCGAAGCCGCGGGCGAAAGCTAGTAAACTTATAAAAACTATTTAAATATATTTCTGTTCTTGTTTCATTAATGTTGCATGTGTGATTTTTGCTTAGCGTAGAAAATTTATTTCTAGAAATTCTGACGGGGCTGCATTCAGGGAAGGCTTTTATTTTGTTAAGTCCGACCCTGATCGACCAGACCCATGAATATAAATTAATTGCGTATGTAACAACTCCATTGTTATTCATCGAGATGAAATAAAGTAATAGAATTTAACTTTTTTAAAGCCATTTTACAAGCTTTTATTCGGGTCAGCAAGCTAAATTCTTTCGCTTGTCCTAATGCTATTTAAAAATGTTACTTACTAGTGGCTTCAGTTCCGGTCATAATGTATAATATGATTATTGTCTTGATGGTGCACCCAGGATCGGCTTCCAACGAGGGAACTCTTTACCAGTTAACGATGCAAAAACAAAGATAAAAAAAAGTAAAAAGTAAAAAAAAAACAAAGATCTCTTTGGAAATAAAAGCTTGTGCCTAATATGAAATTTTATTACAAAACATATTTCCTTTTCTTGTTTAACGTGAGTTTGTTTCTATTGTTCCAGCCAAGCGTCGCGTGATGGCGCATGGATCTTGCGCGGACGGCGTGGTGCGCGGCTCTCGTGCTCGCCTCGCTGGCGACCGCTGGCCCGCGGTACAGCTCGCGCATCGTGCACACACACGCAGGTATTGCTGTCTCTCACATATGAGTGTTTAAGACCTAAAAATACCACTGACTAAATCCACTTTAAGTCCAAACAACAGAACAACTACAAGATAAAGGTTGACACGGACATAGATCATGTCCGATTCTCAAGTTAGATACTTATAAAATGTTCCGAAGTTTGTGGAAAGGAGACACCAACCCACTGTACTGACATCTATACTTATATCTTGTCTTGTTTTTACCGACATAGAGCACACTGTCATAAAGTGCAACATATTGTCCAGTAACTGAATGCTCAGGAAACGCCACAAATTGAAATAAATGGAGAGACATCGCAAAAGTAGCGAGTGCATATCGCAAAAGCAAGAGTGAAAAACCATAGAGTCTAGAACTTGCACATGCACAAATTCCTGAACCACATCAATGAAAATTCTTTATGGTAACAGTTGTTCAGAAACACATTGTTTCTTATGGATGGTCAAATCAATATTATTACAGTATTGATGGCTAAGACCATCGACGAAGACTGTTTGATCAATCGATTACCCAGCATGAAACATTCATCATTCCCCACAACATGTGACATTACCGTCTAATCGATTCCGATTAGCGACACATCAATTAGATCGTCGCTAATCGCGCCATTTGTTCAGTGTTTACTCATTTAATCACCAACGATAGTTTGTACACGCACCTCCGGCCTAATTCCACAGATCTCAAACAATAATTAATTTGGCTGCGGACCCAAACGTCCCGGGATAGGTTCCCTGATTGGTTTGTCAGACCCTTCCGGAATAAGTAGTACCTGTAAGGATCAGAGGGACAACGTTAAGGATTAGTCGGATCAAGAGCCCTTGACGATCGACATTTTGAACCACCAAAGCTCATCGAGTGCCTGATTAGTTTTACCAGTTTGCAGATTTAAAAGTCACGCGTTTGTTGACTTAACCAACTTATTTGCATTTAAATTAAAATCGTGAGACTCTGTGTAGTTCCAACGAGTTTTTTTTGTATTAACAGCAAGATTAGCACGAACTGTTTCATGTTCTTATGAGCAATCTGATCTGATGAATAATTTAATGTCAACCTGAAACTGGAACGAACTCTATTAATTTAATACTGTTATGTTTTCTAACAAAATTCTAATAAACCCAATGCAACTATAACTTTCTAATATTTTTATATCAATTAAAATAACATTCAGTCATTCAACTCGTTAATTTTACTTACTTCGTGGCTGGTGGCTGTAAATTCTCATAATATTTGATTTAATCCATAACATAGCGTGTGGCCTTTGAAACTAATACACAAACATACAAACTATTTCATATAACAGGATTATCGTGATTCCAACAGTTGATTATAAATTGGTCAATACTCGCTCATTCAGCGCCATCTGGCGAAAGCTGTGTGAAACAATTACTGCATTGATTACTGTTTGTTGATTAATGTTCGCACCATTTTGAAGTCACTAATTTGTAGTAAATCTAATGAATGCTTCGCGAGAGAAGAGAACAGAGATAGCACAGAGATTGGACGTGTTTTTAAGATGGAAAATAATTCAATAACGGCTAAACCAATTTAGATTAGGTTTTCAGTAGTGTGTTCACTGTTCGTCCATCGGTGAAGTTTTCAATTAGGTTTTACAGTGTTGAGTCACCAGGATATACGCTTCAATATAGAACAAGACAAATTTTTTGCTATACACGGAGATAAAAAAAATTGTATCATCGAACCGTTATGAAGTACAAAATTTTTATTCGGGACCACCCGAGCACGCAGTGCATGTTCTCTCACGTGAAACACTTGGATGACACTGACACTAAAGTCCTAAGCATATACGGTCGCGCTAGAGTTGTTCAATTCAAAAATATTCACGACAAACCACCAACCCATCGAAATTAAAGGGCTTTCTCGGATAAATGCATTTGTATCCATAATTTATTAAACTACGTAGATATTAATATGAAATGGCCTTGTTATAATGCCAACACTATTTACGTCTGTAAAAAAATACCGTTGGACTAAATACAATGTGTAAATACAATGAAAAATGTTGTAAAGACAAAAACCGAAATGAGAATACAATTTTTTTCCTAATTCAGAGAAGTCCCAAGTAAGAAATATTTATCGCCTCATATAGGCAAGCACTTCTTCTTTCTAGAAAAAAAAATGTTTAAATTGTATAATAACGTCCCACAATACCGTTATCACCCATGTCGCCTTAAAATTGACGTTGGGAAATCCATCCTAATAAAAAAAATTAAAAGAAGGTACCACAATTGTTACATGTATTTCTCGAAATTGCCATTGCAACAGAATCCCCCGAAACAGCTAGTGTAACATTTAATGGTAATCACGACTGATGAGTTTTGGCTAATAGTTAATAGTTAACTTTGTAACTAAGCGGTAAGCTCAAATTAGACCAAACTAATTATAATCCAATTCAGCTAGTGTGGATCGGGCAGTTACTAATTATCTGAGTACTTGGTTTTTGAATAAAATGAGAATTTATAAAATTTATTTAAAAAAATATATTGATACGACAATAAAATATACAGTTCGTCTGGAAATGTCAAAGTCGTAAAATATAAAGGCCTTGAGTAAGAACTTTCTGTTGTGAATGATAATCTATCAATTGAATAAATAACGATTCGATCTCTTGCTATTACGATTTGTGTCTCGATTTTGCTAACGTTACCTAAGTTATTCGTGTCTTAATGGTTTTTAATAATAACAAAGCGGTATAATACTATTGAAACATTTTTGAGACACAATAACACAATAGCGAAATCGACACCAATCACTAACATAACGACGAGCTAATACGACAAAATACCTAAGTAATATTATGTACGAAGTGCGCTCTAAACCTCTGATTAAATTTTTTTAGAAAATGGGATCCGATCCCGCACCTGCTCCCGCCAGTCGTCGCCAACTTGCAGCTTCTACTTAACTTCTTCTACTTTTTACTATATTTTCTTTTTAATTTTTTCTACTTCCATATAAATTTCTCTCGCCCTGACCATTTTATTATCTGTGATAGCTGAAGCAGCAAGAACTCCAGAAGCAAGCCCAGCGGTGTTATTTACTATATTTATTTAAAGTCTACGCAAAGAGGTACCTATAACACGAGAATAATGGTCAAAGTCAAAGTCAAAGTCAAATCGTTTATTGCTTCCTTAATGTATGTAGGTCTTTGCTTATAAATAGTAACAATTAAGGACCCTGACGGGCGCTGCAATGGGAGAGGGCTGTATATTTTGCCAAGTTCCTTTTTTATGCTATATTACCAGTAAATACTTATTGTTGTGTGTTAAATATTTTCAATTTTATTCTATTTAGTACCTACTTTTTATTATAATAATTGAGGTAAGTATATTTTTGTATTTATTTCGACATATGTCTCTTTAAAAGTTTGTCAATTTAATAATAATTTGTCACAATTTAAATAAAATAAAAAATAATAATAATAGTAAAATAAGTTAATGCATGTCATGATTTTAAATTAAGTATAACGTATTATTCTTGCAAATAAATATTGATTGATTGATTTGTAATATTTTCTTTTGCCTTTACGGTGTAAATTTGTCCTCAAAATATTCATTGATTGTGTAGTAGCATTTATTAGTCAATAGTTCTTTAAGGCGTTGTAGGAATGTTTTAGTGTCTTCTATATCCTTGATGGCGTTTGGAAGTTGGTTGTAGAGCTTTATGGACATGACCAGAGGGCTAGATGAATGGAGCCGGAGACGCGATTGAGGCAGTTCTAGCCTATTTGGATATCTGGATGTATATTTTGTTACTATCTCTTTTCGTTTTTTGTAAAATTCTGGATATTTCCGAACAAATTTGCACACTTCTAGGATATAGATGCATGGCAGAGTAAGAATTTTGTGTTTTTTGAAATAAGGTTTGCAACTGTCTCTTGGTTTTATGTTGGCTATTATTCGCATCAATCTTTTCTGCAGGATAAAAACTCTATCCCAGTCTGTTCCATTGCCCCACAAAAATGTACCATAACTCAGCCATGAGTAGGCGTAAGCATAATATGTGACAATTGCTGTTTCAATATCTGTGGATTTTTTAATCTCTCTAAGCGCATACGCAAACTTTGACAGCTTAGCACATAGCTTTTGGATATGCGACTTCCAGTTTATATGACTGTCTATGTTTACGCCTAGCAGAGTAAATTCATTAACTATTTCTAAGTTCGTCCCATTGAAGCTAATATTTATGTCTAATGGCGGTTTTTGGAACGGGTGATAAATCATTAATTTTGTTTTCGAATAATTTATTTCTAAATTGTGCTCATTTAACCAATTTGATGTTCTTATAAGGATGTTCGTAAGTTGTTCGCGTAAGTTTATGCTATCTTTAGTGGACGTTAATATTGAAATGTCATCTGCGAATAGGACACAATGCTCTTCCATGATTTTTGGAAGGTCATTTATGTACACAAGGAATAATAGGCACCCGAGAACGCTTCCTTGCGGGATAGAAGAAGTGATTGATTTACAGTTTGATCGAATCATTTGAATTGTGCCTGTTTCGTGATTAAAATACTCTATTTCAACAAACTGTTTTCGGTTTTTGAGATACGAGCTGAACCATTTGTGAGCCGTACCTCGGATACCGATGCCATACAGTTTATTGAGTAAGATATCATATTGAACCTTGTCGTATGCTTTCGTCATATCCAGCAACATTCCGATGCCATAGTTGCCCTTATCAAGGGTTGTCAATATTTCTTGGACATATTTAAACACTGCCAATGTAGTAGAACGGTTTTTTCGGAACCCATTCTGGCATTCATCAAAAAGTTTATATTTTTCACAAAAACTGTAAACGCGGTCAGCCATAGCTTTTTCAAAAATTTTTGAAGCCGTTGGTAAGAGTGCAATGGGGCGGTAATTGTTTAGGTCCGTTTTTTCATTTTTTTTGTGAACAGGCTTTATAATAGTAATTTTAAGTAGGTCGGGGAAAATTCCTTCATTTAATGACTGGTTTATAAGTAGAGTAAATGGTAAAGTTAATTCTTCTGCGCATTCCCTGAACAGGCTTGGAGGCAGTTCATCTATTCCATGGCTTCTTTTGTTCTTTAAGTTTTTGATAATTTTATGAATTTCCTTGGCATCCACAGGACTGATAAATATGCTATTTTCCGTTGGACAATATATAGGGCGTGACGTTTTAGTTCCCGTGTGTTTTTCGCCTATGCTTGCAAAGAAATTATTAAAATTGTTTGCTATTTCCGCTGGGTCTGTGACAACTGTATTATTGATATGTAATGCCATGTTATTTCTTTCTTTAGTCGGCTTTTTATTTGTACACTCATTCACTACACTCCACATAGTCTTAACTTTATTGGTTGAATTTTTTATTCTTTTTTTGTAGTGCAGTTTTTTTGAAGTGTAAACTGATTTTTTTAGTATACTTTCGTATTTTTTATAATGGTTATTAAGTATTTCACTATTTGTCTTTAAATTTAGGAGTTTCAACAATCTTTTATTTTTACACGATTTTTTTATTCCTACCGTTAGCCAATGTTTTTTAACAGTTTTATTTATTTTTAATTTTTGTTTTGGTATACATTGATTTAAAATACTTATCATTGTGTTATGGAATATTTCATAGTTTTTATTTATATTTTTGTATTCAACTAGGAGTTCGCGCCATTTTATTTCTTTTAGTTTTTGTTTGAATGAATTTATATTCTCGTGATTGAATATTCTTTTTTCGGTATACCATGTATCATTTTTTATTTTTTGTCTTGTTTTGAGGCTAATAGTTGTGGCGGAATGTGCTGAAAATCCGAGTTTCTCTACTTTTGTTTTTATTATATCATTGAAATTAGTAAATATTAAATCTATACATGTTGCAGATGTCTTGGTAAAATGTGTGGGTTCATTTATATGCTGTGTAAATTTATATTCTGACATTAGGTTAAGGAATTTTTTTGTTTTTGGTTTGTTTTCTAAAGTATTTATATTGAAATCGCCTCCTATAATTATGTTATGTGTTGGATATTTTTTGTTTATATGATCTAATATTTTTTCTAATTGTTGTATAAAAGTGTCAGACCCTCTTCCATTCCAGTATAAGGAAATTAACAAAAGGTTTTCTTTAGGTAATTCAGTAGCACATAATTCTAAATTGAATTCAATAGACATCTTGGTGACATCACTTCTCTCTCTTGATTCTATTTGATCTTGTAGCAGGATACAGACTCCACCGCCGTCATATTTCTTCCTACAGTATGATGCTGCGATTTTGTATCCACTAAAATTTATCAGGTTAATATTTTTCTCTGTCGACCACGTTTCTGATATGCAGATCGCTTTATAGGTAGGGTTTTCGTTTATAAAAGCTTCCAATAAGTGTTTCTTATTACCAATGCTTTGGAAATTTTGGAACAAGATATTAAACTGCGGTTTTCCTACGAAAGGAACTGTTCTTGGTGGGTATTGACGGCCTGCTCATGGCTGGTTCATTGCTATTCTCTTCTTCGCTCAGCTCTATTTTCTTTCCTTCAATATACAACTTATTATTTTTTATAACAGCATATTTTCCTCTGCTCCGTGCCTTGAACATTTCTTCTCGTAGCATTTTCATTTCTTGTAATGCTTTCCCTTCCATGAACTGTGAAACTGAGAGGCCTGTTCCTCGGAAGTAATGGATCGAAACTATAGCTCGTTTAGCGCAAACGATTTAATGAATGCAAATACAATTACGTGATTTTAAGCACAATACGTGATTATTGCATGTTCAATAATATTTGCGAATTTCAAGCCAACGAGTACCAAATCTACAAAATACAAATAGACGTTCATTGCAACAAAGCTCCTCATATTATTCCTACTTTTCACGTACAATTTTAATAGCCGGCAAATACTGTTGTCTTTCTCACGAAGTGAACGAGTTTGAAAAAAATAGCCTGCTATGAACGTGATCTTTTTACGTCAAATGAAAATTTCAATTTTGTATCTTTAGTATCATCGAGAAAACATGTCCTTAAAATATTGATATTGATCTCTCTACATAGAGTTATTTCTATGTTCTCATCAATTTATAATCACCGAGAAGTTGATAGTTATTAATGTACTGTTAGTCCTGACTCCAGCCAGAAGTTGGTGACTGAGCCATTACGGTTCAATGTTTCATGTATTTAATGAGGATTGATGAGGATTAGCTAATAGTTAATTCAGTTGTAAGTTTTGACTTTGCAGACTAACTAATGATGGATCGATATGGTTAACAGTTCTTATAATTACATGAATATAATAATACGTATCGTTATTGGTTGGCTTCTGCTAATCTAGACATGAACACTAAGAATAGCAAATATTTGAGCAGTTATAACAGAATCACGTTTTGCATGCTTCAGAAGACAAATAAAAAAAATCGCATGATGTTTTTAACGAAGCCGCAAAATGAATTGATCTACTTCTGACTAACTGCCGCTATCATAAAAAACAAGCTAAAATACCGCTATCATGAAAAACAAATTGGGATTGACAAAAAGGATGTTTGATTACTCCAGCACCAGGTTGTACGTGTACGGGGCATTGGACCTTCTAGCATCCAAACAGTAAATAAACGAAGTGTTTGTTTGAACAGGAGCAATCCGTGGTATAATAGTGGAGCCGGCGTCACGCCGCTTGGAGCCCGTGGAGGCTTTCTGGGGGGTGCCGTATGCAGGGCCCCCGCCGCGGCTGGCGCCCCCTCCCCCGCTGCCCACCTGGCCCGGCACCAGGCTCGCAGACGCCTTCGCTTCAGTCTGTCCTCAGAGGTTCCCAGACATATCCAACAGGTAAGACAATGTGTTCTAGAGCCGGTGGAAGCGTTATGAGGGAGTCGTCCACCAAGCAAACTCATGAGTAGTCATGAGGCAACCCGTATGATCGTTTGCCTACTATTATATTAAAAAAGGCAGCAGTAAGATTACCTAATACCTTACTTCCACACGAGGACCACTTAACCACTCCTCCACAGAAAATCGTGATAAAAACGGATTATTTTGTCCAAAATGGCTAAAATTCTAAAAAGAAGAAGAATACTAACAAACATAAACAACTTATGTTTATTCAAACAAACATTTAGGTAGAAAGTTACCAAAAAAGGTCGGATTACATAATAGTAAAGTCGGATATTTTTTCCAGGTGTAATCAGACACAGAAAGTTACGAACTTTTTCCGGATCGAGCCCGAAGCCATTTTCTGATAACAAAGACAATGACCCATCTAAATGTAGATTGGCACTCCCCTCTGATTGAAAGGTCACAAAAATATTCCAGTACTCCCAGAAATTTATCTGGAAATAATAAATGGTTTCGATTTCCATCTGGCTTCGGAGCTAAAATAACTTAAATCTAGCTTTACTCTTATCTAGTTTGGACTAAAAGTATGTTACTGAAACTTAATCTAGAGCTCGATTTTTGTATTTTATTCCCGTGCCGCCATTTACATACGGAAATTCAAAACCTCTATATTTTAAATCGATATACATATTTGTTTCTAACAAAAATTGTACTCTTGCAGCTATTACCTATTTTTTAGTTTCGCTCCGAAGTAAGTAAATAAAATACGCGTCCACTAGCGCCAAGTCTCATTTCAACATATTTATCTGCTGTGCAGGACTGCAGCGCTGTCGAAAATGCCGTTGGGTCTGTACAACGAGCTGAAAGCCAGCGTTCCTCTCCTAGCCAACCAGAGCGAAGACTGCCTGTACCTCAACATCTATGTGCCCGGTAGCGGTAAGTCTTCACTAGCACGTGATTACGCTGAGTCTGGATCGCACACCTTACGTGCTTTAAATCAAGCGTATAGCATGTATGTAGCAGGTAATCATGCCTGTTTCCCGTGGGGGTGAGAGTTGCTCAGTGAGACGGTTTGGGTCTGTCGGGAATGATCCCTCCTTCCAGATCTCTCTCGCTCCCACTAAACTTATCACTCTCATAGAAACTCGCCGGACTTAATTCTTGATCATACGCAAAGCAGTGAATGCTCTTCCAGATTTTTGATTATTTCCTTTCAAATGCATGTGCATCTACAGAAACAATCTACCGCTTCTGATGCGTTTGGCTCGACAATAACGAAGTTCGCTGTCGGAATCAATTCCAATCCAAAAGTTTGCCGAGTAAAGCGTCCGAATCGATCTACGCCACTTTACTACACTACCCTACATAAATGTATAGACAATAAGACATGTACTGTTAGATCTAATACATTTTCAAAGTCATATTTAAGCAAATAAATTAGCATAGCTATTCAGCTGAATAATAAAAATAATTTTACAAATACGACCTAAATGATAAAGTATTCACGAGGTAATAACGTGAATAAACTAGCGGTTTCTGTTTTGAACACACAAATAAACCGCTACACACTTCACGTTGCTGCTTCAAATAAAAATACAATGTAAGTTTAGAGGAGAGAAACATTAACATTAAAATAAAACCATTCTGTCTCACAAAGGCGGTCTTGCTAAAGCAATTTATTCCAGTTCCTCTCATGCGGCTATTGTTTTTTAGACATTTACTAGCGTTTCACTCAGGCAATGTACAGACAGGTAGATTAATCGATTATAGTTTTTAATTTTGATTTGGGCACGTTTGACTGTTGCTTAAAAAAAGGGATTTAAAAAAGGATGGCGCACGCAAGCCCAAATAATGCCTATAAACTTTGACATCCAATTTTTATGTGTTAAAAAAAAAGTGTGTGTGTGTTTTTATGTGTTTTTTGTGTGTTGTGTGTGTTTTTGTGTGTAAATATAATTTTCTTTTTATTTAGTAAAAATGCGTTGTACTTATTTCGAGGGCTCGACGACCCAAAGAGGATCTTGGCCTCCGATACCAGAAGCTTCCTGTTCTGCTCCACTTCCTGCCAGTCGGCTCTTTAAAAAATGCGATGTAATGCAATTGAAATTAAAATCAGCACACTTTGACAGGTGCGCGAGGCGTCGAAGCGCCATACGCGGTGGTGGTGTGGGTCGGCGGTCCGTCGCACGAGTGGGGCTCGGCCAACGTCCTCGACGGCGCGGTGTTGGCTGCACGAGCGCACTTGCTCGTCGTCACTGTTAACTATAGGCTAGGTTTATTAGGTAAGTTCTGCTCTAGGTTTAGCCAAAGTTTCATTAGATTCGTACGTTACCGATACGATACGTAATCTATTCGTGTTTTTATTCATAATCGTTTCGACAGATGACAAAAACAATTTTCTTCCGTCATCAAAGCGAAAGCGAACGTCAAATGTATGGAAGTAAGCGATAAAACAGTTCGTTACTCTATGGTTTCGGATCGTTTTCTCTATGATCTTGCGATGATGATGGCGATTGACCACGTGATTTAGCGTGGCCTTGTGTCATCCCATACATTTTAGCGTTTTCGAACTTCGTTTTCGTTTTCAAATTCTGACTTTGTCTAAAGTTCCTGGGGGTCGTCCACCATTGGGTTTTGACAGTTCAGGCACGTACTTCGTTTCACAGATGGATGGATACACACCATGTACACATACAATGATTAGATGTGTGTGTTTCCGTCCACACACACTATTATAAAAAAACATTTGGAATGTATAGACAATACAAAAAAATATATATTGGCAAACTGTGTAGGGATTGCATGAGTAATTAACCGGCATTTGCCGATAAGCTCAATTTTTAGAGAAATATGTTAAAATTTTAAGATAGGTACCTACATTATCATTTCCTGAAGTCCGGGGTAATCTGTGTATATGATTCAAGTAAAATTAAATTATAATTTTGCTTTATGAAATCTTTGCCGCAATATGGCTTTATGAGAATAGTTTTATATGCCGAGTGAAATATGAAATTGTATATTTAAGTGATTCCCTATTCAGATTTACCAGAAATTGAGGGAGTTAATTTGAGAATGTTCGATTCGGGTATCTTTCGTTTAAACTCACATCGTTTTTTCAAAAACAAGTACAATTTTATTACCAAAAAAAGTTTGTGAAAATAATTACATTTTTTTATTTTTTTATTTATTGCGACTAGAAAGTCGCGGTTTGCCGTGTTGACCGCTATACCACAACAATTTGTATAAAATGTTCTGTGTTACCTATTTATGAATTGTACTTACTCATTATTATTCAATACTAAGGGGTAAATATTAACAGCTGGCAACAGTGAAGGTGTCAAGAGTCAATCCATCAAAAATATGTCAAGAAAACTAAAATAAAATGATAAAGTAGGTTCCTACCAAAGAAGTTTTATACATTTTATAGGTATCTATCATAGAGCAACACAGACTAAACGCGAAAGTCCTTGTATAGTATCAACCATGGAACGAATAAGAATGTATCTAACTCTAACTCCACAGAAATAAAAATATCTACAACAATTTTTAAGCTTTTCACAAACAATTATAAATATAACAATCAATATAATCAATGTAGGTACATAAAGATCAAAAGAAGAGTTACAAAATGACTATGCGCGTTTTCTACCACAGATTTTTTTTTCTACATAATATCATAGATAATGTGCGATACTATACTTCGAGCAACAAGGACTTCCGCAGGCGGGAATCCGGGTATCCATAAAGTTATTATATTGTACCCCCATGGGTAACATAATTAGTTATACAATATCAGTAATATTCATATATTAGTTATAAAATACCTAGCGGTCACAGAAATATTTATTTTTTAGATAAAGTACTGTTTATTTAATAATTTAAGTCTGTGCTACCCACAGAAATATATATAAAAAAAAATTGTTTCTGTGGTGCTACCGGTATAATAAGTTTATGGTTGTCTGCTTTTTGTAAAAAGAAAATACTCTATTGAAAATTCTAGTTTGGAGAGATTGCAACCGGTATTTATCGTTGTGCAGAGCAACTACGCTCTGCTGCCAGAAAATGTGCGCAGAGAATCCGGACAAACGAAGCGCCGTGAACCTCTTCACCGAAAAAGACCAGATTTTAAGTGGAGACCTATAGGTCCCCAAAAAAGCCCGATGATACCCGACGGTAAAGATTATATACGGCACTGCGTCTGTCCGACTAGAGCCTAAAACCTAACCTATACGCAGTCTGCTACCACTATAGCTTATAAAGGGAGCTATAGAACCCTATGTACTAATAACTAAGTAACTAAAATTCAAACCACTTACCAAACTGAATCTTCTTAATCTTCGGATCCAACTTCGAGTGTCTTCGGAAGAGGAGGGGGTTGTTCCCTAAATCACCCAACCTACCCCGAGATCTCTTCCCCAGAATAAATACGTAGGTTTCTTCCAGCAGTTCCACTCGGCGACGGGATTCGGCGTCTCCAGGCAGCCACGTTTCGCATCTCACAAGAAACAGTCACAATAACAGGGTTTTTCACAAACACGAACGTTCAATAGTTATTTAACAAAAGGAAGCTCACAATTATAACTCAAATCAGTTATTACAAACAAAATTAACGCCACGCCGCGCGGCTTCAAAAATGCAACAACCCAAGATGGTGGCTATATCACCGCGATATTTCCTGCGACACGGCCTCGTGCGCGCGTGTTCCAAGGACCACTGAATGTCGACGGCCGGAAGCCGTCCGCGCAATGTTGCCAGCAGGCAAAACAAAGGCCTGCTATTCACGGCACAGCACACGCTCAATGCAATGCTTAGATTTAATAAACATCAACAAGTTTATTACAAACAATCGTTAAAGACTTTGATTCGTGAAATATTCATGGCTGGAAATAAAATATCATCTACAAAAAAATACATTAAATTTTCAAGGAAGACACAATGATGTTTGCCCTAAATTTCAGGAAAAGCGCAAAATTATTGTATAAATGTCCCCAAGTCCGAAAAATATAAATCCAATTTTTTATAAACATTTTTCGCTGCTGCCCGGTAACACTTTTATTGAATTTTGCATTCTATGTACTCTAACAGTTTTTTTTTTCTTCTAACTAGCTTATCTAACTTTTAACTAATATTATAAATGCGAAAGTTAATTTGTTTATTTGTTTGTTACCTCTTTACGCTTTATTTACCTGACCAATTTTCCTGAAACTTCGCATACATATAGTTAGAAGACCGGTAGGACCAGAAAGACATGGTACCTTTCATCCTGGGAGCACTGTTCCCGTGGGAAATTCACGCAGGCGAAGCCGCGGGCAAAAGCTAGTAAATTATAAATGCCAAAAAAAGCAAGTAATATTTATTTGAATTATATTATATACTAGCTTTTGTACGCCGCTTCGCCCGCGTGATTTCCCACGGGAACAGTGCTTTTTCCCGGAACGAAAGGTACCATATATCCTTCTTAGATTTTCGAACTATGTGTACCTATGCGATATTTCAGGAAGATTGGTTCAGTAGATAAAGCGTGAAGAGGTAACAAACAAACAAATAATTAACAAACAAACTCACTTTCGCATTTATAATATTAGTTAGGATAGGATTAGGATTAGTTAGGATTTAGGAAGGTACGTAGTATTGGATTAGTATATTCTCTGGACAAAATTGACAAACCTACAACTTATTTCATTTGTAATGCTTGGTAATTTTTTTGAAGAGGTTGCCACATTTGACTGACGTGATTTGACCACAGACATAAAATACTCTAAAATAAAATATATCCAAGCTTGATAATATGTCATAAAATACATTTAACCCAAAACATTTTCAAGTAGCAAAATATGTTAATGTAATTGGTTATTTACCTACATTTTACCTAGTACATTTATAAAAGATAAAAATAAACAAATATAGCTCTATTTCAAGGTGGAATGCACAGATGGAATCAAAAGCTCGATGTAACATTAAACCATTGCTTGATTCATAAAATTACAAGATTCAAGAACTGATTTATCTCCTAATTATGGTCTAAAAAGAGAAGGAAAAGGCTTTGACTATTCTGCGTAACAAGAGATGTATACACTTATACCTATTTACTGTATATATACATCATGTTTTTAATAAATAAATATATGTAAAATATGACTTGTTATTTATTTAAGAAACCTACTATGTAACTATGATAAAAGTACAAAATATTGTGTATTGAAAGCAAATGCACGTAAGCCTTTCCTACGATAATATTTGATTTATTATATTCTTTCTGTGTAGTGATCAAGATTATGGATCAGCCACTTGTTAGGCACTATAGGCTATTTTATTTAAATTATGTACTTTCTCCACGCATTATTATAGTCAGGCGCTAGAAAGTGCTACTAGATTGACAAAAGCTTGAGAACAATGCCTTTATTTATTGATATTCTATATAAAGTACTCTCATATAGAAATCAGATATATAGTACTAATTGCATGCATCTGAGATGCTCAAAAATCCAAAAATAGATATTCTATAACGTCTAATAACGTACCTAACTCAATGATATAAACATATTAGACGTGACGTATATTAGTTGGCTGTTCTCGATTACATACAATATTTTTCAATTTAGTAATTGAAACAACCAATCATAGGCCAAGAATGAAGGTTCGTTTGCTGCACGTAGTTGCTCCGCGCTATCTTGAGCTGACGGAAAAATATCATTGAAAATGCTCGCTTTTCCGTATCTTTCGTTGTCAAAAGCAAATGACAAGCTGTCGAAAAATGCAGTTGTGTGTGTAAAATTTTCTGAGATTCCTGTGATTGGATGATCGACGATCGTTCGGAGTGGTGTGTAACTGTCTAATCGACCCGTGAGTTGAGGTTGGATGCGGTTTTGTGCTTGTGTGTATTCGGTAGGAATACACACAAGCACAAATCACGTGGTTTCACGTGTCACGTCCAGCACGTAAGGCACTTGGATGACGACCTTCTGGTTGTGGGAGGGTAGGTCGACTCACGTGTGAGGCTCAGCTAGTGATATGCCGTTCTCGAAAATTTCACAAAACGGAAACTTTTTTTGGAAATTTCTCGGAAGTATTCACGAGAGCGGAAAATTTTCCTATAAAACCGAGAAATATCAAAGAGTTTTCGAAATTTTTCGGCGGCACATCACTATGCTCAAGCGCAGCAAATATGCTAGGGCGCACGGTGTTGGCCGATACACTGACGTTGTTAACTATATTTTTGGTTTATATGGTAAGATTTAGCTTTTCATATCCTACCGCTGCGCTGTTACCATGATAAAAAATAAGGGCCAGCTTCACTACATAATTCTACCATATAAATGAGTATTGAGTACAAGTTTAAAACGTGTGTTATTTCGTTTCCGAATTCTGAAGTACGTCTAGTACGTACATGTATTTACACATATGAAACGTATATCACTTTTTTCTTTATCACCTGCTACTTTGCCCAGGTTACTTAACGACCGGCGTAAGGTCGGACGAGGTCCAACAAGCAGGGGGCGCTGCAGTGCTCGACGTGGCCGCAGCGCTCACGTGGGTGCAGCGCAACATAGCGGCCTTCGGGGGCGACCCTCGCAGGGTCACGTTGGCGGGCCATGCGGCGGGGGCTGCGCTGGCGAATGCGCTGCTCATGATGCCGGGTAGTAAAGGTAATCACAATTTGATCTTATGGTTTCCATCTTCTCTATTCTTCTTCTTCAATTGCTATTTTAAATACAGGTGAACAATCGTCATGAGAGAACCGCTGATTATCGCATTGACTTGCTCTAGTATTTCAGTCTTAAATTTGTCATCTTTCAAGTTTCCTTTGGCTTTGAATCTTATCATGTATAAATATATAGCTTATACTTGTTTATACAGATTTGCATCTATTTCTCGTAAGGTCCAAAGAATATTACCTAACCAAATGGAGGTTTTTTCCAAAATCGCAGGAATCAACTGGATGCGTAAAACACAGAATCGCCAACTGTGGAACACCTTAGAGACCTATTTCCAGCAGTGGCCTGCTTCAGGCTAATGACGATGATGAAATCATGTACAAGTTATGTCTTCCTCAGGTCTGGCATCACGGGTGTTGCTGCTAAGCGGCTCCGCTCTGAGCCCTACGGCGCTGGCGCCGGATGCGGCGCTCGCGCGGGAGCACACAGCTCAGGCGTTACGCTGTACTCCGGAGTCGTCCTCTGATGACCACTGGTAATCCTACTCCTCCATACTAGTTCCGCAGCATGTGGCCTCAATAAACATTTGTACATTCTATTTTTACCATACTTCTTCATTATTTTCATTAACCTTTTTATTCTTTTTATCTCTAGGCTAACAGAATGCATCAGAAAACGTCCTCTCGCCGCTTTACTTGCCGTGGAAGCACCCAGGGCACGGTTCTTAGCCGGTTGGGCGCCCTCAGTGCCGTACCTCAAAGACCCGACGTCGCAAGTCCAGGCCCCGACGAAAGCGTTGCATTCAAGTGAAGCATTTTTGGAGTGCGCTCTGGCGGTAGTCGTGGCTACTACGGAGAGCTATCAGTTCTTTAATGAGGACGATATTAGGCATGGCTTTGAGGAGGAGCACAGGTAAACCAATTTTACTAATGATATATTGAATATGAATTACCTACCTACTTGGTTTTAAGAGCCTTTTATAATAATATTCAAAAAATGCTGTCATTCCATAAAATTTATCACAACTATTGTCCTAGAAACCGCATTCTTCGCACGTATGTCCGCAACGTGTACCGCTTCCACCGCAATGAAATCTTCGCCGCCATCCGCAACGAGTACACCGACTGGGAGAAGCCCATCCAGCATCCCATCAACATCAGAGACGCGACGCTGGAGTCTCTCAGCGACGCCGCGGTGGCAGCACCAGCGCTGAGAGTGGCACAGCTACACGCGAGGAGGGGAGCGAGAACATTCTTCGCGCATTTTGCACATCAGAGCAAAGATGCAGACTATCCGCAGGTAAAATATACAATTAATAATACTGGGACTGGGACTGGGATGAGCTATCCACAATCCAATCAGAACCAGAGATATTACGCTGGAGTTTTTTAGTGACGAAGTTACATACCTCGTATTTATTATTGTAATTTGTGTTCTAATATTGTTTCCTAATAATGAACTTCATTCCTGAACGTATAATTTCTCCTCTAGCGTCTAGGCAGCGTCACCGGCGAGACCTTGCCATACTTCCTCGGCCTGCCCCTCGTGGGGGGCTTACAGATCTCCCCCCGGAACTACTCCCGCGGCGACGTGGCCGTGGCCGAGGCGGCCGTGGCGCTGGTGGCAGCGTTCGCGAAGACTGGGGACCCAGCGCCGAGGGTGGATGAGAGGCACCATGAGACCAGCGTCGCTTGGCCGCGATACGATCTCAATTCACAGCAGTATCTTAGTATAAGTGAGTTTTTTACAATACTAAATATTGTTACGTTTACATGATTTCCTATTATGTCTTATCAAACTAATATTATAAATGCTGGATATGTGAATTTGAATGGGTTTGAGAATATATGTTTGTTTTTACCAAATTTTTTATTAGAAAGGTTAACTAAAAACTAAAATAAATTATTTATTTATACTCCAGTAAACCTAGTAATATTCAATACAAGTTTGTATACAGATAATACATATAACTCTACACCCTTAAATTACTTTATTTAGATCCCATTACAACTAAGAGCTCTGTGATCAAAAGAAACTAACGACCTCAGTTTAGCTTTGAGATTTGCAGCGAACAATTTTCTACTAATTACTAAACTAGATTAAACGCCAGTTCTTCCTATTTTTCTACTGTTGCTTCCAGAACAAAGTACAGGAATCCTTTGGGAATGAAATAATGAAAA
Source organism: Ephestia elutella (assembly GCA_018467065.1). Taxonomy (NCBI): domain Eukaryota; kingdom Metazoa; phylum Arthropoda; class Insecta; order Lepidoptera; family Pyralidae; genus Ephestia; species Ephestia elutella. The sequence goes on along the minus strand of CM031567.1, from coordinate 20,185,309 downwards.
TCTAAATAACTTGTTTCAATCATCAATGTTTTATTTGCTGGTTATTTTCGGCCAATAAAATATTGATTACCTACGTTCTGGTTTATTATTCCGCGCTCCGCCCGTTCCTTTCAGAGTTATTACCTTATGTAAATTTATCTTTGTTCAAATAATGAATATTCCAAGAGTTATTTTTGATACTTAATAATTGGAAATTTACCGTAAAAATCATATAAGTACCATATGATTTTTACGGTAAATTTCCAATGTTTAATTATAACCAGTAAAAAAAATTCATAACTATACTTTATCGTATCTAGTCTTATTTATTTCCTTCAGCCACTTTCAAAACCAGAGTTTTTAAACCAGTTTCGAATAACAAATTATTATTCGTTATTCGACCCTAGTTCCCAAATAATAATATTTTTTCAGTTTTCGAAACTCGTTACCAATTAAGAAAATTAGGACACACCAAACACGAACCTTGAAATGTTGCTTGTTTGTGCCAGGTACCAAGCTCCGCGTGAAGAGCCACTACCGCGGCCACAAGATGGCGCTGTGGCTGCACCTCATCCCGCAGCTGCACCGGCCCGGCGCCGCGCCCAGGCACCACCAGTTCCGGTCACATCCTGACATGTTTGCCGGTAAGAGATGCTTACGAGATCCACTACAACATGTCGTTCTTTCTCGCTCCGTATTATTTACATGAGTGAGAAACACGATGTGCTATTTCACTTTAGTCAGTAGAAGTGGGTGACATCAAAAGTTTATATAGTATCTGGTGACATAGCTTAATATGTTGCGCATCAGTTGTTGCCTAGTGGGATGCCTCCTCCCTGCTCCTTAAGTCTTATTCCTCATGACTGAGTGTCGTAGTCATTATATGTAATGAAACACACAAAACGTTGTCGTTGTCAATGTTAATGGAGTGGTTTGCCATTGCCTTTTCCATTTCACACACTAACTGATAATCATCAACCAGAGTGCAGGTTTCCTCACCGGAAGCAAGTGGTGGTGGATGAAAACTACCATATATGAGTCAGATTGGTATACAAACTCATGTAGCATGGGCAGGATTCGATCCTGGGGCTCCCCTGTCACAGGCGGGTGCCCTAACCACTCGACCACCACCGCTTCACCCTACCTAAATGATGCCTACAATTTAAAAAAAAAGGTAAGGCCAAAATTGCAGATTGTAAGATTGTGTCCCTCATCGGATACTTAGAATAATCGAAATAATAAAAACACGATACGATTCCATACTGATGCAAATTAAAAAAGAGAATCAAACATTAATTACATTCTAAACTTTCGCTTACAAATTAGTAGGATATAGTATCAATTCCCTATTTCATTATGCCGTATACGGGCAGCTATAAATCTCGGCAGTTAAAAAGGATCCGGCCAATTAATTTGAGTTCGGCGCAATTCGTCAGCGATTCAAAGCTTCGTAGTGTTTCCAACATCTATTAGAGTCGTAATAAGGGGGGAAGTGCCACTAATGGCGACGTAACAAGACGCCCGCTATTTGCCGGTAGTGGCCCATTTACATCGTGCCCCATTTACAGTCCTATGATATGATCCTTATCCGTTTTGGAAATGTAAGGTTACGGATCACTTAGCAGGACTTTAATTAATATTTAACTTGACAGCCTATACATTTATAAATATATATTTTTTGCCATTTAACTCATTACCTACTTAAATGGTGGTTCATGTGTTGTCCGTCCGTGGACGTAAAATTAGTAAATGGGTCTGATAAACTCTTAACAAAAAAAAATGTGTATCTGAAAAATGCAATACTTTGATTTATTTGTGTTTACGGTCTCACATAACCACAGGGCGGGCGCTTCATAGAAACGGCGCGTCAAATATGCCTACTACTACTACAAATGAAACTGTATATCCGTGAACACGTCAGTAACACGTCAATGTGTGCGTTTTCTTAGTCGAACGTCCCACAGTTACACAAGAACGGGGGAGAAGTGCGGAAGGAGCGGGGGGGTGCCATATTGCGGGAGGGGCAGGGAGTTTCCTTTCTGTACGTAGTACTAATATTAATTCTGTGACATAACTAAGAGCTTTACTAGAATGCTCAATCATCAAAATAGTTATTCAGATAAACATTAAACAGTAATTTTCTCAAGGTAACTTACCTATGATCTTTAGAAGAACAAAAAGTTAAAATGCGAAAAGTTACGCGAAAAGCCTACGATCAGCAATGAAATTTGAGATGATGATGATACCGAATGTTCTTGCTTTTTCATTCTAAAGCAAACTCGTTAACTCTTTCAATATTTTGGACACAGTCGTTTTATAAACAATACAATGCAAAAACAATAAATTTCACAATCATCCACACAAGTACTCCATTTCCGCGAGCCACGTCATTTAATTACTTATTTTTTTTATTCATAGCTTCATCACGCCGCGAAATATCACGGACAATTAAACCTTCGCAAATTGAGTTTTTGTGATGGAGTTTCCCATTTCTGTACAAAGTGATGTTTTGTACGTAGTAAATGAAAACAAACAGTTACAGTCAGTAGGGTTGCTAATCTAAGCTTTATGATGATCAAAATGATGAGTTTATTTACTATGTCTCGATTGTAAAGAATTTCACAGAGCTAGTGTAAATAGAACAGTGACAGAACAGTAGAATAACAGTTAAGTTTACTAGAAATAGACAACCACCTTAATTTTTTACCAACAAGTTTTCTAAAAATTGTATGTGAATAAAATTTACTGTAAATAAAACTGGGGCTAGGGTACTGAACAGTGCTTTGTATAGGATGTGTAATCTATATTTGCTATTCCTCAGTGACTATTGTACGTACATTTTGATTTCAATGTTAACTTTCTTTATTAGGAAATTGTTAAAATACCTATATTTAACCGAGATAGTTTTAATAAACAAATATTAAGAAATATTAACGCTGGAATATTCAAATGAATTTAAGTACAGACTGGAAACATCTTTGCTAAAATTTCATTTCAACTTTTGTATCATTATTGTCTTGTTACGTACCTATGTTTTGATAAATAGAGAGTAATAATTTGGACGATTTTGTATAAAACTGATGTTGTATATAATATCTCGATGGATTTTTACATAAAATCTAGTAACCCTGCGCTCTCCGCATGTCCGCTTCGATCCAATAATGAAACTGTCATTGAAGTTAATTTCATCCAGAGCGATTGTTTATTCGGTGGCCGTTCAAAGCAGACACGTTGAATGTACAGTCAACTTACCCTGTCTGGATCTCTATACAGCAGTAATAGCAGTCAATTTGCATTGAATTTGCGTACATTGATGTGCTGTTGGCTATACTCCTTTGGTCATCTGTCCAAATGAAACACGTCGATTGTACTTCTTTGGTTAACCTCAATTGGAAATTATTGTATGGTTTAAATAATGGTTTTTAAATGGTTTTTGTAGTATTATTTATTGACCCTGTCAACTTTCTAGTAAGCTGTGCCTTTTTAAATAAGTATCTTGTCATGATGCGATATTATAATCTATACATATAATAAAACAGTAAAAATATTTTGTCTGTACATTTAGTATTTTTGACTGAAATGGATAGAGGGAGACCTAAAAGAATAATAGAAAGCAAAAATATTTTTTTGGAATTTCTTGTCTGTCTGTCTTTCTGTCTGTCTGTCTGTCTGTCTGAATGTATGTACGCGTTTCACGCAAAAACTACTGGACCGATTTGAATGAAACTTTTTTGTTGTATAGCTATTAAGCCTGGGCAACATATAGGCTATAATTGATTTTGAAAACTGGAACACCTGATGAAGAACCTTAACAGAACAGCTAAACTATAAGAAATATGGAAATGGTTCCTTTGCAAAAGTTAATCAATCTGACGAGCATTTTCTATTGACGTATAAAAACCGAAGATCAGGATCATCTGATGAAGAAATCCAAGAGACCAGCTACACTATTACATATATGGAAATGGCGCCTTAGCAAAAGTCGTTCAACCTGATGAGCATTTTCTACTGACGTATAAATAGACAGGACACGGAATAACAAAGAGGGACTCGGGGTGCGAGTGGTGGTACACGGAAAATTGTAAATAACGAGCAGACGAAGATCGTTTATTGAATGAAATATCACTTTTGATTCATTTTAACACCGCGACTGTACAACGAGTCCCTAATACATTCCCGCGGGACACGGGATAACCAAATGGAAATGAAATTTTGAGTACAATGGAGTTTAGGTTACTACAGTTTGGAATACAAAAAGATTTTTCATCTAAGCGAAACTCACGCGGGCGAAGCCGCGGGCAACAGCTAGTATAGAATAAATATTCTACGGACGTATAAAATCGATCACTTACCTACTGATAGTTCTTGTCAGCTTTTAGGCAGCGAAAAAATGGTATATACTTGTCTACATTTTTATACCTAGACAACGTTCGAGTGACCTCAGGGCAAGAGTATAGTAGATCGTCTCAAGGTGTCAAGAAAACTAGGCGGCGGCGGTGAACTGTTGCAGTGAAGTTGATGTTAGTCGAGGAGTATTCTCCTCGACTAAGATTGATCGCGATGGCGAAGCACAATAGATGCTCTCTGAACCACCTGGTAACCTTAGTATAATTCACTGCGACTGCGACTGGCCCTCTTTGGAACTGCGTATCCGGAACTGGAGGACTACAGGCACATCGCAGCAGGTGATATCCTGAAGCTTATGCAGTCCTTCTTCAGGAATCCCGCTGTGAGTGAGTAAGGCTTGGGGGTAAGTACAAAAGGGTCCAAGACTCGACGTGCTTCCGTGAACACGGACCCCGTTGCAAGATAAGATAGTATAATTCACCAAATTTTCCATAATAATTACCTGCCATAATATGCATGTTTTGCAAAAGAAATAGAATGAACGTAGATTTTCCCAATGTAGGCTTCAAATCAAAGTTAATTTAGAATTTATATTCAACACAAATATATTGATTACAATAATAATCCATGATCCCTGGCAAATCCCAGATACTTTATCAGATTGATCAAAAATAACATTTACAATATTACAAATGCAACGAAACAAACGAACACAAAAACCAATAATAAATAACGGGAATTAACAATTCCAATATCGTGGAACTTTATAATAGTGTTTCGGAAATGATTGCGCATTATATCCAGGAATTCGACAGCAAAGAATGATGAGGTGGATAATAAAGCGGGTATTTAAAGGCGAAATGATCGAGGATCTCCGCGAAATGATCGGGGTTTTCGAAGGCGTCTTGTTATTAATTGTCTCTCAGATTCCGCCATAATGAGCGCTGTGTAAAGAATGACGCGATCGCAGCAACGAACAATGGTGTTGGAGCTATTGTGGCAGCGCCCCTAGGCAGGGTTACCGGTTAGAAAGAAAATTCTTAAATTATTATTCTCTTTGTATGCTCACGTTATTTATACCTATACATTTTGCCTTCGGCTTCGCCCGCGTAAGTTTCATTTTTCACCCATTTTACCCCCTTATGGGTGAACTTTCTAAACCATGTAAGTTTTTAGTTGATGCTTATCGAGTGTTTTAACTGGAAGTGCAGTTTTTTCATAGTATAAACTTTTACCGGCAAGCGATTTTCTGTAAACACCGTAAGTATAAGCAAGTTTGACCAACAAACTCAAGAGTTGTAACTAAGAAAAGATTTATTCTCACCATTTCGACCATAGATAGCGTCTTAACTATCTCCAGTTTGTCACTACCTGAGTGGGTAATATCATATTAAGTAGCCGTCAACCCTGGCCAACAACAGCGCCCTCCCCGGTTACTGCGGCCACACAAAGCGACACTGATACTCTTTTGTGCGATTACCTTTGAATAGAACTCCCTTCCTGATGCCGTTTTCTTTGGGCCCGAATATAGCTGTGCTTTTGTTAATTTTTCTTTTATTACTTTTAATCTACTTTGGTATAAAACATTACCTTTTTTTCCTGTACACCTACTCTATTACTCTTTGGCATTTATGATTTTGCATCAAGTCTTAGCATTTATTAGTTATATCTTATTGATTTAGCAAATTTCATCAAGTATACCTCTATATTTTTTGCATAAGAGCAACGATAAAATTGTGTCTGACTCTATCCAGTTATTACGTACGTATACGTACTATAAAAAAATACCTACATTTTTATCACCATATTTAATCATTTGCCCAACAGTGGGACACAAATAGCTAGGAAAAAAAAATAATCATTTATTTATTTGACTGAGAGCTCTCAGAATAAACACTTGTGCTAAAATGTTACTCTTACACCGATGCCAAATTCACGTGATGAGTTTAGGCCTTCATATCCAGATTCACACATGATATGAGTTCAGAATAGCGTCACACACATCTCTACAAGTTTACACACAACGGATACCACTTTACCTTTTTCTCTCTCTCTCTCTCAGCCGAAAGACGTCCACTGCTGGACAAAGGCCTCCCCCAAGGATTTCCATAACAACCGGTCCTGCGCTGCCCGCATCCATGCGCATCCCGCGACCTTCACCAGGTCGTCCGTCCACCGAGTGGGAGGCCTGCCAACACTACGTTTTCCGGTTCGTGGTCGCCACTCGAGAACTTTTCTGCCCCAACGGCTATCTGTTCTACGAGCTATGTGCCCCGCCCACTGCCACTTAAGTTTCGCGATTCTGCGGGCTATGTCGGTTACTGTAGTTCTCCTACGGATCTCCTCATTTCTGATTCGATCACGCAGAGAAACTCCGAGCATAGCGCGCTCCATCGCCCTTTGGGTGACCTTGAGCCTTCTTATGAGGCCCATAGTAAGCGACCACGTCTCTGTTCCGTATGTCTTTACCTTTTTACTTTTGTTTATTTACCCCGTTTTCTCTTTGTCTCGTTTTTGCTTTACTTATTTTTAGTAACACAGTTTACCCCTTTCAGAACTGACGGTACTAAGCGTGCGTTCACATTTAAAAAAATATTTTGGCGCGGAATTCCATTTTACAGCGCCGACACGGTGTCGATCGTTCGTGCGTTCGTCTAGGTACATAGTGCGAGGGCAGTTGCGGGGCAACGGGGTATTAGAGTCCAGTAGAAACGTGTTCCAAAATGGAAGTAATGTTTGTGGACGACACCGGTAGGCGTAAGTATTTATTTTTTGGTTTAAACTTAATTAATACGTACTTTTTTTTGTTTAAATAGTTAATTAAAATGTTAAACTACAGTAATATGATATTATTTCTTTCGATGAATGAAATTTAAAATCACAATGAGTCCACGAAGTTTGAACGCACGATCGTGCGTTGTCGTTTCAAACTGTACTGATGAAACTGAATATTCATACAAGTAGTGCTTGTTTCTTTTTACACAGGACGGCCACTAGACGATAATTTATTTGAAAAATTGCCTGGCGATGAATGTCAGTCAGACCTGCACATTTCAGATGAAGAGACTGAACCGGTACTTGAGGTCTCTCGTGTGCAAGATGAGGATATACCTGTGCAGGATTCCCCTGACGATGATGATAGTGATCCTGAATTCTATATGCTGTTAAATCAGTTACATCGTGTGCGTTAGGAACAGGTTTATCTACCATCTAACCTACCACCGACTGCAGCTACCTCAAGCAACCGTGGGCGCCAGGAACAGCTAAGCCTACCACCAACCGCCGCTAGGATGAGCAACCGACTACAACTGGTACAACTGGCACTTTGGAGAGCCATTGACTTCACTGTAAAGTATAATAATCATGATCCTTAGATCATGATTAGCAATAGAAAATTGACTGTGACACAAATAAAATTAAATCTAAAGACTTGCTTTGATTCAGGGTGGATTTAGACTCGCCCCTGAATTACTCTAGCTTCGCTTTCAATAAAACGATGGAAGATCAGGAATCTTCACCATCTGTCGAGATACCTGGGTCTTCCCAACTGCTACACTACTGTGCTGCTGGGTAAGCTGGCAGCAGCCTGGCTCCGTCTTTTCCCGTATTCGACGATATTGCAAGGGATAGGAAATGCAGGCTGGAAAGTTGCCATTCAACAAATGTTTGTACGTTGCACAAGATGCGTTTCGTCTACCAATGTAACATCATCGTAGAATTTAAGAGCGAGGCTGTTGTCGGTGGAGTTCTTGCCATATTTCTCCTTCCATTGCTAACTCTTTCACTTTCGTAGATGCTATGTCGCGAACTTTTTCTTTTATTTGCTTCATTACCCTGCCTTGGTCGTCCCGGACACCTTCTTCCCTTTATCTTGCCCCTATGATGTTTCTTAAGAATTCATCGTGTTATAATAAGTGACCTAACATTTTCCCTCTTCTATTTCAATACTTTTGAGAATGCTTCTCTTTTCTCGTATTCTATTTGGGACTTCTTTATTACTCATATTTTCAGTCCAGTTAACCATTTCCAATCTACGCCAATATCTCATCTCAAATGCTTCCAACTTTTCATCATAAGAGACCACAATTGTTTCTTAGCGTATCATCATAAACACCTGTTGTGTTTTAAAATGTATAACAATGTTAATTATGTCATATTCTATGCAAAAAGTATTTAGGAAGTTGAGGACTGATTCCTGTGGTCATTAGTCTTGAATAACGTTGATTCTGAGTATTTCTTAGTCATAAATATTCATTTCAAAGTTTTGTAATAGAGAAAGGTTTGTATCTATTTATAAGAAGACAATAAATATATGTTTTAATGTCAACAATATGTTTTATTTACCGCCATTTCTTAGTTATGCACGATCGTGCGTTCCTATACAGTAAAACCGGGAACGCACGTTCGTGCGGGGGGGTTGCAGAGAAAGGTATGGGGGGGAGATTTTTTTCATTATTTTTCTGAGGAACCCTAGCCCCTAGCGACTTTGTATTAGTCAATAAATATGTCAAAATTTAGAAAAAAAATATCGTTCTGAAAGGGTTACGTCATAAGATAATTTCATCACAATAAAGGAATCGAGTAGATATTGTTATATTTATAGAGAGTTTATATTTAGAGCGAAGGCACTCCTAATTTGAGTCTTCAATTAATATTAGAAAGGGATTTTGTTATCAAGTATTAGTTAAACTTTCGCTCAATCAATTTACAGAGAACTGTGAATAATATTTGGATTTCACACTCACAGTAACAATTAAGTGTGGATAATATTTGCAGATATTGGAGAATTATAGGCCATTATCTTCGAATAGTCTACCTTCTAAGAATTTCAGTCAAATTCGGTGATAGTTAAATTTGATATTCATGCAAATGAAAGCAAAGACAAAATCTTTAAAAAATTATTCAGTTTAGCCGCAAACGAATTAAATTATAAAAGATCATTCAGTCTTGTAACTCTACAAGCCCTAACTTCACAAACTCTACACATAAAAAAATATGTCAAGCCACATATTTTTTTATGTGTAGAGCATATAATGAAGGCATTATTGTTACTACAAGTATCATTAATATTGTATAGCAGAACTACAGTATACTTAATTCACAAACCAAAAAGAGATACTTCTCAATTTCCTACAGATTTCCAAAACAGATTGAAACACAAACATCAAGCTCGGTAACTTATTGGGTTTCGTTAATATCTCTGTCGGATTTGATGTTATTCATGTCACGCTACAAGTGGTGCGAAGAAGACGAAACTAGCATATCAAGTACGGCCGTTGGAGCTCGTCATAAATAAAACTATCGCCAGACAGATAGCAGCCGCGAATGGCTCAACTTTTATGTGCTATTAAGTGTGATTTAGTGCAGTGATCGGCGTGAAGTTGAAACTTTATTATTATGACGAGTTCTGATAGTAAATGAGGGGAGTAATCTGCTGAATGGATTACAATGTATTCATGATTTGCGTCGTTCAATTCATAAATAACTAGTCGTTCGCTGCGAACGTAGACCTCGCGACTATTAAAATACAATATTTATTTTCACAAAAAATTAAATATCTCAAAAACGGCTGGACCGATTTTGATGCCCAACGAACTTGAAAATTCTATTAACCATCCCTACATATATTCCAACTTTCATCAAAATCAGAACAACGGTTCGAGAGTTATCGCGGAACAAACATACATACATACATACATACAAACAATGTGTTTTTCGCTCCAACTTGAATTATAGCCCTCGCTCGCTTCGCTCGCTCGGTCAACTAGTCGTTCGCTGCGAACGTAGACCTCGCGACTATTAAAATACAATATTTATTTTCACAAAAAATTAAATATCTCAAAAACGGCTGGACCGATTTTGATGCCCAACGAACTTGAAAATTCTATTAACCATCCCTACATATATTCCAACTTTCATCAAAATCGGAACAACGGTTCGAGAGTTATCGCGGAACAAACATACATACATACATACATACATACATACAAACAATGTGTTTTTCGCTCCAACTTGAATTATAGCCCTCGCTCGCTTCGCTCGCTCGGTCAAATATATAAATATATACGGACAAATCACATAGATTGAGTTAGCCCCAAAGTAAGTTCGAGACTTGTGTTATGGGATACTAACTCAACGATACTATATTTTATGACAAATACATATATAGATAAACATCCAAGACCCAGGCCAATCTGAAAAAGATCATTTTCCATTTTGACCTGACCGGGAATTGAACCCGGGACCTCCGGTGTGGCAGTCTGGCGTGATAACGGTTATCTAACTCTTTTTGTTGTTCGTACAAGATTATGCAGGAGGAGATGGCAAGACGACATAGACAAATTTTTAACTGATGTGTTTGTAATATATTGGGTAAAACTAAACGCAGGCGTTTCCTGTTATCGCCGCCAGGCGTTTTGGGGTTCTCACATTGCTCGCGTGTAAGATGGGTCGCGGACGGCCGCCATTGTCCTATGCGATATCGGTTTGATTTTTAATACGCGAGAGGTCCCGCGTTCTTTGATTGCTAATTAGCTTGAGTTGTATTTGTGAATTTCCTGTTTGTTAAATAACTATTGAACTTTGTGTTTGTGTACCCGTCATTGTGACTTTCTCCTGTGGGATGTGACGCGTGGCTGCTCGCTCACATCTATCTGTTGCCGAGCCAACTTCGGGAAGAAATCTATTTATTTGTTCTGGGGAATTGAGATCTCATGGGTTAGGTAGGGTGATTAGGAATTCCCCCTTCCCGAAGACACTCAAGTTTGGATCCGAAGAGAAAGAAGATTTAGTTTGGTAAGTGGTTTTCAATTGTAGTTAATTTATAGGTTAGGTTATTATATAGGGCCCTGTAGCTCCCTTCATAAGCTACGGTGGTAGCAGACTGCGTTAAGTTAGTTAGGTTTTAGTCGGGCAAACGTGGTGCCGCGTGGAGATTTTTTCCCGGTACTTATTTTTACCGGTGGTTTTTTCCCGGTGAAGTTCCGGTACAGAATTCTTCCCGCCGCTTCGTTTGTCCGGATTCTCTCTGCGCACATTTTCTGGCAGCAGAGCGTAGTTGCTCTGCACATTTTCTGGTAGCAGAGCGTAGTTTATCTACCCTCTATTTGTTCGTTTGTAAAAAATAATTAATTGTTTGTAAAAATTATTAGATTTTTCTTAGTTTGTTTGTATAAGAATATTTGTAACCTTTTTGTATTTGTTTGCGGTTTGTACCGTGCGTTCCGGGTTTGTGCCATTCTCATACCTACCGCGGTTTTTCGTGTTGTTGCTTGATCTTGTTCTTTATTTACCTTTTTTATCTTTTCTTATTTGTTTGTTTGTTTGTGACTTGACGCGATGGCGAAGGCCTCCAATGCTAGGGCGACACTCGCCAACGAATTGAGATGGTTTGTGACGGCCGGTGGACTCCTGTCCCGGAAGGACAGGGAGGCCGCTATACTGGAAAGAGCGGATCAGCTCCGCTCACGATTGAACAACGCGGAAGCGGCCATGGCGGCGCTTACCGAAGCCGACCTTACCCCGGAGGTCTACGCAGGTCACGTGGCGGACCTGGACCAGATCCTGAGTCTGCACGATGACATCGTGGAGGCGGCGGCCGCAATAAGGGCGAGACAGGCTGGCGGACCAGCCCCTCGCACACCTGTTAGACAGGAAGGACCAGCGGTTACTGGTCGGCTCCCCACCCTTCAGCTGTCCCACTTTGGGGGTAGGATGGAGGAGTGGGTGGCATATAAAAATATGTTTGAGTCCCTGGTCGTAGCACGACAGGATTTGTCGAAGGCCCAGAAGATGGCCTACCTCCTCTCCACTCTTGAGGGTGAAGCGCGGTCGCTCATCCAGCACCTCCGGGTGGAGGACGACCAGTACGATACGGCTTGGGAGTTATTGAACTCCCGCTACCAAAATTTACGTTTGTTAGCGGATGCGCACGCCGCACAGTTGATGGCCCTGCCCAAGGTGGCCAACAGGGCACAGTTGCGCCTGCAGTTGCTCACGCCCGTTACAGTGGCCTGTAACGCGCTCCGCACACTGGGGCTGCCGGTGGACCAATGGTCTTTTTTGTTGGTGCACATTGTATTGGGCAAATTGCCCAATGACATCCGCTCGCGATTTGAGCGCGAGAATGCGGAACGGGATAGCACCACCCTACCGACATTCACTGACTTGGTGAAGTTTTTGGAGTTTGAGGCACGGGCGGCTGAGAATACCATGACGGACTCAGCGCCATCCAGAGCGCCTGAACGTAGGCCCTTGGAACCCTCATGGCGAGGGAGGCCCCAACAGGGACGGCAACCGCCACCGCGTGGAGCTGGTGCGCGGGTTGCACACACGGCAGCAGTCGCGAGGGACGCGGACTGCCTGCAATGTGGTCGGATGGGCCACAGCCTGCTGCAATGCAGGGACTGGCAGGGACTGCCAGTACAAGATCGGCGCCGCATGGCAAAGCGGCATGAACTTTGCTTTTATTGTTTGGGCGGTCACTATGCACGTGACTGTCCCAGTGCCATACCATGCAGTGCATGCCGTGGGCGGCACCACGCGATGCTTTGCATGAACCGCAACGGGGATGGCATCCGGATGTTGAGGCAGGGGTCCCCTATGGGCGGGGGCGCTCCTGCGCGAAGCCCTCCACCACCGGACGGAGGACGCGGCTTCGCTCGTCGCACCCCCCCTCGGGCGGGGGGTCGCGTACCTGCGCGGGTCTTGGCGGACCGGGACCACGCGCCCCAAGGTCATGGCCAGTATGTAGCTGGCCAGGCCCCGGATAGGGCCCCCATGGGCGGGGGCCCTAGATCGGACGGGAGAGTGGGGACACCCCCCTCCACGCGGGTTACCACTACCCACCACATGCAGCCGCAGCGGTTTTCTCCGCCGCTGCACGAGTACCCACGGCTGGAGTACCACCCGCCGTACCATAGGTATGGCCGGGCCGCGGGTTATGCCCCCCCTCAGATGGGGATGTGCACTCGCCCGACATATTATCCGGGTCAGTGGCGCGCCCCTGGTTTGGAGAGAGTGGGGAGCCCGTAACTAGCTTGCTCCCTTGCTGGGACAGAGCCGCGGACGGTTCTGCTCCCTACCGCGGTGGTCCGCGTATGGGGTCGTGGGGGAAGCCATTAATTTGAGAGCTCTGTTGGACTCAGGGGCTCAAAGCAGTTTGGTTACCACTCGAGTGGCACGCCAGTTAGGTTTAGTCGTGGAAGACTCGCCTGTGCCACTTCTTGGAGTTGGTGGCATACAAGTGAAGTGTCTGACGGGCCAGACACTTGTCACCTTTTCTTCGCTGAAGTCCTCCACAATGAGGATCACGACTTCGGCTATGGTAATGGATACCATTGCGGGTTGGCACCCCTCGACAGACATACCGCCGGGTGTGTTGTCTTTGGTTTCGGGTCTGGATTTGGCCGACCCCTTTGTCTTTCATCCCGGCCCAGTGGACTTGCTCCTGGGCTCGGACGTATTGGGTTGGATTTTGTTGGGTACACAGAAGGCTCTGGGTTCGTCTTCACTGATGGCAGTGTCTACGATTTTTGGTTTTGCCCTGATGGGCCCTGTGTTTGATAATGGCACCGCGGAGGAGCCACCGGTTGTCGCATCTGCGTCCTTGGCCAAGACCATGCAAAGGTTTTGGGAGGTGGAGGAGCCACCTATGAGTTCCAGGATGGATCCGGAACACGCTGAGTGCGAAGCCCTTTTTCGATCAACCACGGAGAGGTTGCCCTCCGGTCGGTTTGTAACTAGGTTACCTTTTGTTGCCTCTCGTCCTAGCCTAGGGCAAAGTAGGGCGCTTGCGGAGAAACGACTGCTGTCCATGGAGCGACGTATGCAGCGTGACCACGTACTTCGCGATAAATATATTGAATTTATGCGCGAGTACGAGGATTTGGGTCACATGTCTCCGGCTCGAGTTGATTGGAGCTCAACTGAGCATTATTTTTTGCCCCACCACGCGGTGGTGAAGGCCTCAACGGGCAAGTTGCGGACTGTCTTTGATGGGTCCGCACCCACTTCGAACGGAGTTTCGTTGAATCTATGTTTGCATTCAGGTCCCAAATTGCATAGGGACATAATTGACATCATCTTGAACTTTAGAAGACATCAAGTGGTTTTTGGCGCGGACATCCGGATGATGTTCCGCCAGACAGTCATACATCCTGAGGACAGGCGATTCCAGTTGATACTCTGGCGTGAGCGCCCTGAGGATCCTGTGACGGTGTATGAACTCAACACAAACACGTATGGTTTGAAATCTAGTCCCTATATCGCCATCAGATCATTGCTTGAATTGGCAGAGCGGGAACGGATCCGCTTTCCCCGTGGGGCTTCCGTGCTGTCACGTGACTTGTATGTTGATGACGTGTGCACCGGAGCCCAAAGTATTGAGGAGGCCCTCCTACTGCGGGATGAATTGATTGAAATATTGAAGACAGGTGGCTACGAGCTACGTAAGTGGTTGTCTAATGAGCCTAAAGTTCTAGAAGGGATCCCGGAGGATCACCAACAGAACCCTCACCTGTTTGAGGATGTGGATGATCCCAACAGGATAGCGGTGCTGGGCATGCAGTACCAGCCGCTAACCGATATTTTTACATTCCAAGTGGACTTGGAAATACCAAAGGTCTGGACTAAGAGAACGGTGTTGTCCGTAATAGCCCGTATGTTTGATCCAAGCGGTTGGATCAGTCCAGTGATATTCTCTGCAAAGTGTCTTCTTCAGAGACTTTGGACTTTGGGCGTCTCGTGGGACGAGCCGCTGTTTGGCTCTCCATTGGATGATTGGCTCGAGTTGTTTTCATCGATTAAGGAAGTCAATCGGATTGCCTTGCCTCGTCGAATATTGCCACCCGGGAAATATCGAGCCAGCCTGCATGGCTTTTGTGACGCGTCGGAGCGAGGCTACGCCGCGTCAGTCTATATGCGGACAGTTGACGCCGATGGCCGGGTCAATGTCTCGCTTTTGTTAGGGAAGAGCAAGGTCGCCCCCATCAGGACTAGGCTGACTATCCCCAAGCTTGAGTTGAGTGGAGCTCACCTTCTCTCTAAATTGTTGCATCACATTGCCAGTGAGCTGGCGGCCACGGTCGAGATACGAGACATCTTCGCCTGGTCGGATAGCCAGGTCGCGCTTGCATGGTTGCGCGCGGCCCCACATACCTTGGAGGTTTTTGTGGGAAATCGGGTTTCCCAAATCCAGAATATCGGAATTGATATAACATGGAGACATGTGCCGGGAGAGCTGAACCCAGCGGACTGTGCTTCCCGAGGTTGTACGGCACCAGAATTGGTGTCACACCCGCTCTGGTGGGGTCCAGAGTGGCTGATGGGATCAGAAACATCTTGGCCTGTCTGTCAGACAGATGTTACTTTTTTGAGTTTGACTGGGCTCCGTGTACATGCTGTAGTCGCTGAGACGACGTCGGAGCCGGATTGGCTACTTGCTCGGTATAGCAGCTTGGATAAGCTTCTGGGTGTCACCAGTTGGATTAAGCGTTTCATACATAATTGTAGAAACCCACAGGCAAAGCGGTTGGAGCCGATTGCAGGTGCAGAAGAGCGCCGGAGCGCATTGTTGCATTGGGTCCGTGTCGTGCAGACCGGACGGTTTGAGTCAGAGCTTCATATTTTGCGCGAAGCACGCGCTAAGTTGAAGGGCGCGGTCGCTCGTTTGAACCCGTACATCGACTCGGATGGGCTTCTTCGGGTTGGAGGCAGGCTCCGGAAGGCGGATCTTCCATATGAGACTCGCCATCCTCTGTTGTTGCCCAAGGGCGGACCCTTGGTGCAGCTTTTGGTGTCTGATCGACACATTCGTAACGCCCATGCTGGGTGCAATGCTTTGTTGGCTATTTTGCAACGCGAGTTTTGGATTTTGTCAGCCCGAAGAGCAATCCGTAGTGTCCTGTTTCGATGTATTGCATGTTATAGGTTGAAGGCATCCACGATGCAACCACAGATGGGTGATTTGCCCGCTGATCGAATCCGACCTTCGAGACCGTTTGACGGCGTTGGAACCGATTTTGCCGGTCCCTTTTCGATCAAGGCTTCTCCCTTTCGTAATGCCCGTATTGTGAAGGGCTATTTGTGTGTATTTGTTTGTTTGGCCACCAAGGCTGTCCATTTGGAGGTGGTATCGGCTCTGACTACGGAGGCCTTCGTCGCCGCGTTGGATCGCTTTGTTTCGCGTCGAGGTCTACCTTCCCTTATTAGGTCTGACAATGGCACAAACTATAAAGGAACTGTAAATTATCTTAAGGATGTTTCTGTGTTTATTGATAAAAATTGTACTAGTTTAAGTCAAATTGCTGCCCAAAGGGGAATAACCTGGAAGTTTAGTCCCCCAAGTTGCCCCCATTGGGGAGGGATTTTTGAAGCGGCTGTGAAATCCGCAAAGACCCACCTCCGCCGCATTATCGGAGAAACGGCTCTAACTTTTGAAGAGCTGGCCACAGTGTTTTGTAAAGTTGAGGCGGTCCTCAACTCTCGTCCTCTCTGTCCGCTATCTCCAGATCCAAATGACTTGGAAGCTCTCACCCCTGGTCATTTTTTGGTGGGAGGGCCGTTGAATGCCCTGCCCGAATACCCGTGGAAGGATGAACGCGTATATCGGTTGTCGCGTTTTCAAATGTTGCAGCAAATGAGCCAGGACTTTTGGCGTCGCTGGTCGCTTGAATATTTGCATTTGCTGCAGCAAAGAGTGAAGTGGACAGACAGGACTGAGCCTCCCAGGGAGGGTGATTTAGTATTGTTAAAAGAGGCAAATTTGCCCTCATTGCTTTGGCGACGAGCTCGCATATTACGTTTGATTCTTGGCGGAGATGGCACTCCGCGTGTGGCTGAGGTGTTGGTCGACGGTTCGATTTTAAGGAGAGGTGTGACCTCTCTCGCCCGCCTTCCCGTAGAGTAAGCTAGCGGTCTGCTTCTCAGACCGGGACGGGGGGATGTTTGTAATATATTGGGTAAAACTAAACGCAGGCGTTTCCTGTTATCGCCGCCAGGCGTTTTGGGGTTCTCACATTGCTCGCGTGTAAGATGGGTCGCGGACGGCCGCCATTGTCCTATGCGATATCGGTTTGATTTTTAATACGCGAGAGGTCCCGCGTTCTTTGATTGCTAATTAGCTTGAGTTGTATTTGTGAATTTCCTGTTTGTTAAATAACTATTGAACTTTGTGTTTGTGTACCCGTCATTGTGACTTTCTCCTGTGGGATGTGACGCGTGGCTGCTCGCTCACATCTATCTGTTGCCGAGCCAACTTCGGGAAGAAATCTATTTATTTGTTCTGGGGAATTGAGATCTCATGGGTTAGGTAGGGTGATTAGGAATTCCCCCTTCCCGAAGACACTCAAGTTTGGATCCGAAGAGAAAGAAGATTTAGTTTGGTAAGTGGTTTTCAATTGTAGTTAATTTATAGGTTAGGTTATTATATAGGGCCCTGTAGCTCCCTTCATAAGCTACGGTGGTAGCAGACTGCGTTAAGTTAGTTAGGTTTTAGTCGGGCAAACGTGGTGCCGCGTGGAGATTTTTTCCCGGTACTTATTTTTACCGGTGGTTTTTTCCCGGTGAAGTTCCGGTACAGAATTCTTCCCGCCGCTTCGTTTGTCCGGATTCTCTCTGCGCACATTTTCTGGCAGCAGAGCGTAGTTGCTCTGCACAGATGAATGACTAGAACTTGCAATGAAGAGAAACGAGTGGACTGAAAAAGGCAAACGCCTCCCGCCTTTACCCATCCCGCCTTTACCCAGTAGTGTTAAATAATACTTATAGGCTAGATAAAAAATGGTACCAAATTGTAATTTCAATTGGATAAGAATTTTAATGAATATTATTATGATTACTGCATACAGACTGTATAAAAACCTCAAAAAAATTTGTTCATCATTCAAACATGATCGACAAAATAAATACGATTGAATTTAAATACCGTTCCGGTTTTTGTATTCATTTTCAGAATTCAAATTAAAATCTCCACACAATGCTACGAGTATTTTACTATAAATGTGTCACCATGTAACGAATCATTTTTCATGAATACAACAATTTTTAGTTATGTAATGATTGTGTGGTTCTCCAACAGGCGAAATATTCCCCGAGCTGTATACAACAAAAGCCTCTCTTGATGATGAAGAAGACAGCACTGAGGCAGACGAGGAAGCCGCTGAAGTCGAGGAATGTGAACCTTCTCCGTCACCACGACCAGCCCTGTCGGCGCTCCCGGCACCGAGACCTACGCCCAGAGAGGATTCCTTGACACTGGACTCGCAATACTACAGGTATCTAAAGATGTGCTAATTATGGGCATTTCTTCGCACAACCTAGCCTAGATATTTTGAATTCCCAACGAATGGTTCGCAGAATATAATAATGGTTAACATAAACACATCGGATCGTAGAACATTCTACGATCATAGATAGTTGAAATAATAGAACAATTAACTCAATGTTAAAAGCACGATATTCAGAGATTGTCTCTGATTTCAAGATAAGCAATGTAAGTCCTGGCTGAGAGGTGTTAGTTGTCTGTTAAAAAAATCCGACTCTAATAACAGACTAAATTTTAGTGAATTTTCCAAAAACAGTAGGAATTTTCATGACTTTATACAACCTGCCTTGTCATGTATTCGACACTCGTCCGAACCAATAGTAATTTGCCAGAAGCGAACGCCAAACTACGCCGACATGCGATATTGCCCCCAAAATTGCCTTCCAAAAGAAATGGACATAACAATAACGCTCCACCACAGCCATAAACGTCAAGCATAATTATAATGTTGCATTAACCTCGATTCGCAAGATGGCAGGCATTTGTTTATTTCTTCGCCAAAGACATAGAATTAGGAATAACACAGCGTTGAAGTAACATAGACGCATTATTTTGTCGCAGTTGACCGTGACCGCATACGCCGCATGAGACTGAAGCCCTTAGAGCTCACTCACATACACTCAATAAAAGCATTGCTGTAAACGTACTCTATAATGACCTTCAGAGCGATAGATATTTTCAAACAAAAGACAGCAAGCAGATGATACTTCTATTTGCTGTGTTATTCAAAATTCTGTGGTCGAAGAAACGTGATTACAAGATTGAAGATTAATGGTTGTTTTCTGCCACAAAAACCGCTTTATACTGTTGGTATTTCAACTTTGCTTGTAACAGGTTAATTTTAGAGCCCTCTCGTTAACCTCATCATTATCTGCGGGAAATGCATTAGCGCGTTTCAAACTTCTATTTTTGGGATCAGGAATGTGCTTAGTAATCCTTCGGTATGAGTTAACTGATAAACTTTTACGGTCGGAAACGTTTGCATATAAGATAGATCGCCTGGCAATCTTGCTAATGTGTTTACCTCCATGTTTACCTTGCAGAATTTATCCTTGTGCTAGAGCAGACGGGTTACTTTCAACGTTAATGATCGATATTTATTTTGTTTCTTAAAAGCATTGCGACGGAAAACATTAATAAACGCTAAGTAATCAACCAGTCACGATGAGAAATCGAAGTCCATTTATATTATCTTAGTTAGGCTTGAAACATTCATTACATTGGACAAAATAGTCATTGTTACGATTTGACGACAGATGAAAAGCGACAATCCTAACTAATATTATAAATGCGTAAGTGAGTTTGTTTGTTTATTTATTTGCTTGTTTGTTACCTCTTCACGTTTTATCTACTGTACCAATCGTAATGAAATTTCGCATACACATAGTTACAAGGACGGAGAAGGACATAGGGTACCTTTCGTCTAGGGAAAAAGCACTGTTCCCGTGGGAAATTCACGCGGGCGAAGCCGCGGGTAAAAGTTAGTTTGGTATAAAATAGACCCACTAAAAAGTAATTTTTTTTTATTGGAAGCAATAAACAAGGACTAGGTTTGTAAGAGAAGAAGAGTTTATATAAAGCGTAGGTAAAGTAGATTGTGGCACCTTTGCCAGCGACCGACACTAAAGTAGCCTGTTTACTTTAACTTTGTGCACGTCAGTACTTTTACCACACGACAAATAAAGTAGCTAGCGATAGCGACATAAAGTAGCGCGTTTACTCCGGCCTATTGTCTCACAAATAACATGTAACTGTACGATTCCTCAGGGGTCGCTGGTTGCCAGTTTTTCCGCCACTGTAATGGATGGCGCGGCGTTTGCACTGAATTAACCGGACTTTCCTCCACTGAGCGAGAAATGAGACTCGTTTTTCAAATTCGCACCGGGATATTTGTATTTTTGCAATAAATCATCCCCGTCCGGGCGAGAGAGCTTTTGTTGATTTTTTAATGGAGCTGAGATAGGTTTTATTTAATTACAGTTGTGTGTTTGTAGTTGGACGTTGACTGATATACTTGTTCACTTTGTTTGTGTAACTCCATTAGTTAGTTCTTACTGGTCGAGAGTGGCGAGACCCACCCACAACTATTATTTGTCTGCCATCAATATGTTTTTCATATCCCCCCATAATACCACATGAAACACGCGTGTGTTCGTACTCATAACTCTCATTTGTTACTCTTTCTTGTAGTGACTTTTAACTAACTGATTTTATGGTTGCAATAAATATGACCTCAAGATAAAAAGTACCCTCTGTGTAAACTAGCTACCCTAAAATTGTCTTTACCTGTGTACAAAATTTCATTAAAAATAAGTTTTTGTGAGAAGATGAACATAGCTCGCAGAACAGATAGCCGTTGGGGCAGAAAATTTCTCGAGTGGCGACCACGAACCGGAAAACGTAGTGTTGGCAGGCCTCCCACTCGGTGGACCGACGACCTGATGAAGGTCGCGGGATGCGTATGGATGCGGGCAGCGCAGGACCGGTCGTTGTGGAAATCCTTGGGGGAGGCCTTTGTCCAGCAGTGGACGTCTTTCGGCTGAGAGAAGGAGAAGATGAAACAAAAATTCAATCAAACCTCCACGTTTGAAGTATTAGTAAGAAGTATAATTAGACTAGTTTTTCTTACGTAACAACGTTGTGACTCACTGGTTATATTTGATCGTAAACAGCTATACTGTGGCTCTCGGAGTGACAGTCGGCGCTGGCTGCTTCCTGCTAGCTCTCAACGTGCTGGTTTTTGCTGGGATCTACCTCCAGAGAGGCAGGCGACGACGCGCCAACCATCGCAGACCCAGGAGAGAAGGTCAGTTAAAAAAAATTGTCTATAAATCAATTGTCCTGCTTCCTTGATTTTTTTCTGGAGTGGCTATAATAAGGAAGTCGAAGTCAAAGAAAGAAGGTGGTCAAATAAAATTGAATGATAAAACGACACAATACCCATAGGACACGGTCACACGGACTTTCCATTCCATTCCGCGCTCGGCCTTGTTGCCCGAAGACAGAGTTTGAACTAGATTGACAATGACACTGTCAAAACAACTTCTGGAAATAATTAAGAAATTAATTGGGTTTTGATATCTCGATGGGTTTTGAATTGAATTACGAAATATAGGTTTATCGGTATTTCTTGTGATATATAACTGAGATATTCAATTATGCAGCAGCAATAATATACCCTGATGTGTGCTTGATAATGATTAAGCCATATAAATTGCCCTAATAGTTTGAGATTGCAATAAAGAATTACCTTTCTAGGAAGCAGTAGCAGTCGCACACGGGCCGGCTCTCTAAACAGTGAACCATCGATAGCTATGGCGGCAATGGCATCGCCTCGCAAGAGCACGCTTAAGGTACTCACATCTAACAACTCCCTGCTTTTAAAGTTATAATCTTTATGTGAATCATCGAGATATAATGTATGTGAATCATCCTAAATTAGTCAGTTTTAAAAATAGAACTTATCAATAATGGAGACTAAAGAAGGCCAAAAGGAAATAAATTATAAAATCCCAGCCTCATAGAGATTAAAATTCTTTAGGTTTGATTCAACGATAAGTTCTTATTTAAATTATTAAAAAGTTTAGGTATCTTGCTTTTGGTCGAAAAATAATGGTCGACTAACATATTAATCGGTTTCCACAGCGCAGCAGCGAGTCGGAACCAAAAGAGAGACCGGCCAACGTCGCTCCGCCCGCAAAAAAACGCGTCCAAATCCAGGAGATCTCAGTGTAGACGACTTTTAAGTGAGGACATAAATTCATTGCTTCTTATGGCAAGAAGGTCCGGAATACCAACAAGCTTGTAACAGAAATTGCGTCAGAATCCGTAAGATGGTTGAAAATGTCTTTCTTTCCTTTGAAGACTCATTTACGCCGTGGATCTCGGTCACCATCTAGTGGTCATTATACCAAATACTATATAAACTCTATTACACCTTGTCAATATGTCCTATACAAACCACGTGAGCAGACTTCGGAAGGATTAAAAACCTTTCATGGGTTAGTGGAACCTACAGCTTGTTCTATTAATGTAAGCAGTGAGAACAATGACACTAAAGTAGTCTAATTTGTGTGATGTGAAACTATGAATGTGGTAAAGTGCTTTGTGACCTCGAGACCAAAGAGTGGATGACGGACTATAGGAAGGACACAAAGAAAATTTGCCCTCCCTTAATCAAATCAAAAGACCAGTAAGTGTATTTGCGTATGACACTTTCAACATTTTCATATAGATGTTGAATCACATTCCGTGTATTTTAAAATCACAGATCTTCGTATTAAGGGTATTGTTTGATTGATTGAAGATAACAAGATATCACAATTATTTAAATTTCGTAAAGAAATTTGGTGAAAAAGCATTGTACTAAAATGCTGTTGTTTATAATGGTAAGGTTTTTATTTACGGTACATTCTAGTAAAACATACGTAAAACTAAAGCATAAATTCCTAAATTGTATAAAATATAATTTGGAAAAGTCACACAGACAATTTTTAAAATGGGTTAATTTAAACCATGATTTGAATAGATTATAATCACATCCCTGTAAACGTTTATAACATACACATTTTCGAAATAAGTATAAATATTTTGAGGGCGGTTTGTTGATTCAAGGTTATTTGGGAAAGGTTGTTCAGTTTTGTTAAATAATATTTACAGAAATAATAAGGATACTTGCCCTTAATTTTATATAACCAAATCCTGTGAAGGCACATGTATTATCTGGCCGCTCTCTATACGGCCAACATTGCTGCTGTCGACGTATATTGCTTTGTTATAATGTGAGCTATACGCAGACACGGGGTAAAACTGAGCAATGTATACCATACTTTATATTAAACTCAAAGCTACGACTACGATACTCGTGTCCTATGAGGTCGGGGCTCATAGCCGGAGGAAATTCGATTTAAAAAGTAATACTTTAAGTGCGGGCGAGCCTTCAGTCGGCTCGCTCATATAATCGTATATCTGGTAGGACAAGCTCCTATGTATCTACCTCCTCACCAAGGGTGTTATTTTCGGAATGTATGACTAGCTAAAAATAGTAAGAATTTTCATTCGTGATAAACAGAGATACTTTTGATGAACCATTTCAAAAATGGCACCCATCTCGTCTTAATTGTTATGTTTCCGACTTGTAATATTAATCTAAAGTCACTGCAAAACGTATACTTAAGTGACAGTCTAAAGTCTTTATAATAATGTTGTACTGTACTGACCTCAATACTTTTGTGTATTCTTTTTGAGAAGCATTAAGACGTATTTTTGTTTGGTGAAGTCCTTTGAAACACCGGTATAAAATACTTAAAATATCTGCAAAAATACGTTTTGCAGTAACTAATAACTAAGTACTTCTTATTTCGCATTGTATAAATTTTACCATAGTACCTGTTTGTTATAATATTATTATATATCATATACATATGGTGAGAATAAGATTCTGTTTATAGATTATTATCATATAACAAAATATTATTTACTTTTTCCAAATACTTATATGTATAGATCATTGTTACTTTATCTTCTTAGTTAAATATATAGACCAATATGGTATATGTTCGTATATACAATGTTTTCGAGCTGTCGTATTGTGACGGCTGTATGTACATAGTACACTCTAAGTTTATATCTAAACTAATGTAAATATTAGAATTGACGTCATTATCTGTACGACGGATACTCGTCCGTAAAGGTTTTTAAAATAAAGACCATTTTTTCCCGAACTTTGTAGTTTTATTTATTTTGTCATCAATATTTTTAAACATTGACTGGTACAACCCGTTACATAAGTAAATATACGGTGTCAAACTGTAGACACTCTTTTCTTATTATGTATGAAACTGTAGTCAAGCATTAGGGGATTAGAGCTTGCATATGTAGAGTTGAATGTAGCTGAAGATGTAAGAAGCCAAGGTGGAAGTTGAGTAGAGGGCAGGATATAACCATATATTTTGATACAGGTACCTAGTACATATTATGTTAACGCAAAAAATTTCCATGATCAAGAGTCCAAAGTTTTTTTTTGCATTTGACTTTTATATCAAATTTACGAAGAAATTTAAATCAAGCTAGGACAGCTTATATTTATCATTTGATTTAAATTTCTTCGTATTTCAGATGACCTTCAATGGTAGCCCAAAATAGTTACCGATTTCCATCCAAGAAATTTTATCCAATACTGTGAAATACAAAGATTGTGTGGGTGTGCGCAGCGCACACAGACACGCAACGCCCCCTCGCAGTGATTTCGCAAAACACCGATATTTCACGGTGAAAAACTTTTAATGCGTTCCTTTACACGCAGAACCCAAAATTAACTATTCCGGCGGGCTCCGACAAAATTATATTCTTTATTGTTCCATACTTTAACAGGGAATATTTTGAAAGGAACACCTCTTTTGTTATCTTTAATTTTTCAACTTTTTGCTGAGTTTTGTAAGAAGATAAAGTATCGTTTAGGGTTTTGATAAATCGCGCCGCGGACGGAGAAATAGGTCAGGGGATTTTAAAACTGGAGTTGGGAGGAGTAAGTTTTGCAATGAAGTTACAGTTTTGGCTTATAAGGAGTTGACAAAAATAACTCACTTGCAATTGTAAAACATGTCGAATTAGAAAATAATTTTGAAATTACTGTGATTTTTTTCTTTGAAAGTTTAAAAAGTTTTCAGAGAGTTTTATGTTATGAACACAATTAGAAAATTCGACTTGTGTTTAAAACGTAGTTTTAAATAAATGTTTGAGATCTCAAAAATGGCTACAGATATCGATGAAACTTTCCATGAAATTAATTTAGGTATGTATTTCTCCACTCCACATCATCTTTATGACATTTTAGTAGTGATATTTGAGACAAATCTAAAACACAATAAAAGTAATACAATACAGGTACATCAATTCCATAGAATGGTAACTTCAACAGGTTGTTACAGACTGCCTTTGAAGATCTGTGAGTGACGCGGGTCACCTCCGAGGGTCGACTCCCGACCCTCGTCATCTGCAGCGTGCAGTCTGACATTGTCTTCACGGACCAGTTATGTTTGCTATCTTCAAGCCCGGATATAATTTTACTAGCTGTGCTGTGCCCCTAAGGAAATCCGGAAGAAAATTTACTCTAAGGATTATTCCAGATAGATATTGGTCTACTTCTGTACTAAATGTGATATGATGATGATTAAGTACCTATGTAGAAATCTCTTCAGAATGGCTGTAGAACCGTAAAAAAGCTAGTAAAATAACCGGAGAGAATGACATGTACTGAGCGAGCATGCGGGTGCATTGCGTTCAGTAGTTGAAAGACAATATTTCAATAAGAATTATTGGTACCTAGTAATATAAAAATGAAGACGTCGGTAAACGTATCACGCAGTTAAAGTGGGATTGGGCGGGACACTTGGCTAGAAGGGAAGACGGTCGATGGACCAAGGCAGTAACGGAGTGGTGGCCGAGACAGGGATGACGACCAATAAGAAAGCCACCAGCCCGCTGGTCAGATGACATTGTCTGCGTTACAGGAAAGCGATGGATGAGACTGGCACAGGACCGTAGTAAGTGGCGTCAAAAAAGGGAGGCCTATGTCCAGCAGTGGGCTAATATAGGCTGAAAATAGAATAGAATCCTAACTAATATTATAAAAGTAAAAGTGAGTTTGTTTGTTTGTTACCTCTTCACGCTTCATCTACTGAACCAATCTTTCTGAAATTTCGCATACACATAGTTAGAAGTACGGAGAAGGACATAGGGTACCTTTTATCCTGGGAAAAGGCACGGTTCCCGTGGGAAATTTACGCGGGCGCAGCCGCGGGCGAAAGCTAGTAGAATATAAAAATGATTATCCTGTCCAGTCGTCTGCGAACCAGACTGTGCAGAGCAACTACGCTCTGCTGCCAGAAAATGTGGCAGCGAGAATCCGGACAAACGAAGCGGCGGGAAGAATTCTGTACCGGAACTTCACCGGGAAAAAACCACCGGTAAAAATAAGTACCGGGAAAAAATCTCCACGCGGCACCACGTTTGCCCGACTAAAACCTAACTAACTTAACGCAGTCTGCTACCACCGTAGCTTATGAAGGGAGCTACAGGGCCCTATATGATAACCTAACCTATAAATTAACTAGAATTGAACACTTACCAAACTAAATCTTCTTTCTCTTCGGATCCAAACTTGAGTGTCTTCGGGAAGGGGGAATTCCTAATTACCCTACCTAACCCTTGAGATCTCAATTCCCCAGGACAAATAAATAGATTTCTTCCCGTAGTTTCACTCGGGAACAGCCAGATGTGAACAGCCAGCCACGTTTCACCTCTCACAAGAAAAAGTCACAATAACAGAGTTTTTCACAAACACAAATTCAATAGTTATTTAACAAACAGGAAATTCACAATTATCACTCAAACTAAACAACAAGCAAAAGACGCGAGACCGCTCCGCGTATTAAAATCAAACCGATATCGCCCTGGACAATGCAATGGCGGACACCACACGCGACGCCATCCACGCTAGCAGTGTGAAAACCCCGAACGCCCTCTGGCGGCAGCAATGCGAAACGCCTGCGTTTAGTTTTACCCAATATATTACAAACATCCCCCCGTCCCGGTCTGAGAAGCAGACCGCTAGCTTACTCTACGGGAAGGCGGGCGAGAGAGGTCACACCTCTCCTTAAAATCGAACCGTCGACCAACACCTCAGCCACACGCGGAGTGCCATCTCCGCCAAGAATCAAACGTAATATGCGAGCTCGTCGCCAAAGCAATGAGGGCAAATTTGCCTCTTTTAACAATACTAAATCACCCTCCCTGGGAGGCTCAGTCCTGTCTGTCCACTTCACTCTTTGCTGCAGCAAATGCAAATATTCAAGCGACCAGCGACGCCAAAAGTCCTGGCTCATTTGCTGCAACATTTGAAAACGCGACAACCGATATACGCGTTCATCCTTCCACGGGTATTCGGGCAGGGCATTCAACGGCCCTCCCACCAAAAAATGACCAGGGGTGAGAGCTTCCAAGTCATTTGGATCTGGAGATAGCGGACAGAGAGGACGAGAGTTGAGGACCGCCTCAACTTTACAAAACACTGTGGCCAGCTCTTCAAAAGTTAGAGCCGTTTCTCCGATAATGCGGCGGAGGTGGGTCTTTGCGGATTTCACAGCCGCTTCAAAAATCCCTCCCCAATGGGGGCAACTTGGGGGACTAAATTTCCAGGTTATTCCCCTTTGGGCAGCAATTTGACTTAAACTAGTACAATTTTTATCAATAAACACGGAAACATCCTTAAGATAATTTACAGTTCCTTTATAGTTTGTGCCATTATCAGACCTAATAAGGGAAGGTAGACCTCGACGCGAAACAAAGCGATCCAACGCGGCGACGAAGGCCTCCGTAGTCAGAGCCGATACCACCTCCAAATGGACAGCCTTGGTGGCCAAACAAACAAATACACACAAATAGCCCTTCACAATACGGGCATTACGAAAGGGAGAAGCCTTGATCGAAAAGGGACCGGCAAAATCGGTTCCAACGCCGTCAAACGGCCTCGAAGGTCGAATTCGATCAACGGGCAAATCACCCATCTGTGGTTGCATCGTGGATGCCTTCAACCTATAACATGCAATACATCGAAACAGAACACTACGGATTGCTCTTCGGGCAGACAATATCCAAAATTCGCGTTGCAAAATAGCCAACAAAGCATTGCACCCAGCATGGGCGTTACGAATGTGTCGATCAGACACCAAAAGCTGCACCAAGGGTCCGCCCTTGGGCAACAACAGAGGATGGCGAGTCTCATATGGAAGATCCGCCTTCCGGAGCCTGCCTCCAACCCGAAGAAGCCCATCCGAGTCGATGTACGGGTTCAAACGAGCGACCGCGCCCTTCAACTTAGCGCGTCCGTCGCGCAAAATCTGAAGCTCTGACTCAAACCGTCCGGTCTGCACGACACGGACCCAATGCAACAATGCGCTCCGGCGCTCTTCTGCACCTGCAATCGGCTCCAACCGCTTTGCCTGTGGGTTTCTACAATTATGTATGAAACGCTTAATCCAACTGGTGACACCCAGAAGCTTATCCAAGCTGCTATACCGAGCAAGTAGCCAATCCGGCTCCGACGTCGTCTCAGCGACTACAGCATGTACACGGAGCCCAGTCAAACTCAAAGAAGTAACATCTGTCTGACAGACAGGCCAAGAAGTTTCTGATCCCATCAGCCACTCTGGACCCCACCAGAGCGGGTGTGACACCAATTCTGGTGCCGTACAACCTCGGGAAGCACAGTCCGCTGGGTTAAGCTCTCCCGGCACATGTCTCCATGTTATATCAATTCCGATATTCTGGATTTGGGAAACCCGATTTCCCACAAAAACCTCCAAGGTATGTGGGGCCGCGCGCAACCATGCAAGCGCGACCTGGCTATCCGACCAGGCGAAGATGTCCCGTATCTCGACCGTGGCCGCCAGCTCACATGCAACGTGATGCAACAATTTAGAGAGAAGGTGAGCTCCACTCAACTCAAGCTTGGGAATAGTCAGCCTAGTCCTGATGGGGGCGACCTTGCTCTTCCCTAACAAAAGCGAGACATTGACCCGGCCATCGGCGTCAACTGTCCGCATATAGACTGACGCGGCGTAGCCTCGCTCCGACGCGTCACAAAAGCCATGCAGGCTGGCTCGATATTTCCCGGGGGCAATATTCGACGAGGCAAGGCAATCCGATTGACTTCCTTAATCGATGAAAACAACTCGAGCCAATCATCCAATGGAGAGCCAAACAGCGGCTCGTCCCACGAGACGCCCAAAGTCCAAAGTCTCTGAAGAAGACACTTTGCAGAGAATATCACTGGACTGATCCAACCGCTTGGATCAAACATACGGGCTATTACGGACAACACCGTTCTCTTAGTCCAGACCTTTGGTATTTCCAAGTCCACTTGGAATGTAAAAATATCGGTTAGCGGCTGGTACTGCATGCCCAGCACCGCTATCCTGTTGGGATCATCCACATCCTCAAACAGGTGAGGGTTCTGTTGGTGATCCTCCGGGATCCCTTCTAGAACTTTAGGCTCATTGGACAACCACTTACGTAGCTCATAGCCACCCGTTTTCAATATTTCAATCAATTCGTCCCGCAGTAGGAGGGCCTCCTCAATACTTTGGGCTCCGGTGCACACGTCATCAACATACAAGTCACGTGACAGCACGGAAGCCCCACGGGGAAAGCGGATCCGTTCCCGCTCTGCCAATTCAAGCAATGATCTGATGGCGATATAGGGACTAGATTTCAAACCATACGTGTTTGTGTTGAGTTCATACACCGTCACAGGATCCTCAGGGCGCTCACGCCAGAGTATCAACTGGAATCGCCTGTCCTCAGGATGTATGACTGTCTGGCGGAACATCATCCGGATGTCCGCGCCAAAAACCACTTGATGTCTTCTAAAGTTCAAGATGATGTCAATTATGTCCCTATGCAATTTGGGACCCGAATGCAAACACAGATTCAACGAAACCCCGTTCGAAGTGGGTGCGGACCCATCGAAGACGGTCCTCAATTTGCCTGTTGAGGCCTTCACCACCGCGTGGTGGGGCAAAAAATAATGCTCAGTTGAGCTCCAATCAACTCGAGCCGGAGACATGTGACCCAAATCCTCGTACTCGCGCATAAATTCAATATATTTATCGCGAAGTACGTGGTCACGCTGCATACGTCGCTCCATGGACAGCAGTCGTTTCTCCGCAAGCGCCCTACTTTGCCCTAGGCTAGGACGTGTAGCAACAAATGGTAATCTAGTTACAAACCGACCGGAGGGCAACCTCTCCGTGGTCGATCGAAAAAGGGCTTCGCACTCAGCGTGTTCCGGATCCATCCTGGAACTCATAGGTGGCTCCTCCACCTCCCAAAACCTTTGCATGGTCTTGGCCAAGGACGCAGATGCGACAACCGGTGGCTCCTCCGCGGTGCCATTATCAAACACAGGGCCCATCAGGGCAAAACCAAAAATCGTAGACACTGCCATCAGTGAAGACGAACCCAGAGCCTTCTGTGTACCCAACAAAATCCAACCCAATACGTCCGAGCCCAGGAGCAAGTCCACTGGGCCGGGATGAAAGACAAAGGGGTCGGCCAAATCCAGACCCGAAACCAAAGACAACACACCCGGCGGTATGTCTGTCGAGGGCTGCCAACCCGCAATGGTATCCATTACCATAGCCGAAGTCGTGATCCTCATTGTGGAGGACTTCAGCGAAGAAAAGGTGACAAGTGTCTGGCCCGTCAGACACTTCACTTGTATGCCACCAACTCCAAGAAGTGGCACAGGCGAGTCTTCCACGACTAAACCTAACTGGTGTGCCACTCGAGTGGTAACCAAACTGCTTTGAGCCCCTGAGTCCAACAGAGCTCTCAAATTAATGGCTTCTCCCCACGACCCCATACGCGGACCACCGCGGTAGGGAGCAGAACCGTCCGCGGCTCTGTCCCAGCAAGGGAGCAAGCTAGTTACGGGCTCCCCACTCTCTCCAAACCAGGGGCGCGCCACTGACCCGGATAATATGGCGGGCGAGTGCACATCCCCATCTGAGGGGGCATAACCCGCGGCCCGGCCATACCTATGGTACGGCGGGTGGTACTCCAGCCGTGGGTACTCGTGCAGCGGCGGAGAAAACCGCTGCGGCTGCATGTGGTGGGTAGTGGTAACCCGCGTGGAGGGGTGTCCCCACTCTCCCGTCCGATCTAGGGCCCCCGCCCATGGGGGCCCTATCCGGGGCCTGGCCAGCTACATACTGGCCATGACCTTGGGGCGCGTGGTCCCGGTCCGCCAAGACCCGCGCAGGTACGCGACCCCCTCCCGAGGGGGGTGCGACGAGCGAAGCCGCGTCCTCCGTCCGGTGGTGGAGGGCTTCGCGCAGGAGCGCCCCCGCCCATAGGGGACCCCTGCCTCAACATCCGGGTGCCATCCCCGTTGCGGTTCATGCAAAGCATCGCGTGGTGCCGCCCACGGCATGCACTGCATGGTATGGCACTGGGACAGTCACGTGCATAGTGACCGCCCAAACAATAAAAGCAAAGTTCATGCCGCTTTGCCATGCGGCGCCTATCTTGTACTGGCAGTCTCTGCCAGTCCCTGCATTGTAGCAGGCTGTGGCCCATCCGGCCACATTGCAGGCAGTCCGCGTCCCTCGCGACTGCTGCCGTGTGCGCAACCCGCACACCAGCTCCACGCGGTGGCGGTTGCCGTCCCTGTTGGGGCCTACGTTCAGGCGCTCTGGATGGCGCTGAGTCCGTCATGGTATTCTCAGCCGCCCGTGCCTCAAACTCCAAAAACTTCACCAAGTCAGTGAATGTTGGTAGGGTGGTGCTATCCCGCTCCGCATTCTCGCGCTCAAATCGCGAGCGGATGTCATTGGGTAATTTGCCCAATACAATGTGCACCAGCAAAAAGGACCATTGGTCCACCGGCAGCCCCAGTGTGCGGAGCGCGTTACAGGCCACTGTAACGGGCGTGAGCAACTGCAGGCGCAACTGTGCCCTGTTGGCCACCTTGGGCAGGGCCATCAACTGTGCGGCGTGCGCATCCGCTAACAAACGTAAGTTTTGGTAGCGGGAGTTCAATAACTCCCAAGCCGTATCGTACTGGTCGTCCTCCACCCGGAGGTGCTGGATGAGCGACCGCGCTTCATCCTCAAGAGTGGAGAGGAGGTAGGCCATCTTCTGGGCCTTCGACAAATCCTGTCGTGCTACGACCAGGGACTCAAACATATTTTTATATGCTACCCACTCCTCCATCCTACCCCCAAAGTGGGACAGCTGAAGGGTGGGGAGCCGACCAGTAACCGCTGGTCCTTCCTGTCTAACAGGTGTGCGAGGGGCTGGTCCGCCAGCCTGTCTCGCCCTTATTGCGGTCACCGCCTCCGCGATATCATCGTGCAGACTCAGGATCTGGTCCATGTCCGCCATGTGACCTGCGTAGACCTCCGGGGTAAGATCGGCTTCGGTAAGCGCCGCCATGGCCGCTTCCGCGCTAATCAATCGTGAGTGGAGGTGATCCGCTCTTAGCAGTATGGCGCCCTCCCTGTCCTTCCGGGACAGGAGTCCTCCGGCCGTCACAAACCATCTCAATTCGTTGGCGAGTGTCGCCCTAGCATTGGAGGCCTTCGCCATCGCGTCAAGTCACAAACAAAAAATAACAAAAGGTAAATAAAAAACAACAAAATCAAGCAACTACACGAAGAACCGCGGTAGGTATGAGAATGGCACAAACCCGGAACGCACGGTACAAACCGCAAACAAATACAAAAAGGGTTACAAATATTCTTATACAAACAAACTAAGAAAAATCTAATAATTTTTACAAACAATTAATTATTTTTTACAAACGAACAAATAGAGGGTAGATAAACTACGCTCTGCTACCAGAAAATGTGCAGAGCAACTACGCTCTGCTGCCAGAAAATGTGGCAGCGAGAATCCGGACAAACGAAGCGGCGGGAAGAATTCTGTACCGGAACTTCACCGGGAAAAAACCACCGGTAAAAATAAGTACCGGGAAAAAATCTCCACGCGGCACCACGTTTGCCCGACTAAAACCTAACTAACTTAACGCAGTCTGCTACCACCGTAGCTTATGAAGGGAGCTACAGGGCCCTATATGATAACCTAACCTATAAATTAACTAGAATTGAACACTTACCAAACTAAATCTTCTTTCTCTTCGGATCCAAACTTGAGTGTCTTCGGGAAGGGGGAATTCCTAATTACCCTACCTAACCCTTGAGATCTCAATTCCCCAGGACAAATAAATAGATTTCTTCCCGTAGTTTCACTCGGGAACAGCCAGATGTGAACAGCCAGCCACGTTTCACCTCTCACAAGAAAAAGTCACAATAACAGAGTTTTTCACAAACACAAATTCAATAGTTATTTAACAAACAGGAAATTCACAATTATCACTCAAACTAAACAACAAGCAAAAGACGCGAGACCGCTCCGCGTATTAAAATCAAACCGATATCGCCCTGGACAATGCAATGGCGGACACCACACGCGACGCCATCCACGCTAGCAGTGTGAAAACCCCGAACGCCCTCTGGCGGCAGCAATGCGAAACGCCTGCGTTTAGTTTTACCCAATATATTACAAACACAGACAATCATAATCATCTAAGACAATATAAAAATCTAATACTGAGTTTGCGAGATTCTGCTTTGTTTAAGCTTAACGTAACTAGTACAAATACTACGACGCAATTATTTCTTAGAAACTGACAATATGTGGGACAAATGATTTGATTTCTTTGTGTCAACTGGTTCATAACTTATTGGTGAAAACAGGCTGATAAATTGTTTGTACTTTAAGAAAATAAATATCGCATCTGCGAAAATGCCGATTGCCACCCTGCCGCGGGGCGGGTACAGCAGGGTGGGTATGTGGGGCTCGAACTCACTAAAAACACCTCGGTGTCCCTAATTGCGCTATATATCTAAAACTGCAGGTACGACAGGGGAACGCAAGGCCCCATCATTCTTAACTTTTTATTTGATGCCATATCATTTTTTATACTACTAAGTAGGCAAACAGCACCTGATTGAAAGCGTTCCTGCAGCCTATGGATTCCTGCAACATCAGGGGTGTCACGCGTGATAGCTGTGCCTGTGTCTCAGCCCTAAAATTATAATGTAAACAAATAGTGTAGAGAAATTGGGATTAAACAGTATTGGTTTGACCGCTCCCAAGCACTGACGTTTAATTTAATTCTCCCCTTCTATTATCAGAAGTGGGATTCGCGTAAATTTCGCGTAAATTTAAGAATCTACGTCTACAAAAAAATAAAAATGTGTAATAAAAGTGTAAAAATAAAAATAAAAGTGGACTGATCAATAAAAAATCAAAAGAATTAACTATGAGTGAAGTAAAACATAAATGGACAGTTTAAATAAAAATTCAATAGAATCAACTATGAGTGAAATAAAAATATAAGTGGACAGTTTAATAAAAACCCAATAATAGTGAACTATGAGTGAAAATGAAATAAAAGTTGGACAGTTAAATAAAAATATAAATTGACGATAAGTGATAATAAGAGTGAATTTTTGAACAGTAAAATAAAAGATCTTTCCAAGACATTTCCGAAGTGTTGTGTTGTGATCTAGGTTGTGACTTTAAGAAAGTTGCTAATATGAGTAGCGATTTCTATTTATGTGGAAATAATGTACATAGATCTACAGAAGCAATTACGGCTACAATGTAGTGAAGCAAGAAAAATCGATCGTTAGTAGCGCAGAAAATGTAACCGTAAGTGAGCTATTTGAAAATTATTTGTGAGCTATTTCTCAATATATTACAGTCTTATCACATGACATAAAATGTACTGCATCAGCTGCTAATATTGACAATTACAGAGAGTTGTTACCATACATCCAAGTAATCGAGACTGCTTATCAAACAAAAACGTTGCTGCTTATCAAACAAAAACGTTGCCATCGCTGCAATCGAATAAGATATTGTGGGCGAAAGTAGAAATTATACCCAAATTAGAGAAATTATACCCAGTAGACTCGGGGACTAATGATAATTTTATTATACATAACAACAAATTATATACTAAAGAAATTCTACTTTAACTGCATGAGTGTCGTACTAGTTTATACAAACTGCTTAAAATGTGATGTCACGATTAGTGAAATTGATAAACAAAGAAAAAGCAAAATAAAAAATAAATAATTTAAAAGACAAACTTAAAGATTGAGAAATATTGAACAAAGGTGAGAGTTGACACATGAAAGTAGTAAACCAATGGCAAGGTATATACGAACAACACCTGTCATAATCAATGGTATATTTGTTCATGTTATTAATCTACAGCGGAGCGACCGAGACACTATGGGCATGTGTCTATAAATGTCCATTGCTAACCATTTATTACATAATTTCTGGACATTTTGATATGTATAATGATTTCAAATGAAAAAGATAGATGTTATTTTGCAGTTGGAAAATATTCATTTAGAGACAAAAAGTTAAAGACAAAGAAATTCCCTATGAGACAATAGCTTCAATACCAATAGGTCACAACAATATTGAGCGGCACAATAGTTAAAAGGAAAGATCAAGTTCAAAGATCTGTAAGTGTTTATAACATTAGAGACTTCATATCCAATTCCAAGCCGAGCTTCGAGAATTCAAGTCTTATCGCTCACCATAAACAATACCTTATGAGAAATAAAAACTGCCGTCATAACTATTCGGACGACAAGAAACGAATCCTTTGTTTATCACCTACTTATAATGGATGTCGGTTACTGAGTGAGAAAAAATACGAGCGAGAGTGATGATCGAACTTTTGAATAACAAAATCTTTCAAGAATTCACTTCACCGTTTGCGTTACCATTTATAGGTACTTGCAAAAAAATAAAGATGCAAATGACAGATAGTGAGAGGATTATTGAGTTTTGAATAAGATAACTATTTAGAGAGACATATACCTAATGCCATTATTTAAAGATTAGTTGGAAAGATTGAGACAGGCTCTTTAATTCAGCACACTTGACAATGGCATCAGGTTTTATGTGATTCCAATTGAAAAAGAAGAAAACTAAAACTACTTTTGTGACTCCGAAGGTCACTGAATGAATGGCTGAGTGTATCATATGGATTGTGCATTTTGCATTTGACCAATAACTATTCGATGAACTGACAACATATATAAAAAAAAAAAACCTGTTGCAAAATGACCTTCAATCGGACGCAGGAATGTGAAGAAGCATGACAATATTGAATCAAAAAGCTACCTTTGTGTTAGTTATTTTTGACCCCAAAGTGAGAATTCGAATTGCATACTGACGCTAGTATCTGGTGCAATAGTATTTTAAAGACATTACCAAGACTTTCTTTTGAGTCTTATACATTTCCGTGTACGTGTGTTATTGGAAATAGAGCACCAAAAAAAAAATTACAGATGGTAACGCCATATAACTAACTCTAATTCCATGAAACGCAATTTAACAAAACAGGAAGTTGCATAAAACACTAGATTTTTTGGCAGAAATCCATCACAAAATCATAGCAGAGAAGGACTAGTGAATGATCAAAATACGTGGTTAGAAGCAGTTTAAAAGCAAGACCGAGACGTGACTAAAATAAAAAGCAAAGTCGAAAAGATTAAAAAATGCTAAATGTTATAAGTCATAATGAGAATGTGTTAATAAAATATATGTGCCCTTAGCAGCACATGAAGATTGCACAGGGTCATTTGGAACAATTGGAAATCTCAATAGGTACCTGTTATTGTTCGTAGATGACTACACTAAATTAAAAATATTGGTACCTTTGGAAAATCTTATCGGGAGAGAGCTAGTGAGAGCCCTCGAATCACAACTAAGCTTCCTTGCAAAGTGAGTTGCAGAGCAGGATGGACGAGCACTGCAGAAACCTATACGACAATTCATAATGGTCTTCCAGAAATCGAATCAAATATAGATATTTAAGAATTAAGAACAACAGCACGAGAGAGGTTGAGAAATCAAATAAAAAATCTAATGAAACTGAGAATATTTAAGAATTGAGAACCACTGCAGAAAGAGCAGTTGAAAATTTTCACTTTAAAAATAAACAAAGATCCGATATAATGAGAGGAAAATTGAGATAAGGTGATGTTGTATATGTACGATGTCAGTGAATACACCTGAGGAAATTAAACCATGTTAATGGATATTTACAATTAAAAAATGTTAGTCAAAAAAATAAAGAATACGAGAGATAATGAAACAAAGGATAAAGTTAAAATCATGGCAAAAAAAAAAACTTTCCAGTTTGTACGACAGAATCAGACTTTGGAATCGAAATTTTGTGGAAAGTACAATGGCGATTGAGAATTCCTACAATTACAAATCCAAAAATAAATTAACAAAAAAAAGGCGTAAGCGACTTTTCAAAAAAAAAAGTGCGCATGAATCGCAAAAAATTAAATAAAATGGCGTAAGCGACTTTTAAAAAAAAAGTGCGCATGAATCGCAACAAATTAAATAAAATTGCGTAAGCGACTTTTCAAAAAGAGTGCGCATGAATCGCAATCAATTAAATAAAACAAGGCGTAAGCGGCTTTAAAAAAAAAGTGCGCATGGATCGCTAAAAATAAAATATTAGTTAGCGCGAGCTACTTCCTCGATAAGTGAGCAAGGACCGCTAAAAAACAAAAAAAGGCCGTGATAGGGCGGGCTATCACACAAATAAAAATGTTGTGGGCATAAGCAACTTATCCAAAAAATAAGTGTGCCGGGATTGCCATAACATTGCTGTGGGCATAAGCAACTTATCCAAAAAAATAAGTGTGCCGGGATTGCCATAAAAAATAAAAATGTTGTGGGCATATGCAACTTATCCAAAAAAATAAGTGTGCCGGGATTGCCATAACATTGCTGTGGGCATAAGCAACTTATCTAATAATAAGTGTGCCGGGATTGCCAAATATACAAAATACAAAAATATTCTGGGCGTAGCAACTTATCTAAAAATAAGTGTGCTGGGACCGCCAAAATAATATTAACTGGCGTAAGCTATTTCCTATAGTGCAAGGTAAGCAGGTAAGTACTTACTTTGCGCTACTGTAAATGAGCATGGATCGCAAAAAAAAAAAAAATACAAAAAAATATAAAGTTCATAAAAACATAAGTATCTATCGCTTCACAGCTGAAAAAGAAACAATACAAAACACAGCTGATGAACTATAAAAAATGAAACACTTATAAGGGCTTTGACTTTTTGAGTGGGCAAATAAAAAAAAGGGGTTCGAGGCCCCAATCGAAACACTGATAAGTATTGCTATTTATGTTTTCTACAAAATAGTTCTGTTTACAGGTACATTATGATTGATGTGCTAAAACGTGGCAAAATCACTGTCTACTTACAAGTTATAATTTATACCTACATGGTTGTTAAATTAGTTTTAAGATAGGTATAAAATAGATAGATAATTAATAGAAACTTGATGTAATAATCTTGCATTATTACTAACAAATCTCTGTCTGTAGTTTTGTTGTAATACATAATATGTATACTTATTGTAAATGTAATTTAAATGATAAAAATAAATAAATGAGCTATATAAAGACTCATATAAACTAAAATGGAAGTACTTCCAAACCAAAAAGCGCTATATATCTCTACATATATAAAGGCCTATTTAAATGTGTGTGTTCATTGTTAATTGTACTTATACCTAATAGTAGTACATAATAGTTTTAAGATTTTAAGTGTAAATTATTGATAATGAATATTTTTGTGCCTAGATTGTGTTTTATATAGTTAACCATGTGTCTGAGTTATTTTATTGTGAAATACTTATAACTAATGTGACGCTTCGAGAGCGAAGCATTTTGCAGGAAGGCCGTGATAGCTGTGCCTGTGTCTCAGCCCTAAAATTATAATGTAAACAAATAGTGTAGAGAAATTGGGATTAAACAGTATTGGTTTGACCGCTCCCAAGCACTGACGTTTAATTTAATTCTCCCCTTCTATTACGCGCGTATTTTATTTGATTCTCGTCTATTTACTGCGCTACAAATGCAATTTGAAACTTCTTGGAATGGCTTATAGCTTCTCCCAATCCTAGCCAATGCAGGCCTGAATACGCCCCTGCACCCCAATTCTGCTATTTTAAGCCGAAACGGATCTGAAACGCATTGGAAACAACTTTTGGTATTCTACTAACAATTTGTCAAAACGAAGCCGTAACGCATTGGTTACGCAGCCGAAACGGTTTGGTTGTCATATTCTGGTAAAGGACACGTAACGTTTCGTTACCGGATCAGCTATTATTTCGTATTCTGATAAGTTTTTGACAGTTGGTACGGCCGAAACGCTACGGTTCTGCGTTGGTTGAATTGTCAAAATATGCGGTTTTGCATCGGCAACAAATTAGTAGCTTTTGGCCTTTTGCTTGCGAGTTTTGTGAAAATTTGGTTTTACAACTGTTAACATTTCTTTTTCTTTTATAACCTAGCAGTCATATTTGTACTCTTGCAAAAATAATGAGCTTATATTTAGCTTGGGATATGATGTTGAGAGCGCAGCTTGAGGTCATTGCCCGGACTAGAAAGCTGCCGAATAGAAGTTATCCTTCTGCTACCGTTAGCTTGTGCTAAGTTTTGTGTTTTGTTTTGTGACATTTTTATCTACGATAGAAAATTCATATTAAGATGAATAAAAGAAAATATTACAAGATAAAACTCAAAGTTGATAAATTTTAATGTACCTATAAGTACTAAGTACTTAGGTGGTGGCGGCCTATAGCCCGAACCTCTTCGAATGAACTCAAATCCGTCTCAGCAGTAGGACATACATCGTATTTATGTTGTGTTGAGACTAACAATAATTTATAATAATAAAACATAAAACTTACTCTGTGAAAACTTTAAGCTTGGCGCTTCGTCGCGAAATCAAAACAAAACAAACTTGTTAATGTCAAAGCGAACTGAGCGTACACTTTTTTGACACTGAGCAAAGATACTCATGTTATACAGCCAAAAATTTTGGAATCTTGCCTTACAAAAGCAGCAATGTACGCGCAACTAAAATTTTTTCGAGTTGCCACACCATAAGCCCTCCATAACCAGCTCTGTAACCAACCGTTTGTGTTTCGTTTGGGTTTCAGCTGCCAACGTAAAGTTACTGGAATACCGTTTGCTTTTACATACGCAACTGTACGAAGGTGAACCGCAGCCGATCCGTTTCGGTTAATAAATAGCAGAATTGAAGGGCTGGCCAGATTGATGGTCCTCCCCTCCACCCCCCATTCCGGCCTTGCGCTCACTATTCATAGTCTAATCATAAATTAACTGCGCTCTCATTTGATCGGCCTGCCATAGACTTATGCAGTTTATAAAGTAATAAAAGATTTGGTGAAGTAACAATTTATTTATGGCGAAATTATACCCTTTGTTCCACTATTATGATCCATTAAACAAATCCATCAATGGATCAGATTCCACTGTTGAGTACACTCTAATCTATGATAGTTATACTCTATTTTCAATAAATGCGATGTGTATCTGAAAAACTATCGGAATGGTGATGAAATGTGTGAAAAACCAGTCAAGGGCGAACCGGAGTTTCACAAATAAGCCAACGAGACTTATCAATAGAGCAGCTGGCTGCGCATAGTCCAGTCCAAGATCTTTTGCTCATATTATCCGCTCCCACTTTTCTTCCACTAGGAATCTCTCTTTACCCGGTGAGGTAAATGGAACGAGCATATTTTCAAAACGTGACAGGTCTATAGGCTCTAAAAATCTATGGCGTTTGCTCAATAAAACGCCTGGAAAGAACACTCGCGATCGTTCCACTTAGTTCCGCTCCATCGCGGCTCGATTCATTCTTTGTTCCACTTAACTTCCACAACTGGCCGTTTGTTTTGTCTCCGGCCTTTCGAATTTAATCCCATTGTAGGATGTATTGTTCCAAAGAGGCTGGAAGCAAAGATCGTCTAATTAGCAGACCGAAATTGTTTCGATTCTGTTTGCCTTTCTGGTATTTGCCTTGCTTAAAATACCGTGCTTTGGAGAGCAGAGTTTATTACCAGTAACCAATTCTCATATAATATGTCTGTGTTTCATGCAATTATTTTCCAGTTTCACGTGATTTTGCCACTGCGCCAATATGGACGTATTAATTAATAGTGAAAATCGACGAAGCTTGCAAGTGACGAGGACACCGTACGCTTTGATGCCAGCACTGCTTGTTGCATGGGTGTGTGGCTCAAAGGCCTGTCACCGCATGCTGCCGAAGCTTGTATTAAATATCGCTTTGAATACGTCAGCTTTGGGAAACTTAGTTTTAAACTTTAATCAGTGTTACTAAAAAAATATATTTTGGACACAGACGACAGACGGACAACAAAGTGAACAACGGGATTAAAAAGGTTCTGTTTAACCTTAGGAGTATAGACGACGTACGGATAGAGTTCTTCTTGCTTAAACATATTAGGTAATGTATACTTTACGTCTACATCGTCAGATTTTCATGAAAAAATGTAATCTCCACAGTCACGTTATGTTAGTTTGTACTGATTGGGAACTAGGTTATATAAGGCCCAATCAGGATTTTCCCGAAAACGTACTGTCTTTAAGCGTCAAGTGTGAACCATAGGTTAGAAGTACTAGAGTAGGAAAAATATCCCTTAAAGAGAAAAATACTAAACTAGAATTATACATAATCAAATAACAAATAAAATTAATAAGACTAGATAAAAAAAAAAATACCTACATAATCCTGTATTTTTTTCCTTTATCGACTAAAATCACCGTAATTTAAGCGATAACAGTAGAGTTTTTTTAAAGAATTAAATAAATTATACAATTATTTAAAATTATACTGGCTTATTTTTTAAAATATATTTATTGTTTTATCATAATTAAAAGAAAACCTCTAAAATAATTACACTAAGAGCCTAATGAAAA
Source organism: Ephestia elutella (assembly GCA_018467065.1). Classification (NCBI taxonomy): domain Eukaryota; kingdom Metazoa; phylum Arthropoda; class Insecta; order Lepidoptera; family Pyralidae; genus Ephestia; species Ephestia elutella. The sequence continues at coordinate 20,143,218 of CM031567.1, read as the reverse complement.
ATCGCTAGCAAAAACACAAATTATAGAACATTCGAAAAGTAACCTTATTGTGTCTGCTGTACGTACGGCCCCTCACCCCCTCTGATTAGCCTTGGGTCTCGCCTTAACAAGAGCTAATACTGATATAAACTTCGGTAAAATGTAAGTTTTTTTCGGAATAATGTAAGAATTAGGTCCCTGTCTTAACTACTGATTAAGCTCAAATCTACTCATAAATAACATTGTAAAGTCCCAAAAAAAGGAAAAGTGTAAATCGTCTACGAACATTCCTCACACATGCCGGAAGATCGCAACATTTCATCTATTTCCTTTGTCTCTGTCCAAAGATCGCAACATTTTAACTATTTTCTCTGTCCTTCCTCCGCTGTCAATTGTTTTGTTTTATTTCTTTGTTTGCGAGATATAAATTAAATTGTTGTCGCAGAAAGATCGAATGTTATTGGCATTTAATATGAGCCTTTGTGACTCGAGCCAAGTTTTTAAGAGATATATTTAATTAAGAATATTTTACTTAGAGTTCGGTTTGTTCAATATTATACATTTTGGACCTTACAATTTTATGCATTCGAGTAAAAATTGCAATTATATAGTGGACGTGACATTGCCTAAGATGAATGCGTTTTGATTTGGGAATAACTATCAAAAGTACACAGAAAGTCGTGGAAAAGTACACAGAATTCAATAAAATTATTCAATACAATAATTTAATTAATAAGATTATTGTATAGTTAGAAGATTGGTTCAGCAGATAAAGCGTGAAGAGGTAACAAACAAACTCACTTTCAGATTAATAATATTATAGTTAGGATTACATCACATTTCCGGCGCTAAAAATCTTCTATGAAAAGTAAGTAATGAATGACCTATCTATTTATATTTATATGTACCTATAGTTATTAGTTTACAAACCTGTTTAAACCGGTGGCGGTGCCCACGTGCCCACTTCGTTGGCTATCAAATACAGTTTCCATACAAACACGATAGATGGCGTTGACCAAAGTTAAAACGCGGTATGGTTTCTCCTTTGCGGGACATGATATGAAATAGATTTTAAGTAAACATTCACACGTAATAACTTGCAATTTGCAATTTTGTTTGTATGTAAATTTTGAAGACCCATGTTTTTTTTAAATGCATCGGGTTAAAACTAAAAGTGTGTTTTGCCATGCCTGACCTACGGCTACGGATATGTCCGTTCGTAGATCTACTACGGATTTTCGGTCTTTTCTACGGACTTTAGTCGCTAATCTTTTCGCGATTAGTGATGTGCGTGCCGTTCTCGAAATTTACAAAAAACAAGCTGAACCAACTTCCTGCGGCGGTATTCCCGAACCGATACGACATTGGAACCTTCAAAAACGAGTCTACATCTTCTTGAAAGGCCGGCAACACTCTTGTGATACCCCTGGTGTTGCAGTAGTCCATGGGCAGCGGTGATCGCTTACCATCAGGTGACCCGCTTGCTCGTTTGCCGCCCTATGTTATAAAAAAAAACCTTTCCTGGAAATTTCTCAGAAATAATCTGAAGAACAAAAAATTTTCCATAAATCCGAGAAATTCCCGAGAACTTCCGGAAATTTTCAAAAAATGTTTTCGAGAACTGGGAACTTCTCGGCGGCACATCTCTAAACGCGATAACCTTTTTTACTTGTCTGGTAAAATTAAAAATTCGTAGATAACGGACAGGTTTCTAGTCTGATTTAGCTTTTAAAAAAATGTCTGTAGATCTCCGGATTTTTTGTAGAAGCAATCTACGGACTACTATGGATTTTAGGGTGTAGCCCTAAGGATTTTTAAAAATTGGATCTGGCATTATTTAAAGTCAATTTTTTATGTCCCATTGTAACGCGGCTACGCGTTCATCCTCTTTGGATCTTATTATACGTGCACTGGCACATACATACTTATTTCACCTGTCATACATTTAAAACTGTATTCATACACATTCGATTCTGCATTTTGATATCATTCTTGACTCAGTTTATGTAAATCACTTATCGTCTAACATTGTAAAGATAAATAATATATCTAAAATATATTTAATATATATAAAACAACATAGACCCGTCCAGGGTAAGTTTTATTGGTTCTTTCGGAAGTGATTCTAAATTTATAGTGAAGTGTGTTATCTTTTCTAACCGTTATTTATATTTGTTTTAGGTCTTATGTTTACCAATAAATTATATACAACGACCCGAGATTTATTATTATATAGAGCATTCACGCTTTACCATAATCCAAAAACGACCATATGGCTCTCGCAGTCAAAAATGTATCAGATCTCATGTAGAGCCAAGCTGCAAGCTCTAGGTGTAGAGTTTGTGAAGTTAGGGCTCGTAGAGTGAGTCGTACATGAGCTCTGTTAATTTTACTTCCATTCTAATCTACTAATATTATAAATGAGAAAGTTTGGATGTGAGTTTGTGAGGATGTTTGTTAGTCACTCTCGTACAATCTACTGAAGAATCAATTTTAGATGAAATTTGGTATGCGGGTAGAAAAATACCGGGAATAGCACATATACTATTTATCCTGAAATTCCCACGGGAGCGGAGCCCCGGGGCGCGGCTAGAAATATTATAAATGCGAAGTCTGTCTGTTACGCTTTCACGGCTAAACCGCTGGACCGATTTTGATAAAATTGTATGTTTATAGTTGAAGATCCAGAGTCAAACATAGACTAATTTTTGTTCAAAAATCAACCCACAAGGCAGCAATGAGGGGTGAAAGTTTGCATGAAAAACACAGATTTTGTTTTGCCGTGGGCGACGCGGGGCAACAACTAGTAAGTACATTATATATTTTTACTCTTTATTTAAGTGAATAAACAATGAAATAATAAGGCTACTACATTATATTTGATACATACATACATATAATTACGTCTTTATCCCTTACGGGGTAGACAGAGCCAAGAGTCGTGAGACTAGACGGCCACGCTTAGCTAAATAGTGGGCTCTCTGATGGAATGAAGAATCAGTATAGTGACAGGTTGCTAGCCCATCGACTATGAGTGGAGGATTCCCCAGTTTAAAGCCCTTTCCCTCGATTGACTTTTACAATCTACGCGGGAAGAGAAGCAGCTGGCACATTCTATGTTTTTTCTTCGCTCCCAGACCAGCATGGAAGGGCATTATATTTGATCGCTTTATTAAAGTTCCTCACGAACTATGCCGCAGCGCTATAATCAACATGTAATACCAGTATAGAGCCAGTCCTTATCAGATCTCACCCCACTTGTGAACTGGGGTTCAGGTCGTGCACAGCATTAAACATAAATATTTACAGCCGGCAATAATGCCAATCAGACTTGTAAACATGTAAGAGTATATAGGTAGTTAAAATATCAAATTCTTCACCATTCAGCTTCAATCCTTTTGGTTAGATACATTTGGCAAGAAAGTAAAAGCTAAATCGTGGTAGTGCAGCCGATTAGGGGCTAAATTGACGGCCTCCCTGGCCCAACGGTCATCACGCTGGACTGCCACACCGGAGGTCCCGGGTTCGATCACCGGTCAGGTCAAGATGGAAAATGAACTTTTTCAAATTGACCTGGGTCTTGGATGTTTATCTATACAATGTGTCCCGTCATCAGTGTCGGAGCCTTTAATTAATGGTATGTTATGGCATTTTTATGAACAAATCACCACCCATAATTTCTTTTTCTTCTACCGTAGTAAAATGGCAGCTATTTTGTTTTTTTTTTTTGGGCTCTTGTACTAATTTAATCGTAACTACTCGTGTAAAAAAGCTATCGACATGAAATAGGTCTCATTTAAAAGTTAATCATGTAGACAACAATAAAATGAGAAAGATGTTCCAATATGAAAGGCAAAAAAAAGAAAAAATGTAAAGCAAAAAAAAATAACTTTTTTGTATTTTTTTTTTAATTATTAGCTTCTTGTGAATAAACTAGCCTTACATAGCTATGTATGGCTAACTGTTCAGCTGAACATAGGTTGACTATCCAGTTTATTAGTGTGTAATAAGGTACGCTAGGCGGCGCCGGTGAGGACTTTACTTCTCAGACGCAGTTCGTCATGACCCTTCATTGATGAAATCCAAGGTAGCCGCTTTATTTATTTAAAGCCAAGAATTCTGAAAAAGTATAAAATCGTCACGAACATCGCCCGGGCGTGTGTACAAACATGTCATCGGCGTGGTGACAGTCGCCAGCCGCAGTTCAAAGCCATTCGGAGCCGATAACAGTCTCTGAATAATGCAGAAGCTGCCACAATTTCGGTCGCTAAGGATTTAGTTGTAACTGTAAGTTACTTGATGAAAGTTTTCGGAGTTGACTTAAAAAATCAAATCAAGAAAAATAAACACAATTTGTGTTCATGATTCGTCGATCGAGTGTGTTATAGATGCATCTGACATACTTGACTACTCTTACAACTCTGACAGTAGTAGTCGTATACATGTCGCAGTCGGATTGTATAATCCGCCGTATTATATTACGGCTAGCAGTTTTACAAAACAGCGCCGTTTTGTAATGCGGTGGTTCAACGATTAGCCGGATTGTCACTGCGATACGTTCTTCAATATGTTAAGCCGCATCGTACTACTAAGTATTTAGAATTTAGTGTGACCATACTTACAAAATAAAACTATGTTTTAATGAAAATTCATTTTATTTAGAAAATGCTAACAGGTTTTCTTTTTACGATATTCTTTAGCAACCAAGAAATATTATAATATTTATACGCCATCATTGTTGTTATGTCAGGCAGCGCCACGAGTGTTAAAAATCGGAACTAAAAACTGTCAAAGTGGCGACTAATGATTCGCTATATAGTACTAGGTCTTATGGCGAAATTTCGCCCGAAAGCTGCACTTTGTGATGGAAGCAAGCCACTTTGCACAATTATAGTAGGGATCAAAATAAGCGATTTCACCCACAGCAGCGAAAGTTTTATCCCTTAGGATAAGAGATGGCGCCACTTTTACAAAAAAACTTTTAAAAATTCTACAAGTAAAACTATTGCACCGATTTTGATAAATATAGTCTCAAATGACAGATAATTACTTAATCTACCATGTAAAAAAATATTATATAAATATATAATAAAACTTAGAAAATGCCCGAATTTTAGCTTTATTTGAAAAATTATTTAGTTTGTTTTCGGATTTTATTTGTTTATAAAAAAAATATCTTCCATGGAGGATATTTTTATTAAACAATGCTATTGCCAATTAAATACAGTATTTTATAAAAAAAACTGCATGTCAATATCTTTTATAATTATGGAGATTATTAATGAGGGAATTAATTTCTCGGGCGCCCCAATTTCAATAATCTAGGCATATCGGACGATCGCTTATTTATCATTTTACGAAATGTATTTTAGAAACCATAGTCAACAAAGCATTAGCATAGGATTTTTTGGAAGATTTAATAAAAAAAAATGTTAGGAGTAGGTACCTAGATTATATAAAAAAAAAAAAAAGATATTTTTAAGCACATTTTTCGTCCTGGTGGTGCTGGACATATATGATCACAGAATCTATGTCTATGATGGTATTGTTGGAACTGAAAATAAAAATTTATTATTTTAAAAGTTAAATTCAATACATAGTCAAATAATTTTATAGTGAATAAGTATATCTCTATCTAAATAAGAACATAACGGATTTTTTTGGAATAATATTTGAATGGTAATTTAAATCTTTATACCTATATACTTATTTACTTTCCTTTGATTGTCACAATCATCTTTGCAAAATTTGCATTGCAAAGTGCATGACAGGCCAATGCATTGCTTGGTAACTCCAGCAAAGAGTGTCGCAGGAAGTTTTGCACCCGCAATGATCAAGAAGGCTCAGTTCTGTCCAAATCGCGGTGGCATCGAACCACTTAGGCGTCCAACCCCCTTGAGAATTTTTTTACCATCCCCAAGAAGATGGACATGGGATCGGGGCTCCTAAATTTAATAATTTTCCTCAAATATGGCCCCTTGAGAATTTGTTTTGCCATCCCCAAGATGGTGGACATGGGATCAGGGCTCCTAAATTTAATAAATTTCCCCAAATATGGCCCGCTTGATAAGCTGCACGCAAAGCATGTTTGCTGATAGCAAGGGCTGAGAGAGACTGATGTCGGTGGCAGGCTTGTTACCACTCTATTTTTGGCTGCAAATATTTCTTTACGTACAGCATTTACACTCGTGAGCTCTGACTGAGAATCATCAATTTGCACGTAAATTAAAAAAAAATTAACTATTATTTATACACAAACAAACATATTTTCACCTGATGAAATGAGTACACACCATTCTAATTGAGCCATCACCTTTGCGGAGATTGTTTTAAGGGGTTGGGACAAGCTAGCAAAAGCAGTTGTTACTAAACAGGGTATGACATCTATGTTTTGAAACAAGATTATTTCCTTTGCTATTGAAACATGACGTGGTATCACATCCTGTAAAAGAGATATACTTATGTGGATAATATGAACCTATAAACAATCTCCGAAGAATTAGAATGGTGTGTACTAATTTCATCATTATGCTTTAAGGAGGAATGAAAATATGTTTGTTTGTGTATAAATAATAGTTTCATTTTTTTTTAATTTACGTGCAAATTGTATGACTCTCAGTCAGAGCTCACGAGTGTAAACGCTGTACGTAAAGAAATGTTTGCAGCCAAAAATAGACTGGTAACAAGCCTGCCACCGACATCAGTCTCTCTCAGCCCTTGCTCTCAGCAAACATGCTTTGCGCGCAGCTTATCAAGCGAGCCATATTTGGGGAAATTTATTAAATTTAGGAGCCCTGATCCCATGTCCATCTTCTTAGGGATGGCAAAAAAATGCTCAAGGGGGCTGGGCGCCTAAGTGGTTCGATGCCACCCCGGTTTGGTCAGAACTGAGCCTTTTTGATCATTGCGGGTGCAAAACTTCCTGCGACACTCTTCGCTGCAGTTATCGACGTATCGGCCTGCCATGCACTTTGCAGTGCAAATTTTGCAAAGGCGATTGTGAGAATCAAAGGTAAGTAAATAAGTATATAGGTATAAAGATTTAAATTACCATTCAAAATGTATTCCAAAAAATTCCATTATGTTCTCATTTAGATAGAGATATATTTATTTACTATAAAATTATTTGACTATTGAATTTAACTTTTAAAATAATATATTCTTTCTTTTCAGTACCTGGTGGTACCATCATAAATGTCCAGCACCACCATGAAGAAGAATGTGCTTAAAAATATCTTTTTTTTTTAATTTTTCATATAATATAGGTAGGTACCTATTCTTAACATATTTTTTTAAATAAAATCCTATAAATGCTTTGTTGACCATAGTTTCTAAAATACATTTATTAAAATCATAAATAAGCGTTCGTTTGATATGCCTGGATTGTTGAAATCGGGGCGCCCGAGAAATTAATTCCCTCGTTAATAATTTAATATCTCCATAATTATTAAAGATATCGACATGCAGTTTTTTTTTATAAAATGCTGTATTTAATTAGCAATAGCATTATTTAATAAAAATATACTCCATGGAAGATATTTTTTTTATAAACAAATAAAAACCGAAAAAAAAAACTAAATATTTTTCCAAATATAGCTAAAATTTGGTCATTTTCTAGGTTTTTTTATACAATATTTTTTTACATGGTAGATTAAGTAATTATCTGTCATTTGAGACCATATTTATCAAAATCGGTGCAGTAGTTTTGCTTGTAGAATTTTTTAAAGTTTTTTTTGTAAAAGTGGCGCCATCTCTTATCCTAAGGGATAAAACTTTCGAAATCACTTATTTTGATCTCTACTATCACTGTGCAAAGTGACTTGCTTCCATCACAAAGTGCAGCTTTTTTTCCATAAGACCTAGTACTAATATTACATTACGGCTAGCCGTGTTGAAGAACGTATAGTGCAGAATACATTTCGGCGGATTTTCATTCAGAAGCATTCAATCCGGCTAATCGTTAAACCACTGCACCATTAGTGTGCAGTTTTCCTCAAGATGTTTTCTTTCAACGTTATCTTTCAACGGAAGCACGAAGATGACGGTAAATTTCCCACGGAAACAGGAATGAAAAGTACCCTATGTCCTTCTCAGTACCTACTTCTAACTATGTGTATGCGAAATTTCAGGAAGATTGGTTCAGTAGATAAAGCATGAAGAGGTAACAAACAAACTCACTTAGTTAGGATTACATCACATTTCCGGCGCTGAAAATCTATGAAAAGTAAGTAATGAATATATATGTACCTATAGTTATTAGTTTACAAACCTGTTTAAAACGGTGGCGGTGACCACTTCGTTGGGTATCAAATACAGTCTCCATACAAACACCATAGATGGCGTTGACCAAAGTTAAAACGCGGTATGGTTTCTCCTTTGTGGGACATGATATGGAATAGATTTTAAGTAAACATTCACACGTAATAACTTACAATTTTTTCGTTTATGAATTTTTGAAGACCCATGCTTTTTATATGCATCGGGTTAAAAGTGAGTTTTGCCATGCCAGACCTATAGGCGGCATTTAAATTTTTTTTACCGACAAATTCCTACAACCATGATTCTTATCCTTAACATTATTTTGATGTTTTTAGACATCCTTATAAAAAAATATAGAATTTTGACGATCCGATATGAAATGTGAGGGGTAAATAAACTATACTGAATTGCTCGTAAACAAAAAAATCTACAATAGAGATTACTGTTCACAATGAATTAATAAGACTTCATTTACCTGTAAATAAAAGTTGAACGGTTTATAATAAGGCTTTCTAGTCATAAAATGTATTTTAACGTTATAAATGTCAATATGGTTTTTATTTAATTACAGGAAATCGGGTTCATTAACATGAGTCACTTTTTAAAATTAAGATTGAATAATTAACATTACGTACGAATATACATTTTTCCCGACTTTAGAATTAAAAAAAAAATTAATTATAATAAAAAAAACTGCTGTAGTTACCTTTATAAAAATTGAGGAAATGGTTTATTACAATAATATACGAATAATATATAAAAGTCACCATTGCTGGATTTATTGTTTTTGTACAGGATGATTTTAATGTACAAAAATTACAACTCATTAAAAAATCCATTTCGGATTGTTATTTATTGGTAATTTTTAAATCAAGCTTTTATTATTCGTAAGGAAACATGTAACAAAAAATTACCTTTGTGAGAATTTTTGTTTGAGAGTTATAACAGTTATATGAGTCTTATAATGGCGTTTGAAAAAAAAGGCCGTGGTGATTTTTGGTGACTACTTAAATTTGCAGTTGTAATATCACAAACTATGTCATTTATAAAAATCACCATCGTAGGATTTAATGTGACCACCTCCATACAACTGAAAATTCACAGCCCCGTCTACTACGGATATGTCCGTTCGTGGATGTACGGATTTTCGGTCTTGTCTACGGACATACGGACTTTGGTCGCTAATCTTTTCGCGATTAGTGATGTGCCGTTCTCGAAATTTTCAAAAAACAAGCGGAAACTTTCTTGGAAATTTCTCGGAAATAATCTGAAGAACAAAAAATGTTCCTAAAAATCCGAGAAATTCCCGAGAACTTTCGGAAATTTTCAAAAAAAGTTTTCGAGAACTGGGAACTTCTCGGCGGCACATCTCTAAACGCGATAACCTTTTTTTGCAATAAAATTATGAGGCGATTCGTAGATGACGCACACAGGTTTCTAGTCTGATTTAGCTTTTAAAAAAATGTCTGTAGATCTACGGATTTTTGTAGAAGCAATCTATGGACTACTATGGATTTTAGGGTGTAACCCTAAGGATTTTTTAAAATTGGATCTGGCATTATTTAAAGTAATTTTTTTATGTCCCATAATCCCACTGTATTTTACCAAAAACGACCATATGGCTCTCGCAGTCAAAAATGTATCATATCTCATGTAGAGCCAAGCTGCAAGCTCTAGGTGTAGAGTTTGTGAAGTTAGGGCTCGTAGAGTGAGTGGTGCATGAGATCTGTTAATTTTAGCCGATTATGATAATAGACGCAAACACGACCAAATGGAAACATCTAACTTCTAACATCTGTGCATCCCGAGTGTCCGGAGTTTGTAAAAATATATCGTCTGGGAAAATATGATAAAACAAAAACCCGTGCCATAAAGGTATGCTTCTCTTCCGAAAATACTGCCAAGGCGATTCTCAAAAATAAGCATAAAGTTAAAACCGCTGCGATCAAGATTTACTCAGACCAAACACCATATGAGCAGAAACACTTTAAAAATTTAAAAGGAGAGCTGAAAAGCCGTGTAGAAAATGGTGAGATGAACTTAATTATTAAATATATGAAGGGCATTCCTAAAATTATAAAGCAGAATCTAAAATACTGCAATCTGCACTCAACACCGTCCAATGGATTAACACTTATAACGTAATTTAATATTTAGTTGAATTTAGTTTATTACCATAATTATATTACTTTAGTAGTCCGTATGTTTGTAGCGTTGATACTTTAATGATTTATCTATAAATAGCAAATATGTACTTATAAAAAAAGTACATATGGATCAATGTAATACATACATTTATAGAATATACAAATACATATATAGAATACACAGTTTATAGAAGTTATAATACATAAATAATTTCTTGTAATTACTATGCTAGTACATAATAAAGTCTACGTGTGGAATAGGCCTTACCAAACATTCACCGCCCCTCCATCTGCACTGCAGTTGCCGAGAGTACAAAGGTGGCACCTTGTGTTACCATATTATTCATTCTAGCACATTTACTTGGTAAAATTAATAAAAGTTTTGTAATTAATATTATGTATATATATATTATGATTTATACTTCTTGAAAGTTGAATTTTCTGCTTGTTGCAACAATAATACAATCCTTGTCAATGGTGACAGGGTTATACTTCTGTATTTTCGAAATTTTGATTTTATTTGGAATACCCACACAAAAATTTTATTTTTGATGTTTAGTGATATGATAGCGTAACATGTTCGGTTGGATTACAATATAACATTGTATAAATTTATTGAATATAATATTTAAGTTAGTTAAGCTCGTCGCGATAATTTATACTAAGACTTAAATATTTCTCAGTAAGTGAATATTATGTATATTCTTTTTGAGAAAATAAATATCTTTACACATTTACTTCCATACTAATCTACTAATATTATAAACTAGCTGTTGCCGGCGGCTTCGCCCGCGTAAGTTTAGCTTAGATGAAAAATCTTTTTGCGTTCCAAACTGTAGTTCAGCAGAAAATACTCATCAGGTTGAACGATTTCACTAAGGCGCTATTTCCATATCTCTTATAGCGTAGCTGAACTCTTGGAGTTCTTCATCAGATGTTCCAGATCGTCAATTTTTATACGTCAGCAGAAAATGCTCATCAGGTTGAACGACTTTTGCTAAGGAGCCATTTCCATATATGTTATAGTGTAGCTGGTCTCTTGGAGTTCTTCATCAGATGTTTCTGATCTTCGATTTTTATACGTCAACAGAAAATGCTCGTCAGATTGATAAACTTTTGCAAAGGTACCATTTCCATATTACTTATAGTTTAGCTGTTCTGTTATGGTTCTTCATCAGGTGTTCCAGTTTTCAAAATCAATTATAGCCTATATGTTGCCCAGACTTAATAGCTATACAACAAAAAAGTTTCATTCAAATCCGTCCAGTAGTTTTTGCGTGAAATGCGTACATACATACAGACAGACAGATAGACAGACAGACAGACAAGAAATTCCAAAAAAAATTTTTTGCTTTTTATTATTGTTTGTAATATATTGGGTAAAACTAAACGCAGGCGTTTCCTGTTGCTGCCGCCAGAGGGCGTTCGGGGTTCTCACACTGCTAGCGTGGATGGCGTCGCGTGTGGTCCGCCATTGCATTGTCCCGGGCGATATCGGTTTGATTTTAATACGCGGAGCGGTCTCGCGTCTTTTGCTTGTTGTTTAGTTTGAGTGATAATTGTGAATTTCCTGTTTGTTAAATAACTATTGAATTTGTGTTTGTGAAAAACTCTGTTATTGTGACTTTTTCTTGTGAGAGGTGAAACGTGGCTGGCTGTTCACATCTGGCTGTTCCCGAGTGAAACTACGGGAAGAAATCTATTTATTTGTCCTGGGGAATTGAGATCTCAAGGGTTAGGTAGGGTGATTAGAATTCCCCCTTCCCGAAGACACTCAAGTTTGGATCCGAAGAGAAAGAAGATTTAATTTGGTAAGTGTTCAATTGTAGTTAATTTATAGGTTAGGTTATCATATAGGGCCCTGTAGCTCCCTTCATAAGCTACGGTGGTAGCAGACTGCGTTAAGTTAGCTAGGTTTTAGTCGGGCAAACGTGGTGCCGCGTGGAGATTTTTTCCCGGTACTTATTTTTACCGGTGGTTTTTTCCCGGTGAAGTTCCGGTACAGAATTCTTCCCGCCGCTTCGTTTGTCCGGATTCTCTCTGCCACATTTTCTGGCAGCAGAGCGTAGTTGCTCTGCACATTTTTCTGGTAGCAGAGCGTAGTTTATCTACCCTCTATTTGTTCGTTTGTAAAAAATAATTAATTGTTTGTAAAAATTATTAGATTTTTCTTAGTTTGTTTGTATAAGAATATTTGTAACCTTTTTTGTATTTGTTTGCGGTTTGTACCGTGCGTTCCGGGTTTGTGCCATTCTCATACCTACCGCGGTTCTTCGTGTAGTTGCTTGATTTTGTTGTTTTTTATTTACCTTTTGTTATTTTTTTGTTTGTGACTTGACGCGATGGCGAAGGCCTCCAATGCTAGGGCGACACTCGCCAACGAATTGAGATGGTTTGTGACGGCCGGAGGACTCCTGTCCCGGAAGGACAGGGAGGGCGCCATACTGCTAAGAGCGGATCACCTCCACTCACGATTGATTAGCGCGGAAGCGGCCATGGCGGCGCTTACCGAAGCCGATCTTACCCCGGAGGCCTACGCAGGTCACATGGCGGACATGGACCAGATCCTGAGTCTGCACGATGATATCGCGGAGGCGGTGACCGCAATAAGGGCGAGACAGGCTGGCGGACCAGCCCCTCGCACACCTGTTAGACAGGAAGGACCAGCGGTTACTGGTCGGCTCCCCACCCTTCAGCTGTCCCACTTTGGGGGTAGGATGGAGGAGTGGGTAGCATATAAAAATATGTTTGAGTCCCTGGTCGTAGCACGACAGGATTTGTCGAAGGCCCAGAAGATGGCCTACCTCCTCTCCACTCTTGAGGATGAAGCGCGGTCGCTCATCCAGCACCTCCGGGTGGAGGACGACCAGTACGATACGGCTTGGGAGTTATTGAACTCCCGCTACCAAAACTTACGTTTGTTAGCGGATGCGCACGCCGCACAGTTGATGGCCCTGCCCAAGGTGGCCAACAGGGCACAGTTGCGCCTGCAGTTGCTCACGCCCGTTACAGTGGCCTGTAACGCGCTCCGCACACTGGGGCTGCCGGTGGACCAATGGTCCTTTTTGCTGGTGCACATTGTATTGGGCAAATTACCCAATGACATCCGCTCGCGATTTGAGCGCGAGAATGCGGAACGGGATAGCACCACCCTACCAACATTCACTGACTTGGTGAAGTTTTTGGAGTTTGAGGCACGGGCTGCTGAGAATACCATGACGGACTCAGCGCCATCCAGAGCGCCTGAACGTAGGCCCTTGGAACCCTCATGGCGAGGGAGGCCCCAACAGGGACGGCAACCGCCACCGCGTGGAGCTGGTGCGCGGGTTGCACACACGGCAGCAGTCGCGAGGGACGCGGACTGCCTGCAATGTGGCCGGATGGGCCACAGCCTGCTGCAATGCAGGGACTGGCAGAGACTGCCAGTACAAGATAGGCGCCGCATGGCAAAGCGGCATGAACTTTGCTTTTATTGTTTGGGCAGTCACTATGCACGTGACTGTCCCAGTGCCATACCATGCAGTGCATGCCGTGGGCGGCACCACGCGATGCTCTGCATGAACCGGAACGGGGATGGCACCCGGATGTTGAGGCAGGGGTCCCCTATGGGCGGGGGCGCTCCTGCGCGAAGCCCTCCACCACCGGACGGAGGACGCGGCTTCGCTCGTCGCACCCCCTCTCGGGAGGGGGGTCGTGTACCTGCGCGGGTCTTGGCGGACCGGGACCACGCGCCCCAAGGTCATGGCCAGTATGTAGCTGGCCAGGCCCCGGATAGGGCCCCCATGGGCGGGGGCCCTAGACCGGACGTGAGAGTGGGGACACCCCCCTCCACGCGGGTTACCAATGCCCAACACATGCAGCCGCAGCGGTTTTCTCCGCCGCTGCACGAGTACCCACGGCTGGAGTACCACCCGCCGTACCATATGTATGGCCGGGCCGCGGGTTATGCCCCCCTCAGATGGGGATGTGCACTCGCCCGCCATATTATCCGGGTCAGTGGCGCGCCCCTGGTTTGGAGAGAGTGGGGAGCCCGTAACTAGCTTGCTCCCTTGCTGGGACAGAGCCGCGGACGGTTCTGCTCCCTACCGCGGTGGTCCGCGTATGGGGTCGTGGGGGAAGCCATTAATTTGAGAGCTCTGTTGGACTCAGGGGCTCAAAGCAGTTTGGTTACCACTCGAGTGGCACGCCAGTTAGGTTTAGTCGTGGAAGACTCGCCTGTGCCACTTCTTGGAGTTGGTGGCATACAAGTGAAGTGTCTGACGGGCCAGACACTTGTCACCTTTTCTTCGCTGAAGTCCTCCACAATGAGGATCACGACTTCGGCTATGGTAATGGATACCATTGCGGGTTGGCACCCCTCGACAGACATACCGCCGGGTGTGTTGTCTTTGGTTTCGGGTCTGGATTTGGCCGACCCCTTTGTCTTTCATCCCGGCCCAGTGGACTTGCTCCTGGGCTCGGACGTATTGGGTTGGATTTTGTTGGGTACACAGAAGGCTCTGGGTTCGTCTTCACTGATGGCAGTGTCTACGATTTTTGGTTTTGCCCTGATGGGCCCTGTGTTTGATAATGGCACCGCGGAGGAGCCACCGGTTGTCGCATCTGCGTCCTTGGCCAAGACCATGCAAAGGTTTTGGGAGGTGGAGGAGCCACCTATGAGTTCCAGGATGGATCCGGAACACGCTGAGTGCGAAGCCCTTTTTCGATCGACCACGGAGAGGTTGCCCTCCGGTCGGTTTGTAACTAGGTTACCCTTTGTTGCCTCTCGTCCTAGCCTAGGGCAAAGTAGGGCGCTTGCGGAGAAACGACTGCTGTCCATGGAGCGACGTATGCAGCGTGACCACGTACTTCGCGATAAATATATTGAATTTATGCGCGAGTACGAGGATTTGGGTCACATGTCTCCGGCTCGAGTTGATTGGAGCTCAACTGAGCATTATTTTTTGCCCCACCACGCGGTGGTGAAGGCCTCAACGGGCAAGTTGCGGACTGTCTTTGATGGGTCCGCACCCACTTCGAACGGAGTTTCGTTGAATCTATGTTTGCATTCAGGTCCCAAATTGCATAGGGACATAATTGACATCATCTTGAACTTTAGAAGACATCAAGTGGTTTTTGGCGCGGACATCCGGATGATGTTCCGCCAGACAGTCATACATCCTGAGGACAGGCGATTCCAGTTGATACTCTGGCGTGAGCGCCCTGAGGATCCTGTGACGGTGTATGAACTCAACACAAACACGTATGGTTTGAAATCTA
Source organism: Ephestia elutella (assembly GCA_018467065.1). NCBI lineage: Eukaryota > Metazoa > Arthropoda > Insecta > Lepidoptera > Pyralidae > Ephestia > Ephestia elutella. The sequence continues at coordinate 20,127,574 of CM031567.1, read as the reverse complement.
GTCCCTATATCGCCATCAGATCATTGCTTGAATTGGCAGAGCGGGAACGGATCCGCTTTCCCCGTGGGGCTTCCGTGCTGTCACGTGACTTGTATGTAGATGACGTGTGCACCGGAGCCCAAAGTATTGAGGAGGCCCTCCTACTGCGGGATGAATTGATTGAAATATTGAAGACAGGTGGCTACGAGCTACGTAAGTGGTTGTCTAATGAGCCTAAAGTTCTAGACGGGATCCCGGAGGATCACCAACAGAACCCTCACCTGTTTGAGGATGTGGATGATCCCAACAGGATAGCGGTGCTGGGCATGCAGTACCAGCCGCTAACCGATATTTTCACATTCCAAGTGGACTTGGAAATACCAAAAGTCTGGACTAAGAGAACGGTGTTGTCCGTAATAGCCCGTATGTTTGATCCAAGCGGTTGGATCAGTCCAGTGATATTCTCTGCAAAGTGTCTTCTTCAGAGACTTTGGACTTTGGGCGTCTCGTGGGACGAGCCGCTGTTTGGCTCTCCATTGGATGATTGGCTAGAGTTGTTTTCATCGATTAAGGAAGTCAATCGGATTGCCTTGCCTCGTCGAATATTGCCACCCGGGAAATATCGAGCCAGCCTGCATGGCTTTTGTGACGCGTCGGAGCGAGGCTACGCCGCGTCAGTCTATATGCGGACAGTTGACGCCGATGGCCGGGTCAATGTCTCGCTTTTGTTAGGGAAGAGCAAGGTCGCCCCCATCAGGACTAGGCTGACTATTCCCAAGCTTGAGTTGAGTGGAGCTCACCTTCTCTCTAAATTGTTGCATCACGTTGCATGTGAGCTGGCGGCCACGGTCGAGATACGGGACATCTTCGCCTGGTCGGATAGCCAGGTCGCGCTTGCATGGTTGCGCGCGGCCCCACATACCTTGGAGGTTTTTGTTGGAAACAGGGTTTCCCAAATTCAAAATATTGGAATTGATATAACATGGAGACATGTGCCGGGAGAGCTTAACCCAGCGGACTGTGCTTCCCGAGGTTGTACGGCACCAGAATTGGTGTCACACCCGCTCTGGTGGGGTCCAGAGTGGCTGATGGGATCAGAAACATCTTGGCCTGTCTGTCAGACAGATGTTACTTCTTTGAGTTTGACTGGGCTCCGTGTACATGCTGTAGTCGCTGAGACGACGTCGGAGCCGGATTGGCTACTTGCTCGGTATAGCAGCTTGGATAAGCTTCTGGGTGTTACCAGTTGGATTAAGCGTTTCATACATAATTGTAGAAACCCACAGGCAAAGCGGTTGGAGCCGATTGCAGGTGCAGAAGAGCGCCGGAGCGCATTGTTGCATTGGGTCCGTGTCGTGCAGACCGGACGGTTTGAGTCAGAGCTTCGTATCTTGCGCGACTCACGCGCTAAGTTGAAGGGCGCGGTCGCTCGTTTGAACCCGTACATCGACTCGGATGGGCTTCTTCGGGTTGGAGGCAGGCTCCGGAAGGCGGATCTTCCATATGAGACTCGCCATCCTCTGTTGTTGCCCAAGGGCGGACCCTTGGTGCAGCTTTTGGTGTCTGATCGACACATTCGTAACGCCCATGCTGGGTGCAATGCTTTGTTGGCTATTTTGCAACGCGAATTTTGGATTTTGTCTGCCCGAAGAGCAATCCGTAGTGTCCTGTTTCGATGTATTGCATGTTACAGGTTGAAGGCATCCACGATGCAACCACAGATGGGTGATTTGCCCGCTGATCGAATCCGACCTTCGAGGCCGTTTGACGGCGTTGGAACCGATTTTGCCGGTCCCTTTTCGATCAAGGCTTCTCCCTTTCGTAATGCCCGTATTGTAAAGGGCTATTTGTGTGTATTTGTTTGTTTGGCCACCAAGGCTGTCCATTTGGAGGTGGTATCGGCTCTGACTACGGAGGCCTTCGTCGCCGCGTTGGATCGCTTTGTTTCGCGTCGAGGTCTACCTTCCCTTATTAGGTCTGACAATGGCACAAACTATAAGGGAACTGTAAATTATCTTAAGGATGTTTCTGTGTTTATTGATAAAAATTGTACTAGTTTAAGTCAAATTGCTGCCCAAAGGGGAATAACCTGGAAGTTTAGTCCCCCAAGTTGCCCCCATTGGGGAGGGATTTTTGAAGCGGCTGTGAAATCCGCAAAGACCCACCTCCGCCGCATTATCGGAGAAACGGCTCTAACTTTTGAAGAGCTGGCCACAGTGTTTTGTAAAGTTGAGGCGGTCCTCAACTCTCGTCCTCTCTGTCCGCTATCTCCAGATCCAAATGACTTGGAAGCTCTCACCCCTGGTCATTTTTTGGTGGGAGGGCCGTTGAATGCCCTGCCCGAATACCCGTGGAAGGATGAACGCGTATATCGGTTGTCGCGTTTTCAAATGTTGCAGCAAATGAGCCAGGACTTTTGGCGTCGCTGGTCGCTTGAATATTTGCATTTGCTGCAGCAAAGAGTGAAGTGGACAGACAGGACTGAGCCTCCCAGGGAGGGTGATTTAGTATTGTTAAAAGAGGCAAATTTGCCCTCATTGCTTTGGCGACGAGCTCGCATATTACGTTTGATTCTTGGCGGAGATGGCACTCCGCGTGTGGCTGAGGTGTTGGTCGACGGTTCGATTTTAAGGAGAGGTGTGACCTCTCTCGCCCGCCTTCCCGTAGAGTAAGCTAGCGGTCTGCTTCTCAGACCGGGACGGGGGGATGTTTGTAATATATTGGGTAAAACTAAACGCAGGCGTTTCCTGTTGCTGCCGCCAGAGGGCGTTCGGGGTTCTCACACTGCTAGCGTGGATGGCGTCGCGTGTGGTCCGCCATTGCATTGTCCCGGGCGATATCGGTTTGATTTTAATACGCGGAGCGGTCTCGCGTCTTTTGCTTGTTGTTTAGTTTGAGTGATAATTGTGAATTTCCTGTTTGTTAAATAACTATTGAATTTGTGTTTGTGAAAAACTCTGTTATTGTGACTTTTTCTTGTGAGAGGTGAAACGTGGCTGGCTGTTCACATCTGGCTGTTCCCGAGTGAAACTACGGGAAGAAATCTATTTATTTGTCCTGGGGAATTGAGATCTCAAGGGTTAGGTAGGGTGATTAGGAATTCCCCCTTCCCGAAGACACTCAAGTTTGGATCCGAAGAGAAAGAAGATTTAATTTGGTAAGTGTTCAATTGTAGTTAATTTATAGGTTAGGTTATCATATAGGGCCCTGTAGCTCCCTTCATAAGCTACGGTGGTAGCAGACTGCGTTAAGTTAGCTAGGTTTTAGTCGGGCAAACGTGGTGCCGCGTGGAGATTTTTTCCCGGTACTTATTTTTACCGGTGGTTTTTTCCCGGTGAAGTTCCGGTACAGAATTCTTCCCGCCGCTTCGTTTGTCCGGATTCTCTCTGCCACATTTTCTGGCAGCAGAGCGTAGTTGCTCTGCACAATTATTCTTTTTAAGTGTCCCTCTATCCATTTCAGTCAAAAATACAAAATGTACAGACAAAATATTTTTACTGTTTTATTATATATATATAGTATTATAAGCTGTCTCAAGTTTTTTTTAAAACACAATGTTATAAATACCGCGTCGCAACCGTCAACAGTCCCATTTGCTGCCCGACGGTCTTGCGATAAGCGTCTCCGAGCTTGGTGATATCGATTTTCTTTATTTTTGCAAGTCACTAATAATTTGTTGTGTAATTATTTTGTTAGTAATTTTTGTTTTGAAAATATAACGATCTTTGGTTTTGTGATAACGTTTTTTTTTTAAAATTAATTCCACTCTGATTGCTAAAATCAGAAGTGGGATAAAGAACGCATTTGCCCACTAACTTGTTATTTCTGGCTTGCATATTTTTTTTTTTATTTTTCATCTTGAATATTTTGACGGTGTTTTGTTTTTTTTTGGTTACTTTGTTTTGTGTGTTTAAAATGGTGCGAACAAAATCGCGTACCCGCAAACGGGGTTATAAAAGACGCTTCTCGCAGGATTCGCGGGATAGCAGCGATTCATCTCGATATGATAGGCGTAGTCGACGTCGTCGTCGAAATTCGCGCAGTATTTCGCGTCATTCGAGTGAACGTGATCTGTATTATCGAGATCGTGATAGGCGGAGTATTTCGCGTGTTTCTAGTCGGGAACGTTATAGAAGCGCCTCGCGTGATGAAACTCGAGTTAGCCGACGCGATAGGCTGCGTTATCGATTGCGTAATAGGAAAAGCCGCGTATCACGTAGTGTTTCACGTGTGAGATCGCAACATAAACGTGATGAAGGTAGGTCGCGATCTCGTTCGCCTGCCGCGGCTCGAAAATCGGGAAATACGCTACGAGAACAACTACCCGCGGATAGATCGTGTACCCCGCCGTTGTCCTCATATTTTGTACCTGCTCGCGCGCAGTCTAGTGAGTTAGCGGCTCCGGTTTCTGAGGTATCTACTCTCGCGCATGCTTTGATGGAGGCTATTAAGAGTGTGCAGCCTATAAAATCGCAACATTATTACGTGTCTAATTTTGATCCGTCGTTGCACAACATCGAAGCATGGTGTGAGGAAGTGGATCGCGCCACAGACTTAAATGGTTGGAATGACCAAGAATGTTTGTCACGCGTTGCCTCGTGCCTCAAGGGAGACGCAAAGATTTGGCTGAGTGAATGGGTGACGAATGATAGAACGTGGTCGAACTTTAAAAAGGAGTTCAAATCACTCTGTCCTAATAAATTGGACTACGCAAATATTTTGTTTGACGCCATGAACGCTACTTCGAACAAGTACTCAACATTCGCGGAATATGCTCGCCGAACTTTATTACGTCTCAGAGTAGTCCAAGGTATTAGTGATGAGTTGCGAACGCTTATAGTCATTCGCGGTATAGATAACGCCCAGGTACGGGCAGCTGCCGCTAATGCAGATCTGACTCCTGATAATCTTGTGTCGTTCTTATCCATATATACGCAGCCCAGCAGTGGAAAACATGCGAGCACTGCTTCTAGTACCAATAATAAACAGCTGTCGAATAAGTCACGATTTGACACGAAATGTTTTAATTGCGGCCGACGTGGGCACCTTAGTCGTGAGTGTAAATTTCCTAAAACTAAATCTACCTCCAACACACAACCATCTACTAGCGGTACAAACAGCAGTACAATCACTTGTACATTTTGCAAAAAGGCGGGACATACCGAGGAAAAGTGCTTCGCGAAGGCACGTTCTGAGAATCGTAACCCTCGGAACGTTAACTTCTGCTCCCATCCTTCAGATGTTGCAGTAAACAAGGACATTGTTACGGCAGTTGTAAATGGTATACCGGTTGATGTTTTGATTGATAGCGGTGCCCTCGGTGTGTCTCTCATTTCGTCCGATGTACTTAAGCATATTTCATGTCAACCTAAGCTGAGGCGTTGTGTGTTGAAGGGCATTAGCGATAAGGAAATAGTTGCCACCTCGTACGTTACTCTTACGATAGAATTTTGCGGAATATCAATCGAGGCTGACTTGGTAGTGGTCCCAACTAAGTTTATGAATTGGCCAATTGTAATAGGCACAGATGTACTAAATCGTGATGGGATAACTTACGTGCGAACGAAAGATAGGCAGTATCTTACTCATTCCTCAAAAGTCTTAGTCCAAGTTAATTCTGTATGGTCCGATGATGACCTGAGGGTCAACACACCGCTTATGGGAGATGAGTTAGAGGCGCTTATGTCTGTGATACGAGAGTTTGCGGATTTTTTGATTGCGGGTACAGCTGCAACTACTGTTAAAACCGGTGAGATGGAAATAAAACTAACCAGTGATACCCCGGTCGTTTATCGTCCGTACAAGCTCTCTTATCAAGAAAAGCTTAAAGTCAGAGAAATTACTAATGATCTTTTAGAGAAAGGGGTTATTAGGCGGTCTAAGTCTGAATATGCCAGTCCTATAATACTTGTTAAGAAACGCGATGGGTCCGATAGACTTTGTGTTGACTTTCGTGGTTTAAATCGGTTGACTGTTAAGGATCGATACCCTCTCCCACTTATCGATGACCAAATAGATAGACTAGGCGGTTATAAGTACTTCTCAAGCCTTGACATGGCTACTGGTTTTCACCAGATTCCCCTTAAGGAGAGTAGTATTCATCTTACTGGGTTCGTAACACCCGAAGATCATTTTGAGTACGTAAAAATGCCCTATGGTCTGGCCAATTCGCCGATTGTCTACCAGCGTACAATCAATGACACTGCGTGATCACATCAATGAAGGAAATGTACTGGTGTACGTTGATGACGTGTTGATTCTTAGTAATTCAGTTAGTGACGGGATTGTGTTATTGCGCAGAGTGCTGGCTACTCTAACCCAAGCCGGTTTCTCTATAAACCTCCGGAAATGCTCGTTTCTTGTTACCGAAGTTGAGTATTTGGGCAGGTTGGTAAGTAGAGGTCAGGTCAGGCCGAGTCCTCGGAAGGTGGAAGCCTTGGCTCTTACTTCACCACCTGAAAACGTGAAGCAAGTCCGCCAATTTCTCGGCTTGGCTGGCTACTTCAGACGGTATATTAGAGATTACGCTAGAAAAACTGCTCCTATTGCACATTTAACTCGCAAAAATGTCAGCTTCTATTGGTCGGAAGAATGCGAGGCTATTCGTCAAGATCTAATTAAACAACTGACGAACGAGCCAATCCTCGCTATCTTCGACCCTCGGCTTCCAACCGAGGTCCACACAGATGCAAGTAGCGCAGGCTATGGTGGAATCCTGTTGCAAGTGCACCCCGATGGAAAGAAACACGTCGTGGCGTATTTCAGTCGAGTAACTCAAGGTGCTGAGTGTAAATACGATAATACGATAATACGTGGGCATACGAGCTCGAGACACTGCAGAGCATCGAGGCAGTGGTGAAAGCGCTTCAGAACTTTCGACATTACTTGGTGGGTATAAAGTTTCTTATTGTTACGGACTGCAACGCTCTTAAGTCAACGGAGCGAAAAAAAGACTTACTACCTCGAGTTGCACGGTGGTGGATCTACCTACAAGACTTCGAGTTCACCATCGAATACAGAAAGGGAGTTCTGATGCCACATGCCGACTATTTGAGCCGCAATCCAGTCCCCAACGTCAATCAGATAAGTAGACCTCGTAACTGGGCCCAAATTGCGCAAGCAGCTGACAACGAAACCCAAGATTTAGTCCAGAAGCTCCAAGATGGTAGACTCGACCCAACTCAATATGTAGTTCAAGCTGACGTCCTGTATTATAAGTACACGCCGGTGGGTGAGCAGTCAAGGCTATTGTGCTATGTTCCAAAGGGTCATCGCCTTAGTCTCTTAAGGATCTTTCATGATGAGCACGAACACATTGGCTCTGAGAAGACACTGGACTTGATATTGAAGCACTTTTGGTTTCCCGGGCTCAAACAATTTGTAAGTAAATATGTGGCTCACTGTTTAGTATGCATTTCTTATAAACGAGTCCCACGGGCCCCACTTCAGAACATCACTTCGTGGAATAAACCAGATGTTCCATTCAACACCGTGCCTATGGATGCTCTGGGTCCTCTTCCAGCATCGGAGGGATACAAGTTTGTACTTTTGATCGTAGACGCCTTTTCTAAATTTTGCCTACTGTTTGTAATATATTGGGTAAAACTAAACGCAGGCGTTTCCTGTTATCGCCGCCAGGCGTTTTGGGGTTCTCACACTGCTAGCGTGAATGCATCGTGTGGTCGGCCATTGCATTGCCCTATGCGATATCGGTTTGATTTTTAATACGCGAGAGGTTCCGCGTTCTTTGATTGCTAATTAGCTTGAGTTGTGTTTGTGAATTTCCTGTTTGTTAAATAACTATTGAACTTTGTGTTTGTGTACCCGTCATGGTGACTTTTTCTTGTGAGAGGTGAAACGTGGCTGGCTGGTCACATCTGGCTGTTCCCGAGTGAAACTACGGGAAGAAATCTATTTATTTGTCCTGGGGAATTGAGATCTCAAGGGTTAGGTAGGGTGATTAGGAATTCCCCCTTCCCGAAGATACTCAAGTTTGGATCCGAAGAGAAAGAAGATTTAGCTTGGTAAGTGTTTTTAAGTGTAATTAATTTATAGGTTAGGTTATCATATAGGGCCCTGTAGCTCCCTTCATAAGCTACGGTGGTAGCAGACTGCGTTAAGTTATTTAGGTTTTAGTCGGGCAAACGTGGTGCCGCGTGGAGATTTCTTCCCGGTACTTATTTTTTACCGGTGGTTTTTTCCCGGTGAAGTTCCGGTACAGAATTCTTCCCGCCGCTTCGTTTGTCCGGATTCGCTCTGCGCACATTTTCTGGCAGCAGAGCGTAGTTGCTCTGCACATTTTCTGGTAGCAGAGCGTAGTTTATCTACCCTCTATTTGTTCGTTTGTAAAAAAATAATTAATTGTTTGTAAAAATTATTAGATTTTTCTTAGTTTGTTTGTATAAGAATATTTGTAACCTTTTTTGTATTTGTTTGCGGTTTGTACCGTGCGTTCCGGGTTTGTGCCATTCTCATACCTACCGCGGTTCTTCGTGTAGTTGCTTGATTTTGTTGTTTTTTATTTACCTTTTGTTATTTTTTGTTTGTGACTTGACGCGATGGCGAAGGCCTCCAATGCTAGGGCGACACTCGCCAACGAATTGAGATGGTTTGTGACGGCCGGAGGACTCCTGTCCCGGAAGGACAGGGAGGGCGCCATACTGCTAAGAGCAGATCACCTCCACTCACGATTGATTAGCGCGGAAGCGGCCATGGCGGCGCTTACCGAAGCCGATCTTACCCCGGAGGCCTACGCAGGTCACATGGCGGACATGGACCAGATCCTGAGTCTGCACGATGATATCGCGGAGGCGGTGACCGCAATAAGGGCGAGACAGGCTGGCGGACCAGCCCCTCGCACACCTGTTAGACAGGAAGGACCAGCGGTTACTGGTCGGCTCCCCACCCTTCAGCTGTCCCACTTTGGGGGTAGGATGGAGGAGTGGGTAGCATATAAAAATATGTTTGAGTCCCTGGTCGTAGCACGACAGGATTTGTCGAAGGCCCAGAAGATGGCCTACCTCCTCTCCACTCTTGAGGATGAAGCGCGGTCGCTCATCCAGCACCTCCGGGTGGAGGACGACCAGTACGATACGGCTTGGGAGTTATTGAACTCCCGCTACCAAAACTTACGTTTGTTAGCGGATGCGCACGCCGCACAGTTGATGGCCCTGCCCAAGGTGGCCAACAGGGCACAGTTGCGCCTGCAGTTGCTCACGCCCGTTACAGTGGCCTGTAACGCGCTCCGCACACTGGGGCTGCCGGTGGACCAATGGTCCTTTTTGCTGGTGCACATTGTATTGGGCAAATTACCCAATGACATCCGCTCGCGATTTGAGCGCGAGAATGCGGAACGGGATAGCACCACCCTACCAACATTCACTGACTTGGTGAAGTTTTTGGAGTTTGAGGCACGGGCTGCTGAGAATACCATGACGGACTCAGCGCCATCCAGAGCGCCTGAACGTAGGCCCCAACAGGGACGGCAACCGCCACCGCGTGGAGCTGGTGTGCGGGTTGCGCACACGGCAGCAGTCGCGAGGGACGCGGACTGCCTGCAATGTGGCCGGATGGGCCACAGCCTGCTACAATGCAGGGACTGGCAGAGACTGCCAGTACAAGATAGGCGCCGCATGGCAAAGCGGCATGAACTTTGCTTTTATTGTTTGGGCGGTCACTATGCACGTGACTGTCCCAGTGCCATACCATGCAGTGCATGCCGTGGGCGGCACCACGCGATGCTTTGCATGAACCGCAACGGGGATGGCACCCGGATGTTGAGGCAGGGGTCCCCTATGGGCGGGGGCGCTCCTGCGCGAAGCCCTCCACCACCGGACGGAGGACGCGGCTTCGCTCGTCGCACCCCCTCGGGAGGGGGTCGCGTACCTGCGCGGGTCTTGGCGGACCGGGACCACGCGCCCCAAGGTCATGGCCAGTATGTAGCTGGCCAGGCCCCGGATAGGGCCCCCATGGGCGGGGGCCCTAGATCGGACGTGAGAGTGGGGACACCCCCCTCCACGCGGGTTACCAATGCCCAACACATGCAGCCGCAGCGGTTTTCTCCGCCGCTGCACGAGTACCCACGGCTGGAGTACCACCCGCCGTACCATATGTATGGCCGGGCCGCGGGTTATGCCCCCCCTCAGATGGGGATGTGCACTCGCCCGCCATATTATCCGGGTCAGTGGCGCGCCCCTGGTTTGGAAAGAGTGGGGAGCCCGTAACTAGCTTGCTCCCTTGCTGGGACAGAGCCGCGGACGGTTCTGCTCCCTACCGCGGTGGTCCGCGTATGGGGTCGTAGGGGGGAAGCCATTAATTTGAGAGCTCTGTTGGACTCAGGGGCTCAAAGCAGTTTGGTTACCACTCGAGTGGCACGCCAGTTAGGTTTAGTCGTGGAAGACTCGCCTGTGCCACTTCTTGGAGTTGGTGGCATACAAGTGAAGTGTCTGACGGGCCAGACACTTGTCACCTTTTCTTCGCTGAAGTCCTCCACAATGAGGATCACGACTTCGGCTATGGTAATGGATACCATTGCGGGTTGGCACCCCTCGACAGACATACCGCCGGGTGTGTTGTCTTTGGTTTCGGGTCTGGATTTGGCCGACCCCTTTGTCTTTCATCCCGGCCCAGTGGACTTGCTCCTGGGCTCGGACGTATTGGGTTGGATTTTGTTGGGTACACAGAAGGCTCTGGGTTCGTCTTCACTGATGGCAGTGTCTACGATTTTTGGTTTTGCCCTGATGGGCCCTGTGTTTGATAATGGCACCGCGGAGGAGCCACCGGTCGTCGCATCTGCGTCCTTGGCCAAGACCATGCAAAGGTTTTGGGAGGTGGAGGAGCCACCTATGAGTTCCAGGATGGATCCGGAACACGCTGAGTGCGAAGCCCTTTTTCGATCGACCACGGAGAGTTTGCCCTCCGGTCGGTTTGTAACTAGGTTACCTTTTGTTGCCTCTCGTCCTAGCCTAGGGCAAAGTAGGGCGCTTGCGGAGAAACGACTGCTGTCCATGGAGCGACGTATGCAGCGTGACCACGTACTTCGCGATAAATATATTGAATTTATGCGCGAGTACGAGGATTTGGGTCACATGTCTCCGGCTCGAGTTGATTGGAGCTCAACTGAGCATTATTTTTTGCCCCACCACGCGGTGGTGAAGGCCTCAACAGGCAAATTGAGGACCGTCTTCGATGGGTCCGCACCCACTTCGAACGGGGTTTCGTTGAATCTGTGTTTGCATTCGGGTCCCAAATTGCATAGGGACATAATTGACATCATCTTGAACTTTAGAAGACATCAAGTGGTTTTTGGCGCGGACATCCGGATGATGTTCCGCCAGACAGTCATACATCCTGAGGACAGGCGATTCCAGTTGATACTCTGGCGTGAGCGCCCTGAGGATCCTGTGACGGTGTATGAACTCAATACAAACACCTATGGTTTGAAATCTAGTCCCTATATCGCCATCAGATCATTGCTTGAATTGGCAGAGCGGGAACGGATCCGCTTTCCCCGTGGGGCTTCCGTGCTGTCACGTGACTTGTATGTTGATGACGTGTGCACCGGAGCCCAAAGTATTGAGGAGGCCCTCCTACTGCGGGATGAATTGATTGAAATATTGAAGACAGGTGGCTACGAGCTACGTAAGTGGTTGTCTAATGAGCCTAAAGTTCTAGAAGGGATCCCGGAGGATCACCAACAGAACCCTCACCTGTTTGAGGATGTGGATGATCCCAACAGGATAGCGGTGCTGGGCATGCAGTACCAGCCGCTAACCGATATTTTCACATTCCAAGTGGACTTGGAAATACCAAAAGTCTGGACTAAGAGAACGGTGTTGTCCGTAATAGCTCGTATGTTTGATCCAAGCGGTTGGATCAGTCCAGTGATATTCTCTGCGAAGTGTCTTCTTCAGAGACTTTGGACTTTGGGCGTCTCGTGGGACGAGCCGCTGTTTGGTCCTCCATTGGATGATTGGCTCGAGTTGTTTTCATCGATTAAGGAAGTCAATCGGATTGCCTTGCCTCGTCGAATATTGCCCCCGGGAAATATCGAGCCAGCCTGCATGGCTTTTGTGACGCGTCGGAGCGAGGCTACGCCGCGTCAGTCTATATGCGGACAGTTGACGCCGATGGCCGGGTCAATGTCTCGCTTTTGTTAGGGAAGAGCAAGGTCGCCCCCATCAGGACTAGGCTGACTATTCCCAAGCTTGAGTTGAGTGGAGCTCACCTTCTCTCTAAATTGTTGCATCACGTTGCCAGTGAGCTGGCGGCCACGGTCGAGATACGGGACATCTTCGCCTGGTCGGATAGCCAGGTCGCGCTTGCATGGTTGCGCGCGGCCCCACATACCTTGGAGGTTTTTGTGGGAAATCGGGTTTCCCAAATCCAGAATATCGGAATTGATATAACATGGAGACATGTGCCGGGAGAGCTTAACCCAGCGGACTGTGCCTCCCGAGGTTGTACGGCACCAGAATTGGTGTCACACCCGCTCTGGTGGGGTCCAGAGTGGCTGATGGGATCAGAAACATCTTGGCCTGTCTGTCAGACAGATGTTACTTCTTTGAGTTTGACTGGGCTCCGTGTACATGCTGTAGTCGCTGAGACGACGTCGGAGCCGGATTGGCTACTTGCTCGGTATAGTAGCTTGGATAAGCTTCTGGGTGTCACCAGTTGGATTAAGCGTTTCATACATAATTGTAGAAACCCACAGGCAAAGCGGTTGGAGCCGATTGCAGGTGCAGAAGAGCGCCGGAGCGCATTGTTGCATTGGGTCCGTGTCGTGCAGACCGGACGGTTTGAGTCAGAGCTTCGTATTTTGCGCGACGGACGCGCTAAGTTGAAGGGCGCGGTCGCTCGTTTGAACCCGTACATCGACTCGGATGGGCTTCTTCGGGTTGGAGGCAGGCTCCGGAAGGCGGATCTTCCATATGAGACTCGCCATCCTCTGTTGTTGCCCAAGGGCGGACCCTTGGTGCAGCTTTTGGTGTCTGATCGACACATTCGTAACGCCCATGCTGGGTGCAATGCTTTGTTGGCTATTTTGCAACGCGAGTTTTGGATTTTGTCAGCCCGAAGAGCAATCCGTAGTGTCCTGTTTCGATGTATTGCATGTTATAGGTTGAAGGCATCCACGATGCAACCACAGATGGGTGATTTGCCCGCTGATCGAATCCGACCTTCGAGGCCGTTTGACGGCGTTGGAACCGATTTTGCCGGTCCCTTTTCGATCAAGGCTTCTCCCTTTCGTAATGCCCGTATTGTGAAGGGCTATTTGTGTGTATTTGTTTGTTTGGCCACCAAGGCTGTCCATTTGGAGGTGGTATCGGCTCTGACTACGGAGGCCTTCGTCGCCGCGTTGGATCGCTTTGTTTCGCGTCGAGGTCTACCTTCCCTTATTAGGTCTGATAATGGCACAAACTATAAGGGAACTGTAAATTATCTTAAGGATGTTTCTGTGTTTATTGATAAAAATTGTACTAGTTTAAGTCAAATTGCTGCCCAAAGGGGAATAACCTGGAGGTTTAGTCCCCCAAGTTGCCCCCATTGGGGAGGGATTTTTGAAGCGGCTGTGAAATCCGCAAAGACCCACCTCCGCCGCATTATCGGAGAAACGGCTCTAACTTTTGAAGAGCTGGCCACAGTGTTTTGTAAAGTTGAGGCGGTCCTCAACTCTCGTCCTCTCTGTCCGCTATCTCCAGATCCAAATGACTTGGAAGCTCTCACCCCTGGTCATTTTTTGGTGGGAGGGCCGTTGAATGCCCTGCCCGAATACCCGTGGAAGGATGAACGCGTATATCGGTTGTCGCGTTTTCAAATGTTGCAGCAAATGAGCCAGGACTTTTGGCGTCGCTGGTCGCTTGAATATTTGCATTTGCTGCAGCAAAGAGTGAAGTGGACAGACAGGACTGAGCCTCCCAGGGAGGGTGATTTAGTATTGTTAAAAGAGGCAAATTTGCCCTCATTGCTTTGGCGACGAGCTCGCATATTACGTTTGATTCTTGGCGGAGATGGCACTCCGCGTGTGGCTGAGGTGTTGGTCGACGGTTCGATTTTAAGGAGAGGTGTGACCTCTCTCGCCCGCCTTCCCGTAGAGTAAGCTAGCGGTCTGCTTCTCAGACCGGGACGGGGGGATGTTTGTAATATATTGGGTAAAACTAAACGCAGGCGTTTCCTGTTATCGCCGCCAGGCGTTTTGGGGTTCTCACACTGCTAGCGTGGATGGCATCGTGTGGTCGGCCATTGCATTGCTCTATGCGATATCGGTTTGATTTTTAATACGCGAGAGGTTCCGCGTTCTTTGATTGCTAATTAGCTTGAGTTGTGTTTGTGAATTTCCTGTTTGTTAAATAACTATTGAACTTTGTGTTTGTGTACCCGTCATGGTGACTTTTTCTTGTGAGAGGTGAAACGTGGCTGGCTGGTCACATCTGGCTGTTCCCGAGTGAAACTACGGGAAGAAATCTATTTATTTGTCCTGGGGAATTGAGATCTCAAGGGTTAGGTAGGGTGATTAGGAATTCCCCCTTCCCGAAGATACTCAAGTTTGGATCCGAAGAGAAAGAAGATTTAGCTTGGTAAGTGTTTTTAAGTGTAATTAATTTATAGGTTAGGTTATCATATAGGGCCCTGTAGCTCCCTTCATAAGCTACGGTGGTAGCAGACTGCGTTAAGTTATTTAGGTTTTAGTCGGGCAAACGTGGTGCCGCGTGGAGATTTCTTCCCGGTACTTATTTTTTACCGGTGGTTTTTTCCCGGTGAAGTTCCGGTACAGAATTCTTCCCGCCGCTTCGTTTGTCCGGATTCGCTCTGCGCACATTTTCTGGCAGCAGAGCGTAGTTGCTCTGCACACCTACTTTACCCGATGGCCAGACAAGATGCTGTGGAATTAAAACGCGTGGTTACGGGAGCGGTCTCACTATTTGGCGTACCCAAGCTTGTGGTTACTGACAAAGGGCGTATGTTTGAATCCAGAGATTTTGTAAACTGGATTAATGACTTGGGCTGTGAGCTGCATTACATAACTCCGGAGATGCACCACGCTAATGGACAAGTGGAGCGGTACGTGAGAACGGTTCTTAATATGTTACGCATACAGGTGAACCATAAGGGTGCATCTTGGCCAAGCACGCTGTGGAAGTTGCAACTGGTGTTGAACATCACAAAGCAGAAAACTACACAGGTGTCTCCGCTGGCTCTACTCGTAGGGGCAGAGGCTACTACTCCTATTATTCGCGCGTTGGTACGTGACGTCGCAGTAGAAGGTTCCTCGCCTAATCGAGAGGCCTTGCGTGAAATCACCAGAGGCCGAGCACGCCAGCTGTTAAAAGATAACCAGGCCAAGCAGGACGCTTATGTCAATAAACACCGCCGTGAACCTCGGTCCTTCAATGTGGATGATCATGTGTTCGTAATAAAATTTTCTCAGTCGACAGGAAAATTGGATTCCGGTATGCGCGGGCCATATAAAGTGGTCAAGGCGCTGCCGAGTGGGCGGTACGAGCTCCGCTTGCTGAGCGGTGGCTATGGCAAGACTACGCAGGCTGCGGCGCAATACATGGTGCCGTGGCGAGGCGAGTGGTGCCCTGAGACATGTGCCGCATTTTTTGATAGTAAGTTGGCTGGGTACCTATTGACGTTCGTCGTCTTTAAGGTAAGGGTGCGGGTGCTAGTATCCCTAGTCACTCTGGCGTTCGTCGCCCTTGGCGTGTGTCGCTGCACCCTGCGTTCGTCGCCCCAAGCTTGTGTTGCCACATAGGTAGTTCTGAATGAAATACCTATGGCCTGTAACGTGTGTCGTCAGGCGGGCAGAATGCGTGTGTCGCAGTGCGTGTGTCGCAAAGCGTGTGTCGCAATGCGTGTGTCGCATTAACTCGAGTCGAAGATATGTTAATAGCGCTGGATGATAACAGATGAAAAAATAACTTTCTAAAAGTTATTTAAATGGCCAACACTGGTTTGTATACAGAGACGTCTCCTGTTCTATTTAATGTGATGATGTATACGAGGTTAAATTTATGTTGCTATGTACTTTGTGTGATATGGACTTGTAAGACGAAGTATAAACTGACTGAATGTATATGAGTGGAGAGTGATGAATCATGTGTAAGGATGAATGCTTTTACTAATAGTTTGAACTATTTGTAATAAAATGTGTATTTTCAGACGAAGGAGACAATAATGACCAAACTTCTCCTGCAGCACCGGCATCCATAGCTGGACCCTCGATGCCATCACTGGACGTAGACTTGGAGGATGACACGTCGGTCCTGAATACGGTTCCCTCCATTGGAACCAATGGAAGCCTGGATGTCGAGGGCGACATTCGGTCAGGAGAGGCCGTATAAGCTGTCTCAAGTTTTTTTTAAAACACAATGTTATAAATACCGCGTCGCAACCGTCAACAGTCCCATTTGCTGCCCGACGGTCTTGCGATAAGCGTCTCCGAGCTTGGTGATATCGATTTTCTTTATTTTTGCAAGTCACTAATAATTTGTTGTGTAATTATTTTGTTAGTAATTTTTGTTTTGAAAATATAACGATCTTTGGTTTTGTGATAACGTTTTTTTTTTAAATTAATTCCACTCTGATTGCTAAAAGTATAGTATAGATGAGAAAGTTTGGATGTGAGTTTGTGAGGATGTTTGTTAGTCAATCTCGTACAATCTACGGAAGAATCAACTTTAGATGAAATTTGGTATACGGGTAGTAAAATACCGGGAATAGCACATATTTATCGCGAAATTCCCACGGGAGCGGAGCCCCGGGGCGCGGCTAGAAATTTTATAAATGCGAAGTCTGTCTGTTACGCTTTCACGGCTAAACCGCTGGACCGATTTTGATAAAATTTTGTATGGATATAGTTGAAGATCCAGAGTCAAACATAGACTCATGTCCATAAAAAATGCCATATAACATACCATTAAAGGCTCCGACACTGATGATGGGACACATTGTTTAAGTATTTGTTATAAAATATGGTATCGTCTAGTTAGTATCCCATAACACAAGTCTCGAACTTACTTTTAGACTAACTCAATCGGTGTGATTTGTCCGTATATATTTATTTTTATTTTATTTATAATTTGCGACTGAAAGGCGCTGGTTCAAATCTCAGCGGCGACCTTACATGTACCTCTGAGTCTGAAGATCAATCTGACTTGATCGGTCAATTTCATCGGTCACGACCTGCTTCCAGTAAAGAAAAACATCTGAACACAGGTTGACTATCCAGTTTACTAGTGTGTAATAAAGTACGCTAGGCGGCGCCGGTGAGGACTTTACTTTAATCTCAGACGCAGTTCGTCATGACCCTTCATTGATGAAATACAAGAAAGCCGCTTTAGATATTTATTTAAAGCCAAGAATTCTGAATAAGTATAAAATCGTCACGAACATCGCCCGGGCGTGTGTACAGTCTAGAGTCAAAAGTGGAGTCATACCTTAAATATCATATTGCCTTGCAGGCGCGCAGTCCTTCATTGTGTGCGTTACGTCCATATTACGGACGTATAATTACAATAAGAACACTACTCACACTAAGCTAATTATCATATTACCCACCCACACCAAGACACAACTCTGCTGCATGCTTGTGCTTCGTGCTCATACTGCCTACGTGCTGCCATCTATCAAATTTACGGGGTACTAAGTAGTGGATTCTGACACAGAAATAATAATACACTACCTATAGTTTATTATAAAGCAAACCAATAGTGGTGAGTACGGTGACACGCAACCAATTGATAATTTCGTCACAAGCTAATGCATCTACTGGTCTAATCGGGAGTCGGATGGACTGCAGTTGATACAGGTCAAAGTTCGAGTCACATCCAGATATTTTATTTTTCATATTAAACTCAATTCATAAGCCAAGAGTATTTTTATATAATGTAATTGATATGCTTTTATATATTTGTTATGAAATAAAAATTCTCAAAAATCATGACAACTATTTATTCATGTAAATAGGTATAGTATACTTATGTAAAATTTATTATTATAAACTACACTAACAAATTCAAAATTTATGTTTAATCACTTCCCTATCTAATTACAGAATAAATAAGAACTTAAAAATAAGCATTCTGTAGTAAGTTACTTATAAGAATCTGTTCATTTATTTTATATATTATTACTAAATTATACTTTCGCTTTTTGTTAGTAAATATTGAGGTTATAGCTTAAGTATTCGTTTTCATCATGAAAAGAAGATTGAAACTAAACCTCAACATCTAACAATTTATCTCCTATTACGAAACATAACCTTGTATTTGTAATGCAAAATACAAAAACAAGTAATAAGTATAAAAATAATTTAAATAATGTTTATACTTTTATAAAACCAGATTTGATACAATAGAAAGAGGACAGTTGGAATATACCTACTTAATGAATGAACTCACTGATTAAATTTAAACACAAATAATTAACTCACTATTTTGTAAAGTTGCCGTTGTTGTCTTTTCTACACATATTTCAATCACAAAAAAACTGTCCTAAACATCCATACAATGAGAAACTAATTCTTCCTTGCTCATCTTCTATGCACCATCAGGCCCCATAGATTTTCTATGGAGTTGAGGTTAGAAGACCGCGCTGGCCAAGGATGACATTTATTTCTGGAAGCGAAATAAATTATCCAGTTTTTTTATGCACGCCACCAGCTTGATATGCACGACGAACAGTAGATAGGCATCGAAACATCAAATAAATCAGCATAACGCCTGGTAGGTAAAATCATCGCCTTCATATTCTTCCAACATTATTGTTGCTGCTGCTCAGAGATAATAGCCGGTCTTCTACTTTGCGGCAAGGCTACCCTGCAGCAAGTCGCTACACCCAACGTGTTGTCCACTAAAAAAATATAATAATATATAATTAGGTATTTAGTTTATATTTAATTTCAAAACTATCACTTATGCAAAGCAAAATCACGAAGAAAAATATATCAATACAATACATTACTATTATGTTATCATTTTATGTTTGAATTAATCACAAAATATTACACATTTACACACACATATTTCAAATCACAACTATTTATTTGTTTAAAAATACTCACACTTAATCCAGTTCCTTTCATTAGAAATTGAGACTATTTTGCAACCACTATCATGCAAAGTAAATCCGAATAGTCTCCATAATACCTACTTATAATGGCCTATATTGGCAAGTGTTGGTAAAGTAATATTCCACAAATACTTAGATAACTATCACTAACAAATGCGTTCAACTAAAACGAGAACTCGGTTGAAGTGATAAATTTGCGTCTGTCTTTTTTTTCATTCACCGTCAAATATTCATTTTCATAGCTGGTCCATACTGACCACCCATACGAAGTAACGATACCATAAAGTTAGAGCAAGGATTTTATAGACATACTATGAACGTTCCGTATCATTCATTCATAGTATGTCTATGAAATCCATAAAAGTATGAAGCGCTCGCCGACTCGCCGCGCCAGCCTACCTACTTCTATGGAAACATCGTATTCGGTCGGTTGACATTGCACAGACACATAGGCGTTTTACAAATAACACACAATCATAAGGTCTTAAGTGCAAACACTTCTATAATCAATTAGTATGAGAAATTCTGACTCCACTTCTGGAGATGTCTGTACAAACATGTCGTCGGAGTGGTGACAGTCGCCAGCCGCAGTTCAAAGCCATTCGGAGCCGATAACAGTCTCTGAATAATGCAGAAGCTGCCACAATTTCGGTCGCTAAGGATTTAGTTGTAACTGTAAGTTACTTGATGAAAGTTTTCGGAGTTGACTTAAAAAATCAAATCAAGAAAAATAAACACAATTTGTGTTCATGATTCGTCTATCGATTGTGTTATAGATGCATTCATATGCATCAGCGCCGTTTTGTAAAACACACTATCAAACTGAACATTCTAAGCAGTTTATTAGTGTGCAGTTTTCCTCAAGATGTTATCTTTCAACGAAAGCAGGCTACATACTTCCAGTAAACTTGTGTCTATGAGCGTATATCTTATTCGCAATATGGAATAGTAGTGGATGGTATTGTAGATCCTTCAATGATGCCATCAGAAAACTATCACACAGCAGATGCGCTCGTCTCGTACAATACAATACTTTTA